>VWZV01004532.1:65489-367984 GCA_013397155.1 Irena cyanogastra
AAGAGCCATAACTGGAGATTCCCCTCTCTTGGTGCTAAATTTTATGCACTTTGTAAGAGTTTTTATCTTAGGCCTTTACATTTCTGGCATGGACTAGAAGAATTTCCTAGAGGGGAAGGAAAGACATGGTGGATAATGCAATCAAAGATCCATTTCCTTACAAAACTGGCCTAAAAAGGCAAATGAAATAATAGTAAATCTAGATAATGAATCCAATGTAGGAAGCATGTGATGCAGGAGAGGAATGTAAATCTAATGGATGTCGTTGCCTTAATTACTACCTAGTAAAATTTTTCTTTGGAAAACCAAAATATTGGGCTTTCTTGCACATATGCTTTTTGAGGTACTCAAAATAGTAAAATAACTTAAACTTCGGAGGTACTTGGGCATAGTACATCAAACATTCAGAAGACTTTAATGAAACAAAAGGATTTATGGTCAAGTATGAACCTGCAGCAGTTTTTGAAGGTGCTGTCATCTATTTGACTGAAAATTAATAATCTTATTACATTCAAGTTCCCAGCTAAATTATGCGTAATAAAAAAGTCAGTACTCTTCAACAAGTTATGAATTGTGACCCAACTTTTCAGAATTTGGAAATTCTAGAAGATACGATATAAGTGATTAAAGATTCGAAAGATACTTAATTTATTCGAAAAATACTTAATTTAATGCAATTATGGTATAATTTATTTTTCATTGATTTTCCTTCTATTTTTTTTCCATTAATTTCCACAATCTAACTATATCTTAATGTCACTAGCAATTCTTAGACAGTTCCCCTTGCTCAGTAATACGTAAATGTCTGGAGTTTTTAATAAAGATCTTTCACAGTCTTTTTCATAGTCATTTTTCTGGAGATTTATCTTGTGCTGAAGAGATGAGTTACTGCTGTAGACTGCTGTGGAAGAATATAAATAGATAAAATAGTTCTCCTTTCTCTTCTGCTTTCTGTGTACCAGACCATCTGTAAAGTTAAGTTGAAAATAAAGTTTGAAGTTCATTAAGCACTGCCTAAACTTAGTCTTTTCTCTGCAGGCATTAACAATCTGTACCCACCTGTTACCTAGTTTTAAGAGTTCATGAAAATATCCCTTTTTGTGTCCATTACAGTAAAATTCTGTTGGAAGATTTCAGATGACAATTAGAAAAATACAGAAGGCCTTAAGAATTAGCTGGATTTTATTCCCAGTATTAAGGAATTACTTAGACTGTATTTTCCCCTCTTAAATAAAAGATTCTTTTTGAAGTATTGCATTAACACTTTACTGTAACTTTGCTAAACACTAATGATGTTTGGGACAGTGCTTTGTATCATTTAGATCATGACTAAATTGATGTTTTCAAAATCCCTTTGAACAAGCAGGATCAGTCAGTTTTTAACTTCCCAGAAAGGTCATCTGGGCAACTTTGATTTTCCCCAGTGTTCCTTTTCTGTAATGTTTTCTTGGGAGGCATGTAAAAGGTAATACATTTACAGCTATATATAATATATTACAGCTATTTGAAAGCTGGTATTAACCTACAGATTGAATACAGTTTGAATAAAACTTGTAGATTTTTTTTTTAGTGCAGGCCTTGAAGTTCCTTGATAGGCTTGAGAGGTCCTGCCCCTGGACATGGAGTGGTAGGATAAGGGGAAATAGCTTCACACTAAAAAAAGGGTAGTTTTAGATTAGGTTGTAGGAAGAATTTCTTCACTGTGAGGGTGGTGAAGAAGTAGAAGAATGTCATTTTGCTTACGATTTTGGGACTGACTTAGTTTAACTGGTGGCAGTCTTTTTAACTGATAAGTCTTTTTTGTTTAAGATAATTTCTGTTCTGTAGCTCATGGAATGATGATTGTGGGTTTATGACACATCTGAATGGATTTAATATCAGGCAAAATGAGCCTCCTGGGGAAAAGAGGAGGACTGGGACTACCCCTTTTCGAGGTGTCTTGGTCATTAAATACAGGCTGCTGTCATAAGCAAGTGCTGTTCTCCACCCCCAGCTTTCTGTCCTTCAGATCATTGTGCCTGTTGATGCACTTCTGTAATAAAACACACTAGAAAATTAATAATGTACTTGCAGAAGGAGAGATATGGTGTAGATTTTAGGCACGTCCCCTCTCTAATCCTCTTCATGAATTCCTGTGCTGGTACTTCTCAGGCATCACCAACATGTAGTTGAATGGTGGGCCAGAGGAAAGATGCTATCCTTATGCTGACTTAAAGCAAACATTGAATTAGGCAAGGTTAGGAAAAGGAAGCCTTTCCCCTCTGAATGTGAGCAGGTGTTCATGTTATTGTGGGTTTACAGATTGATTTAGCTCAGCCAATCTAATGTCCACCTCTGGTGAAAGGGGGACTCTTCATCCTCCCATACACTGGTCTGCATTTCCAGTTTTGTCTAAATTAAAATGGGTTCAATCTCAGGGCGGCCTAACATACACAAATGTTAAATTTGTCCTTTTCCCTTTTTTTAGCTTTATTTTGAGGGTTAGAGATAGTTTTGCATGGAGAGCTTTGGGATTATGGATAGGGTTGGTTTCTGATGATTTGACTTTGAGAACTGCCTTACTATGGATCACACACATTTGGAGCACATTTCACAGGGTATTGTGGAAGCTGGAAAAACACATTCCTTCAAAAAGATTGTGAGAAATAGATATTCACTTCATATCCATAGCACATTATTTTAACTGTCCAGACCAGAGTACCTACATTATGAAGATTTTTTTTAATACTTTAACTTCAGCTAAAGTCTTTTTTTAAAACAAAAATGTTGGTCTAAAGGCAGCATGCAGCATCTCTATAGGAAAGAAAAAAGACTTATAGTGTAAAGTCTCATGGATTCTGACAGTTGTTGAGCTGGTGTTTGCATTAGATTATCATATTTAATATGTATCAATTAATTTGTCTAAATTGCATCCTGAATGCATTTATATTTTCAGTCTCTGTGACATTGTGCAGTAATTGTTCCATAACTTAATTACATGTGAGGTGAAAGTGCGTATTCCTTTAGTTTAAGTCTGCATTGAACTGGTTTTTGTTGGTTGTGAGATAATGATTATTCACACCTTTTTTTTCACAGTATTGTTAACTACAGAGTTTTTTCTGATATTTCACTTTCAGTTGCCTCTTTTCCAAGCTGAAGGTGTCCAAATTCTGTATCCCTTTCCCAAACAAAATACTTCTGATTTTGTCTTTGTTACTGTTTTCTGGTTTTTCTTTATCCTTTCTTGTGATCCATGATTGAAGCTTTAGAATGTCGGCAGAATTTAGTTGAATTAATAGGAATTAGGTTGATATTCTTTCCTGGTTTATTTCTGATTCATTCCTACTAATTCTATTACCTTTTAGACTCTTGATAAGTATTGGAGAATTCTGTAGTGAAGGACAGTCTGTTTTTCTAAGGGCAGACTGTAAGACACTGGAGGCCATCTCTGAGTTTGAGCCGGAGAGGAGGCTCATTGGGCAATGCTTATCTGTAGAAGCTGCTGTCAGAATGCCATGAGGAACTCAAACCTTATTCTTCTGAAGGCAGATTTACTTAGATGATATTGACTGAAAAGAGGAAAGCAAAAGGCATAAATAAAGTCTAGTAAACTAAAGTCGATTCTGCCTTTAAAATAGAGATATGATAGTGCTGGAGGACGTATTTTTCTGAAAGAAATGATCAGTACAGTAAACTTTTTTTTTTTTACCCTGATATTTATATATGCTTTGACTTCTTGAAATGATTGCCTAGGGAAACAGGAAAACCTTTATCTTCCTTATTGGCATTGGATGTTTTTAATGAAAAATAAGACCTTGTATGTGTTTGCTTTGTTCTTAGGCATTTCTCTAGCCTGAATACTGAGGGCATTCTTTCAGGATTTGGGACATGTGGGGATTAGGCTGAGTAGAGCATGGAAACCAATTTTCTCACTTCCTGGGCATATGCTGTAGTCATTAGTTTGTGATCTGGTGCTGATTGCTGTGGCTGCTGGTCTGTTGATCCCCTCAGTCAGCATCCCAAGTGGATGGAGACATCTAATGTTTCTTAATTCTTCCTTGTCTTCTAAGGGAGGGGAGTAGCAACCTCCCACCAGGGGACATGATTGCCTTTTGTGAGCAGATACTTCATCAGCATGTCTGAAAATTTGAATCTCCCTCTTCAAGTTTTTAAAGACATTTGTCTCTCTGTGCATAGGTAATTTAGAGGCAGTTACATGAGGATAACCTTGGAGCATTCTGCCCACTCAAAGTATGCAGAATACTGGTGAGTTAGTATTTATCTAGTGAGTATATATTCAGTTCACCCAATTTAGGTTATTAAATTTTTATAGTGGTAGTACAAAAGTCTATTAAACAGTTCTGCTGTCCTTTTAGGAAATGCTCAAACATTCTGAAATGCAGAAGGGCAGAGAGGAGAGTTAGTGTGGAGCATTTAATGAGGATCTTTGTCTCATAGTCAGGAAATGGCAGCCTAGAAGAGGCAATCATGCATATAAAGCAGTTTAAGACCTATTTTCTTTTAACTGAGTCACTCTAAATATAGAATTTGCTTCTATTTTAAGTATTGAAGTATTGGAACAATTTTCTGGTGTCTGATGTCTGTTCTGTTACCTTGGTACTGAACCCACAGACTGAACCGTGCCTCCTGTGCTGTAATGACAAGGTCCCATCTCACTGGGCTACCCCAGTGCAGTTTGGGAGATACAGTCCCATGGACAACCTGACATTTGTGGGAGAGGGAGGAACAGGAAGAATAGAAGTTGTAGTGTTCTGGTAATGTTTCAGGTGAAAACTTGGAAGATCAGTTCTGTTGAACCTGCAGAATCTTTAGTACAGAACTGAAAGCATTATTGAAAAGCAGTACTCCAAAAAAGCTGGTTTTAGATGCAACCAGTTCAGTGAGCAGCAGAGCAATTACAGTTTAGTTACTCTGTTTAGTTACAGAGTTGCCTGATGTCCAGTCTGGTAGGAAAAGCTTCAATAGCTTTACATACTCCCAAATGGACACTTCTCAAAATATCTCAATTTCCTAGTTGAAATCACTCCGAAGGACCTGCAGAATCTCTGTTTTTCTCCTTGTTGTCTACAGCACTTCTTTCCTCCGTGTAATGTCACTAAGTCTTTCACACCTGTTGTTGGGTAACCCCCATTGTGGTTTCAGAGACTTCATGTTAGTACTGCCTATATTTTATAAATAATATCTTCAGGATTCTGGGCTTAATGCATTCATTAGAGCCCGTTCTGCTCCCAGTGGAGATTGAGAAGTGCACGTGGAACATAGAATCAGAGTATCCTGAGTTGGAAAGGCTCCACAAAGATTGAGTCCATCTCCTGGCCCAGCACAGGACAGCCCCAAGAATCACACCATGTGCCTGAGAGCATTGTCCAAACACTGCTTGGGCTCTGTCAGGCTTGGAGCTGTGACCACTGCCCTGGGAAGCCTGTTCCAAACATATTATTTTATTGTGAGGGATGGCAATGTGCCCCAAAATATAAGGAGTTTAAGGAAAGATTGTACATAGTTTTAAATATAGACTAAACTGTCTTTTAGACTAAATTTCTCCCCAGCCTTATTTGTGGAACTGATTAAACAGCTTGGCATAATTTTTCAAAGGATATGGTATGAAGCAGAAATAAAAATTCAAATTTTATTTAGAAGATTTGCAATCTTTTGAAGGTGGAAGTATTTGGATGTAGGATCTCCGTGTAGCAGGCATCAAGCACCATGAGTAATGCTCTGAGCTATCAGTCCTGGCAAGTTATTTAAGCAGAACTGTGGTGGAACTACTGATGGCTTCTGGAAGTGTATCCATCCTTAACAACAGAAACTAAAACAGTCAAACTAATGATTACAGAGTTTATTGTTTAATTTACACTTTTATATTACAGACAATGCATGTTTCTAGTGTGAGATTTTTAATGAGCATTCTTTTCATTCTTCCTTTAGGAGCCAGAAAAATTGTTCCTCTTGAAGCTTCTCCTCATGAAAGTGAACCCACAGCTCCAGACACAGCAGTCCAAGACCCATCACATCGAAAAGGATATCAAGAATATGCCATTCAGCAAACCCCATATGAACAGGCAATGAAAACAAGCAGGTAGTTTTGAAGTACTTGTATTTGTGGTCATGCAGAATATTAATGAAGTGCTTCCCCATTCACTTTCATGAAACTGGGGTATTTTTCTGAGACATTTAAATAAAGGAATAGCTGAAAATTAACTATGAATAAGCTGTATAATTTAAAATGTCTTTGGAGAATACACTTTTTTAAAAACTAAGTGTTTTTGTCCATTATGAATGTCTAGGGAAATTTCAACACATTATGTTACCAAGGTTCACTACTGCAGATATAACTGTTTGTTTGGGTTTTTTTAGGTTGGGTCCAACTCAACTGAAAATTTTTACATGTGAATACTGTAACAAGGTGTTCAAATTTAAACACTCCCTCCAAGCACATCTGAGGATTCACACAAATGAGAAACCTTACAAGTGCTCTTACTGCAGTTATGCCAGTGCCATCAAAGCCAACCTGAATGTTCACCTGCGGAAGCACACCGGGGAGAAGTTCAGCTGTGATTATTGTACCTTCACTTGTCTCAGCAAAGGCCATCTCAAAGTCCACATTGAAAGGGTTCATAAGAAGATTAAGCAGCACTGTCGTTTCTGCAAAAAGAAGTACTCAGATGTTAAAAATTTGATCAAGCATATGAAGGAAACTCACGACCTTCAAGACAAAAAGGTGAAAGATGTTTTTGATGAGCTTCGCTTGATGACACGAGAGGGCAAAAGACAACTTCTCTATGACTGCCATATTTGTGAGCGCAAATTCAAAAATGAGCTCGACCGCGACCGTCACATGCTTGTTCATGGTGACGAAAGACCCTTTGCTTGTGAGCTCTGTGGCCATGGAGCCACTAAATACCAAGCCCTTGAGCTCCATGTTCGAAAGCACCCCTTTGTGTACGTGTGTTCTGTGTGCCTGAAGAAGTTTGTCAGTTCTGTGAGGCTCCGTGCTCACATCAAAGATGTGCATGCAGATCTGCAGGAAGATTTTGTTTTTAATAGTTCTATCAACCAAAGCTTCTGCCTGCTTGAGCCAGGAGGTGACATCCAGCCAGAAGCCCTTAGTGAACAGCAGACACAAACTGCAGGTGAATCAATTGTCACAAGTACTGATGCTATTAACACCCCACAGCCATCTGCTTCTGAAGGTGAATCAGCAGCTGCAGATGTAAACCATGATGGTCAGCATAATGGTGATGTAAAAATTGATGCAGTCCTTTCCTTAGAATTAGAAAATCCTCTGGTGAAGAATGTAGCAGAGACACTGTGTCAGACAACAGACGTAGCAGTCCCAGACATTCAGCCCTGTGTAGCATCAGATTGCTTCCTGCTGAAAAATGGTACTGCTGGCCCTGAGGAGTTAAAAGGTTCTCCTCCAAGTGAGGAGGAAGTTAATCAATGCAGTTCTGTAAATGAGCAGGGTGAAGAAATTCATCTTCTACTATCTGAAGACAAAAGTTTAAATGTGAGTCAGAACAATGTAATGACTGAGAACCTTCCAGTTCTTGAAGAGAGAATCCAGTCTGTTCCTCCTGGTGAATCAGAAACGAGCAATCCACCCATTCAGAATTCAGCAGAACCCACAGACCCTTTGGCAGCAGCAGAAGCTGGTGCAGCCACCAGCCCACAGGCAGCCTCTTCTAACACAGCCACAGCCAATGGGGGGAATGGATCCGTCGCCTTCATGCAGATCTTGGACAGCTTGCAGAAGAGACAAATGAACACCGAGCTGAGGGAGAGGATAAGGAAGGTTTATGGAGACTTGGAATGTGAATACTGTGGTAAGGAGCAGTGGAATTACGTTTGGGGTTTTGTAAATCTTATGCAGTGGGCTATCTTTTTCCTGCTCCTCTGGTTTACAGTGTTTGATATATTTGTGTATCTTTGCAGCAGCATTAGTTTTATAGTTCAGTATGGATTCTGGGGTCCAGTGGGATTTACTTTTTGCTGTACAAATAAAGTGAAATGAGTCAAATCTCCTCGAAAAAACGCACTAGTAAAATATAGCAAAGCAGTGCCTTGCAAGGCTCAATTTTCTGTTGATGTGAAATTTCATAGAATTAGATTATTTCTGTCCACATGTGTGTCCTCAAGTCACAACTTTCACTGGGGCCAAACACAGCAGATTTGGGCATGTGATCAGCATTAATTCAGTCCATGCTTTAATGCTTAAGCTTCATTATCAGCTTAGTACAAAATCCAGTTGTATTCATATAGTGTGGAAGGATATATAGTAATATACATTCTGTAATATTCTGTACGATAGGTACATATATGCTGGCATAATTTTGTGTCTTGTTTTTAACCAGGTTCTTTGAGATGAAAATTTTAATTACATGGTATCAGATCAAGACTATCCTGATTGTAATTGTTTGGGTTTTCTAATTTATGGAAGTCAGAATAACACACCATTCCCACTTACTCCAACTGAAAATGTTTGTGTTTACATAACTGGAAAGGAAGCAGTTTGGGATATATTTTGTAGTTTTCATTCTTGAAAAGGGAAAGGAATCAAAGTCTGAAAAAACAAGTTTTTGAAACATCATTTAACATTGTACTTCAGATGAAATACTCTGAACTTTTTGGTGCCAGTATGCCAAAAAGGCTTTTAAAAAGAAGTAACATGAAAGAAAGTAACAAAAAATATTTTGACAGTCTCTTTTAGTGTATAGTTGCATTCAGATTCTTTGCATAAGAGAACAGATGTAAAGGACTTTTTCTTTAGGAAAAAGGTCATTGATATGTGTTTAAGTTGCTCTTGTTAGGCTGTTTCAGGACATATAACATGGTCTTTTTGGGCAAAGGTGTATTTGTAAATACATTTTCAGTAGTGAAGTGTCTGTAGACACATTTTCATTAAGACAAAAGGGACAGGATTCAAACAACGTGTTTTGTCCTGAAAGAAAATCAGTTATTTTTTTGAATTTTCACTAACAATTGTTTTGGAATTACCTTCTTCATGTCTAATTTAATTTTCAGGGAAGTTGTGGCACCACCAGGTGCACTATGACATGCATGTCCGTACGCACACTCGGGAGCATTTATATTACTGCTCCCAGTGCAATTATTCTTCCATCACCAAGAACTGCCTTAAGCGTCACGTCATTCAGAAACACAGCAATATTTTGCTGAAATGTCCCACAGAACACTGTGACTACTCCACTCCAGATAAATACAAGCTCCAGGCACACCTTAAAGTTCACACAGATCTGGTAAGTAGCAAACCAAATGTGTGTTTGTCTGAATTCAGTGTCTTCTTCAGTGTTTGTAATTCTATGGTAACACTTGAAGACATAGCTCAGGGTTCTAACCTTTGTGTTCTCTGCACACTTCTGGGAATACCTGACTTAGAGTAACTGGATATTTGTACCTTCTCAGAGCTGTTTCCAGGGGAGTATGTCTGTATCCATTTTCTCTCTTTGGTTTTCTCAGTATTTTGAGATCCTTTGAGCGAGTAGAATAAAGTTGGTACTATTGTTACATCATTCTGTGAACCTGAATTCCCTTCCTTCACAACTAGACGACTTGTGTAAAATGAAAATATGTTCTTCTTAATTACTACAGACTAAACATATTTAAGTTGTTGAAAAGGATTTTTTCCTAGTATCTGCACCTAGTTGCAGTTGAACATCTAAGATTTTCTGTTGTGTTGACAGAGAGATCACATTTTAACTGTTCCTGTCTTGTTCAGAAAGCCCTCCAGCTCAGAGTGTCATGTGCTAAAACCAGGTCTTGGTAGGCTATTGGCCAGTATTTCCAACAGCTTAAGTTATTTTAAAGGTATTTGGAACAGAACAACACTTCACCTCCTACTCTGCTTAGGCAGTTACTTCTGAACAACTTCAAAACCAAACAGAAGATGACACAAAAAGGAAAATTTCCCCCCTTGTGTCCTCCCCTTCTGTAAATATTTGAAATGGAATCTGAATTTGTTGTGGAAGGTGCAGAAAATTCACATAGTAGACATAGTAGACATTCTTTTGGATGTTTTTGAATTCATGATGTTTACAATGCACATCTGATAGCAAAAATCTGTGTAATTGATGTCTAAGAACACTTAAGAAAAAAGAGTATACAGCTCTCCTGTATCCTTCTGTAAGTACCTTTTTTCAAGTGTGATGAATGTCCAACAGTTCCCACCAGGAAGATCATTTTCATAATTCTAAATAGAACTGAGAAAATGGATTTCATAATTAAAACCATTGTGACGGCAAGATCCTTCAGAAGCATGCTTACTGATGCTTACTGTCAAATATATTTATTTAAATGGATTGAAAAATTCATGTATTAGAATTTACTTAGTAACTGAATTTGGCAATTCTCATATTGGTCTTTGTGCCCACTGCTTGGTATATTTACTTCATGCATGTCTCAGTGAAAAGGACCACTTCTTCAAATATATGTCTGTGCACAGTTAAATGTGGAAATCTACTTTAATTTTAATTTGAAAAATCAATTCTTAATAAATACTAAAATTAAAACTTCTCTGGAGACAGAAGATATTGAAATCTCAGTTCAATTCCTTGTGTGGATGAATCCTTCATCACCTCCTTGCTGGCTGCATTTCAGCTGGATCCCTGCATTATTTGTAGAAGATAAATGATGGGTATTGAAAAGCAGCTTTCCCTTCATCCTTGTATATATCACTGTATAGCCACCCACCTTACTCTCTATGCAGCACCCAAGTCTTGCACTGAATTTGGGATTGGTTATTCCCTGGCAGATGATGATGGGGGGTGTGAATGTGCTGCCTCTTGCCTTTTGTGTTTGCTACACATTATTGTTACAGGAAAGATTTTTACTTTTGAAGCCTGGCAACTGAGGTGTGGCCTGATTCAAAACCAAAACTTCATATATATTCTCTGCTTTTCAGTTCTCATCTTTTGCTCCTAGGGCTTTTATTGTAGAATTTTATGTTTATTGGCATTTATTGAGTGCTTCCAAAGTTCAAAGAGTGACATGACCAATCACTTCAGTGTTGTGGGACTTAGGAAAGGGCTGGGCAGTTTCAAACTGCTTTAGTACAATTTATAATATGAATGACCTCATGGTAACATTAAAGGGCAGAGTGTGGAATGAAACAATGCTGATGTAGGTATCAGAGTTTTTTTACAACCCCGAGTGGCTTTTGCCATAGTCACTCTGCTGAGCAGATAAACACACAGAGAGGTTTGTCTCTGAAAATATTTTAAGTCTATATATTTAATTGATACTGCAACATTAGCATCTCCATAAAACTGCAGTTCAGACCCAGAGCTACCACCCATTATTAGGTGCCTACATCTGCTTTCATGCACATTTTGGGAGGTAAATTATTCTTGTCTTTGGAAGGATGCTTAGAAATTCCATTATGCTGTTGACCTTTCATGTAAAAGTGTATGTGAGATGTTCAAGCTCTGATTGCTTATTTGCCCTTCCTGAAGAGAGTAAATTTTCACACAGTCACTGGTCTGGCTGTGATACCTCTGCCTCTGGGGCAATCCTGCTGTGCAGTCAAGAATGCAAGGTACTGCAAACGGAAGCAATTAACAAAAACATCTCTGATCTTATGACCAGGCACACAGTTGAAAAACAGCTTTTGCCCTTAGTCTTCACTTCCATAATGAATGTCAGCTTAGCATTTGTTTTTATTAATAGTAATTTCATGAAAAATGCATAGGTACTGTATGCAAGTGCTTGTCATTTTGTGAGCTGGGTTCTGCTTCTTGCCACACTTCAGAAAAGTCTGTATAAACATCTGCATGTTTTTCTGTATCCTTCTTCACATGTGTGCACAGCTGTCTCCTAGGTACATCACATCCTTTTAGCTGAGTTGCATTTTAATGAGACATCAGTTTAATGCAGGAATTTTCTGGGAAAATTTTAATTTGAACATCATTAAAACTGTGGTGAAGATTTCTGGAGGCCTTCACTCCTCAAAAGTGTAACTTGGGGGTCTAATTCTGATCCCATGGGTATTAGAAATAAAATTTCTGCTGATCTGAATAGATGTGGGAGCAGGCTTTGGTCCTCTATTCCTCTACAAAGTCATGCAATCAAATGTTATGTTAATTGTGTTGTGGGAACTTTTCCTGGAAATGTTCTGTGAGTGCCAATATTTAGTAGAGAGTTTTAATTTTTATTTTTGTGACTATATACTTGTATACCTACCCCTTGAATTATCTTGAAACACATGCCTCAGAGAAATAAAATTCTCTTCAGAGCACTACAAATGGATAATGCAGTGTAGCTGATGCTTTCTTAGCACAATTTTAATTCATTTATATGAAGAGAAATCTATTGTGATTATTATGTAAGTGGCCTTATTTAATAACAAAATAGTATAAACAAGAAAATTTGTGATAGCATTAGACTAATTTATTTTCACTAGGTTTAAGAATACTTACGTACCTAATTAAATTCTCGTTTTATGGAATGTAAACAACACTTTCAGTGAAAAACTTACCTTTATTTAGGAATTATTTTGAGTTTCTTACATTTTCTCAAATTGGCTAATAGGGGTGTTGAGCAAATATCAGGCACTGATTGCCTCTGGAATTTAAATAACTGGTTGGACTTTGCAGTTTGTCTCTAACAAAGGTAAATGCAGTTCTCCCCATGCTTTGCTTCTGTTCGTGTCGTTCACAAAAACCTTCAAAGGCATTTAAAGGCAGATATTCCAATAAGGCATAGGAAAAATAAATTTCTTTCTTTTTCCAGAGCAAAACTTGCATGCTGAGAATGTGAATCAGGTATTACTGCAACCTCAGCCTTCAAAGGGTTTCTGTCATCACCTACGGCCAGGGCACCTGAAGAGCTGGAGCTATGGTGCAGGGGACCTTCTCTAGGGCTCTGTGTTGTGGTCTGAGTGCTCTGAAATACTTCATTTGCAACAGGAGGTTTTTAAAGGCTGTTTTGAGAGTCATGGATTGCACTGAAGGGCTCACACAAGCTCTCAGGGCAGAAATAGGAGAACACTGAAGCATTCCAAGCTGACAGCATAAGCTCCAGTACTCAGTGGCACTGGCCTGAATACCCAGCAAGGCAAGGTTTGGCTTCAGCTGGGCACTCTCTGTGAGACACTGGAGCTTGACAGGCACACTTTGAAGGGACTCTGTGCTCCTGGGCATGCTCTGTTACGCTACAAAAGATAGCCCTTTTGAAGATCACTTCTGCAGAACTTGGTGGAGATAACTTTCTCACAGCTTGAAAAAAGCTGTTGGCGTTATTTCATTATTGAAGAATTTTGTTACCATCGTTTTGTGGAAAGATGAATTCTCAGCACCCATCCATTCATGTTGCTCTATAGCTCTTGATGCATTTACTGATTATCTTGATTTTTCCTCTCAGATATAGGCTTATAGCCTTGCCTTCCTCAAGAATATTAATAAGAATGTAAAGTTGTCACAGTTAACAGCACTTCAGTTAAAGTAGCGTGTGTGTAGTGGAGTGTTGAATTTTTTTTTTCTTATTTAGCATTAGTCTCAGTGTTCTGGTCACACTGAAAAATACGTAATTCAGTGAATATTAGAGACCAGCAACACTCAACTGTACATTAAAAGTATACTATTTTTTTTCCTTTATTTATTGCATATTTTGAAATGAGATATATATCAAGTTGAGGAACAGACTGAGATCTGTCAACACATTTCATCTCAAGAGCCCCTAAATGATTTTGTGCTGTTTTTCATATATGTGCTAAATGATGAATCTGATCATGCAACTACATCTTTGAAAAGGTGCAAACAGTGCTATGTAATTTTGTTATGATTAATCTACCAATCTTTATTGGAGTAATGTGTTCAGGTAGAAATCCAAAATCATCAGTAGCAGATTTAGGTTATATCATTTGAGAGACCCTAATTCCACAAATTAACAGCTCTTTTTCAAGGTTTTGTCAGCTTTGTAGGCTCCTTGATTCTCTTCCAAAACTCAGCTAGTATTCTCTGATGTTCCTTTTTTTCCCTTAAGATTCTTAGGGTTTAACATGATTACAGCCCCAGCTCCCACATAGCAAGGCACTTCCCTCAGGGTGGTAATCCTTGTGTAGCTGCCATCCCCAGTCCCTGGTGCAGGTTTTCTCACAGGAGCAAATGACTGTCAGCTCAGGCAGAATTCTCCTTGTGCCACTGTCATGTGGGTGGCAGTGAGAGCTCCATATCCCACAGTGGTGGGAGTGTTCATTGCTGTTTCAGCCCAAGTGTTCTAGGGCTGCTGCTGGTTTTAATTGTGGGTACTCCAGCACAGGGGTTTGTTTCTCAGAAGTCCATGAGACTGACTGCAAATGCTGCATCATATTCCAAAGCCTGTCTGCCATGAAAACCCATCAGTTTTTGCTTTCTTTTCAAAGGAGGAGTCCATTTGCAGCTGTACAAGTGCGGCATCTGGACAATAATGACCTCTTTGTACAGTCCTCCTTGCTATTTATACAGAGATGCTCTTTGGTCAAAGGTCAGAAGCTGATAAGAGTCCAGGACCCTTAGCCTCCTGTTATCTCCAAATTTCTCATTCATAACACAGGGGTCTGTTTCATTTTGATCAATAATCTTCCTTCCACACTGTTCAGGAAGTATTTCTGTCCTCCTGGAGTGAGTAGGGAAGTGTCTGTTCTGTGGCTTCAGCTCACCTGTTCAGAGATCTCTGGTAGGTGGGTAGCTGCATCTCTCCAACCAAGTAATGTGTTACCTGGGCACCTGTCCAGCTGTCAGGAAGAACTATGCTCCCTCCATCTGTAGTTTTGATAATCTACTCAGTGCAGAGGTGACTATGACCCACTGATTTGATTGAGCATCCAGTGCCAGCAGGTACTTCTGGAAAGATCAATCTCTCCAATTTATATTGTGTCTGTCAAGGTTTAATTTAAAGTGTAATGGAGAAAATTCCTACATTTTTACATGGAGTTAGATGCATTTGTAAAAACATGAAAATTACAATTAGACTAAAATTGCATATAGGAAGAAATTACATCAAAACTCTACAGTTGAACTTGATTGATAGTGTTAAATATGTTACAACATCAGTGACACTGAGAAAATCCACAGTAGTCTTTAAATCAAAATAGTAGAATAAAACTTTACTAGTAATACATAAAATGCTGAATATTTATAAAGTAGTTAGAAATGTAGACACTGAATAAGTAATGGCATCGGTCATTGTTAACTATGCTGCTCAATTTCAGGCCGTTTTATAAATCCACATAGTGGTGGTTGTCTTCAGAAGGGTAAGATCTGATCCTTAGGTTTCAGAAGGGTGGACTTGTGGAAAAAAAAAAAAGAAGAAGAAAAATCCCTAAATATTACTACTTACATCAAATACATTTTCTTCTGTTATGTGACTTGATCTTTCAACTCCTGATTTTCTACAGAGTCAGTCAGAAGATAATGCTTGCATTTATTGTGCATATTCTCATCTGCTGTAACTTGGAGCCCCATATTCATGTGGATTAATGATGTGCTTAGAGTCTTTTAATATTTCCCCTTCACTTACTTCACTATAAATACATTCATTTTTTCCTTAAAAACCGAACCTTGAATTATAACTTTGTTGAGAACCATGTATTACTGAATAATGACTATAGTGATTATACCAGTAGACTGAAAATGCAATCTCTTTCTTTCTCACTTAAGGATAAAAAGAGTTATTCCTGTCCTGTGTGTGAGAAGTCATTTTCTGAAGATCGACTTATAAAATCTCACATCAAGACAAATCATCCTGGTAAGAAAAAAACCAAGGGAGATTTCTCAGTTTATTGTAAAAAATGGATAAGGGTTTAGAATGAGCAGTGTAATGTGATTATACTCCTAAGAAAGAAAAGAAACTATTTCTAATTCAACTGGTTTAGAGTAAGAATTGTGTTGGTTTTGCAGATGTTGGAATTTAGAGTGAAAAGTGTTACTGTTAGAGCATGTGTGTTGTGAAGTATGTCAGGTAATTGTGCTAAGAAATCTGTCTTCATCTGGCAAAGGGTGTATTCAAATTAAACGCTGGGAAGTTTGGGATCAGGTGTTTGGGATAGACATCATGTAGCAACCCAGGGGATGTAAAATTCCCACTGGCCTTCCGTGAACTGACAGGAATGTGTTTAGGGCTCTGATTTGTCTGTAGGTGCCTGATGTGAGTGCAGAGCTGGCCATGTGTGTGCCCAGGTCCCGTGGGCTGGGCTGGACCCCCAGGGCCAGCTGGAGTCTGCAGCAGGGCTCCTGCTAGAGCCAGCTGGGATGTGGTGTGGCCAGTAGTAATGGAGCTGGCAAGCCTGGCTGGCTCCAGCAAACTGCTCCAAACTCTGTTTATACCTTGCATTCTGGTGCCCTGATTTATCAGTGCAAGTACAAGATAATTTGAATGTGGTGAGTCAATGTGCTGTGCCTGAATAAACATTCCTTTCTCAGATCTCGGGAATTTGATGCCAAAATGCTGGTGTGGGGACTGATTTAAACCTCACTGGTGTGAACTCAGCAGTCACACTGGTGTGTCCCTAATTTCCTGCTTCTTAGGATCTCTGTTATGTGGCATAGAAAGCCCTGCTGCTATTGCAGAGGAGGGAGAGGTGACACTTTCATTAATTCATCTACAGTGCTCCTTATCACCTGACATAATTGGATACAAAGAAGGAAAACACTAGTCATGATCAGACTGAGTCTGAGGAAAAAAAATCCAATTAAAATGATGTAACTTTCCTTGTCTTTCTTGTCAGATGTACAGCATAATACGTAAAGCAGTAGTTATCTTCCTACTGCCACTAGATAGTGCTAGACCCGTGTTTTAAACAATTTCCTTCACTTTAATTTTGTCCTTAACTCCCACTTCAGCTCTTTAGTTACTAAACCTCTTTATTTGCAGACCACTCCAGAGCAGTGTGGTTGGAGGGCTTGTCGTACGTCAGAGGACATGTCTGATGCAGGAAATTGAGATGAGAAAAGGCTTCTGAACTATACTGTAGTCAGGAGGTATAACACCAGTAAGCATAGAGATTGAATCTCAAGAACTGTGCCTTTAAAGCCTTCGTTCTGCCTCAGGCAGGGAGCACAGGAGACTTCCCTAAATAACAGGGCCTGAGAACTGGCAGGACAACGATATTCTGTGCCCTTACGTGTTGGCATTAGCCTGTACTGGTTCCACTGACTGCTGAATGACCAGTGTGTGCTGGGTCTAAGATCCAGAAATACCAGTTAGCTCTGGAGCCCTGAAGTACTAAACTCATGGATTTAAATACTCCTGAACAATTCATTTGGTATCTGAATCCCTCTAAAAAAAGTATAGTGTAAAATTTTTTTTTTTATTCAAGTGGGTCTTTTAAACTCTTGCAGTAGAAGTAAGGTTTAAAAAGAAAATCTGGGCTATTATTTTGTATTTTCATTTTTCATTCAGGTATCACAGGGAAATAGAGCTTAAAGGCAAAATAGCAGATTTATTAATGTATCTCTATGGTACTGAAGAAATACTTCATCTAAGATATGCCTATGCAACAGTTATGCAACAACCCTGTTTTAATATCTGGAGGAGAATTAATGCACAAATCTTTTTTATTTCTGTGAACTTTCTCCTTGTAATCAGGAAGAAATCCTTTATTTGTACACCACACTTAATTAGAAGCCAAATAAATGTGAGAGATCTGGTGGTATAAGCTATTAAATACTGTAGTTGCAAGAGTGCAGTTGTTTTCAAAAATGTAACTGAAAATTAATAAAGATGAAAGGAAGGAGGGGTACTGTTTAACAGGAATTGAATTTTAAAATGACATATCAAAAATTAATTTAAACTGAAACATTTTCATATTTATCATTAAAATGTAAAACTCCTCCTCTCCTTCCTTTCTTAGTATCATTCAGCATGCCTCAGTCCCTTGTCGCTTCTGTTTCATCAAGTAGAAAGTGTGAAATCAGAAGGTAGCCCTTCCTCTTCTATATTTGCAGAGGAGTTGGATTTTGGTCCCATGAAGGCAGTGAGACAAAAATCTCCATAGACTTTGGCAGAGCAGTATTTCAAACCAAAGAGATAAGAGAGCTTGGCTTCATTGCCCAATGATTTTTGTACTCAGCAGTGAAGGAGGAGTCTTGGGGTCTGGTCCCAGCTCGCAGAATTATCTACCTTTCATCCACTGTCTGATTTAATATATTTCTTAATAGTTCTGAGGCATGAGAGGCATCAGCTTCCATAGCTCCCTGCTGAGCAGACATCCTAGCCTGCAGTCATGAACGCAGGATCTAAGCCATGAAAGGCAGAATGAGGGTTCAGACTTATGGCTGTATTTTTCATTTTTTGGTACCTTAGAACTTATCTCTGCTCAGTTCATGGGCTTTTATAGTTACCTTTTGAGGTTATTTTCACTGTGCGTATGAGTTCAGGCAGGATTTTTGTGATTCCATTCTGGGACCAGTCATCTGGAGACAAGGTGATTTTGGGAAAAATCGAAGTTTAGACAGGAACTTTCAAATTTATAAGATTTGGGGCATAATACCAGCTTTCATGTCTTAAGGTTTAGATTGCATGAGTGTTGTACTTTCATTAAGTCAACAGATAGCATTTCATTCATTTGATGTGCATTGAGCAATTTGAATTATTTTTAAAAGCATCTGGCAATGTTTTCACTACACGTCTGGGCCACTTTAATTTAAACTTCATTATTTTGAACTTTTTCACTGTGACAACCAAAACATTATCTCATATGAAGGAAATACACAGAATTGAATGTGTCTGGCTTGAATAAGAAAAAGCCAGGAGAGGAATCTTAATTGCTGTCTACAGCAATCTAATTAAAAGGAAGAGAGAGGGTGATTTTTCTTGGAGCTGTACAATGAAGGGATGTCAGCTGAAACAAGAAGATTCTGACTAGAACTAGGAGAACAGGTTTGACTGTAAAGATGGATAAACACTGGAAATGGCCAAGAGGATGTAGTATCTGCATCTTTGGATATGTTCAAAACAGAACTGGATATGACCCCAAACAACTTGATGTAACTTTGAAAATGGAACTGTAAAGTTGACTCTGATTGGAGTAGGTGACCTTAAAGGTCCCTTCCAGTCACATTTTTTCCATGAGCCTGGTTTTCCCTTTAAAGTGCCTCATTATCAGAATTCTGACCATTGTAGCTGTGGCTGAAGTGAATTGTCTTCAGATCCTTGACAAGTGGAAATCTGGGGTGAAATCGTGAATAAAGCTTTTGAAAATATTGAAGAAAAAAGTGCCAATGTAGCTTATGGGAAGGGGTCACAGTAATAAAATGATCTTTTCTGCCAGTGGCCCAACCAAATTTTTTTATATTTAAAATATTAATTTTTTTTTTTAAACAGGCAGTGAGGACAGTGAGTTCACAGAGCAGGAGAGAAAGGACAGAACATCCTAGAAGGCCTAAAGGAGGAAAAGGTCCTTGTGCTCTTTGGTCAAGTCAGTTTTGAGTGGGAGTAGGGGAAATACAGCTTTTAAAAAGTTTGACTGAATCAGGATCTAGCTCTTCAATATTATTTACAAAATAAATTTCCTCATCTCCTTCTGGTTCTTACTACCTTTTGCATTTCTCTCAGAGGTTTCAATGACTACTATTTCTGAGATTCTTGGCAGAAGAGTTCAGCTGAAAGGACTTATTGGAAAACGAGCTGTGAAATGTCCCCACTGTGATTTTTATTTTATGAAGAATGGATCAGACCTTCAACGTCACATTTGGGCTCATGAAGGTAAAACTCTGGCTTTAAGCTTTTGGTCATATAATGAGTCTCACATTCCCCTGAAGCTTTGCTAAAATAAAAAAAACAGATTCAAGTTTATTTCCGTACTCAAATGCAAAACTTTAAGCTACGTTGGAGGTTAATTAATTAGTTTAATGGATTCTGGATCACATATGGAATTTTACACTCAGAACATGAACAGACAGTTTATATGTTTTATAAAAATTGCTAAAATTCTGAAGCAATTTTCTTCCTAAACACATTCATAAACATCTATAAAGCATTCTATGTGAGTAAGGAGGAGAGAAGTAAATACATGCTCAGTATTTTGAAACAAGTAATTTTCTTATGAGTCTCTTCTGCTCCTTTTACATTTGTCCAAAAATCCTTGGTCTGGAAATCTGTTAGTAAACCAATTGAAATCCAGTTGCTTTGATGTATACATATAAATTCTCTGAGTATTTTAATTAAATTCTGCAGAGCATGGCAGCTAGCTGCCACAGGCAGTGATCAAAATCCCCTAAGACAATGCTCATCATATTTATGACATTTTTAGGGAGAAATTCCAAGTAAAATGATAACACATGGGTTAAAAATGCCTTGAATTTAAAAATCTTTAGACAGTAAAATCTTGTGTCTACCCAGTCTGTGTATTTTTATAAAAGGTTGAAGACAGCTTACTTGGTCTGTAGTTACGTTAGTAATCTATGGATCAGATTGCGTATGATTTTAGTTTCTTTAGCCATCCCTCTTCTTAAAGGGAATAATGGGATTTGGTGCTCTCAAACTGATACCTTGTTTCCAAAGTGTTCCCATATAGGTACTGAGACAGAGTGAGACAGTTTGTTTTTTCTGCAAATCAGTAGTTCAGCATATTTGTTTGAATGCTCTAACTGTGAGCTTTCCTGCCCGTATAGCAGAGCAGGGCTCCTCTCCAATGGCCTTCCCTCCATTAAGGAGTTTAGGTGAGGCAGAATATAGGTTAGAGAAATTCCTTATGTATTCCATAGACAGAGTTCTTTTATTCTGGCTGGAACTGGGAACCCATGTCATCTAACTGGCAGGAGAAAGAGGTGAATAGAAATTTTTTCCCAAATCAAAGTGTTCAATCAAGTCTGCTTAAAGCAGACTGTAATTCTTCATGCTTGTAAATCTAATTTTGAGGTCACAAGTATCAATCTAAAATGTGCAGACCCTCATGAAACTGTTGAATTACTCTGCCAGTTCAGATTTTCTTTGAAGAATTTACTTTGTTCTTATAGACATTCTGTTAGATGACCCACTGAGTATCTCTCTGTATGCTTTGGACAGTTTGAGGGAAGTGAAGTTTTTAGTGCTTGTATCTGCCTGAACCATTAGCAAATCTGACACTAATTGACAATAAAACACAGCTTGCACATTTAACTTCTGCTTTCATGTTAACTGCCAAATGAAGCAGTCCTCCTTACAACAGGTTTCCTCTACTGTTGATTGTAGTAAACAGAGAATGGTGGTTACCTGAAGACTTTGAGAGGGAGACGTGTACACCAGCTCAGCATAAACATAGGCAGTCTGGATTTTACTTTTAAATGAAGGGTAGGCATAGCAAGGCCCAAATATCAGTATTGTCCTGGCTAAACAGTATTTGCCTTCAGTAGGGCAATACTCAATTGCGAAAGAGCTCCTCCTTTCTCTTAGCAAGTTAAGTGATGCTGTCATGACCTCAGCATCATTTACACAGAAGCTGTAGATGAAATTTATTATCTGTAGAGATCCAAATTTTGAAGTGTTTCTCTTTGTCCATGTTGTTCATATGATCTGAAATTTCTTTAAAGCAAATATCCACCCTGTTATGGAAAGGCACAGCCTGGTTGTTTCATGGTGTATTTTTTCATTTGTAGGTGTCAAACCCTTCAAATGCTCCCTCTGTGAGTACGCCACTCGCAGCAAGAGCAACTTGAAAGCCCACATGAATCGTCACAGCACGGAGAAAACCCACCTTTGTGATATGTGTGGGAAAAAGTTCAAATCAAAAGGCACTTTGAAGAGCCATAAACTCCTTCATACTGCTGATGGCAAGTGCATGTTTATTAAATCTATTTTGGGACAGTAGCTATTGGCTATACCACGGGCCTTATTAACAAATGCTTTTTGTTGAACGCCTAAGTGTGATTTACAGATTTTGTTTATTCCCAGGAGACACCCTTTAGGAAATAACTCAGAACTTTGCAAAACTAATTTCTGTGAGAAAAATTAAGGGAGAGAGAATTTCAGCTGTCTCTGAAATATTAGGTTTCTCTGAAATTTTTGTTGGCTTTGTATGCCTTCCTTGTTTTCACAGAAAATTGTTTATCTCAATAGAAATTCAAAATTGCCAATAGTTCTGTGTTTCACTCTCTTACTGTTTTATTCTATGAGAATATTATTAGGATCCTGGTGTCTAATCAGCCAGTGGCAAACCTGGGCACTTACTCTCTACAGTCTCACATGCAGCACCTCATTTGCCCTGCAATTTTGACATTTCTGTGATGATAACTGAAAAAAGCAAAATGCACATCCAGAAAAGTATCCCATTTTAAATCAAAGTTTAGAGCACAACAGTACTTTATTGTTCTGTGATTACCATACTGAAGTAAATTATTTAGCAGAATAAGTTGTACAGTAAGTACCTAAGCTTCATTATGACTTAGTAGCTTGATCTTTGTTACTCATGCAATTGTGTGAAACCTCATTCCACTTTTTATTGACCATTTAATTGACATTCTTTTTTTTTTTCAAATTACATCTTCAGAGAAAGCACACAATGCTCTGTTACATTTTTAGAATGTATTTGAAGTTTCTGTGTCAGAGATTTTTTAATGCTTATGTCTGTGTGTTCAAGTGGAAGAGTTTATCCCTTCTACATCAATATGCTGTTACATGCATTCCTTCTTACAGGAAGATGATAGTTATTGTTTTATTACCAAAGTTATTGCAGAAAAGCTATGTGTTAGTAAATCACTTGTTATTCAAAAAGTGCTTTCCAGTATTTTGAAGTAACTTGATCAGTAACAAGTAGGTCTGGAACATGCATGTAAACTTCATATGTGAGAATCAAGATTTTACTTATCAAACGCAAACCTCAGCTGATTCCATGCTAGGAGAAGGAGGCAGGTTGTTGTATTTGAATGAAAAGAAAATTTCAAGCTTGATCAGTCTATAAAGAAAAATAAAAAGAGTCTCTTTCGATGGCCCTGTAAAAAAAAAAATCACTTCATGGGGTTTCATTTCACAACCTTTCTGTTTTGTTTTCACCATCTGGCATGTTCTAATAGTGAAATTCAGCAATGGAAGTTGAATTTGTTTTCACCTGTGTGTTAGTTAGATTTCTTGAACAAATCTATATGTGTGCAAGTCATTACTGCAATTCATCTGAGGCTGCTTTGATATTTGGTGTTGTTAAGAACAGCATTATAGTTGAACAGGATCTAGCCATGTCTGGATTGGGTTTAAAACTGTGAAGTTAGCTTTAAACATTCAAATCCCTGTGAGGAACTGTGTTCTTTTATAAGTTACTGTTAGGCCAGGCTGAAACCTTGGCTCTAGAGGCATTGTTATTACCAGGAGCCTTCTTTATCTGGCTTCAAACTCATTGTCTTCTGGAACAACTCCAGTGACTTCTAGTGGAAGGTGTTCCAGCCCATCACAGGCATGATGGGGGGTGGAGCAAGATGACCTTTAAGGTCCCTTCCAACCCAAACCATCCCGTGACTCTGTGTTCCTTTTTGATGAACCTCCATTTTTGACTGGTACAAATAAATCCAATGCTAAAGCTCTTTTGCCTTGCTTTTCACACTTCCAAAACTGTTCCAGGAAATTCTCAGTACCTTTGGAAGGTGAGTTTTGCCACTGGCTCCAGTGGAAGCAGGATCTCACTGTCGGTGGAGTTTTAAGTAAATTTCCTCACTAAGTCCACCCCAACAAACTTTTCATGCATTTCAAACACTTGTGAAAAAAAGACATTTGTCACCAGCAATGTGATTTGTCAGGGGACTTTCAGCCTCCTGAGTGACAGTTTCTCTTTGCCCAGTGTCCCTTCCTGTAGTGACAGCACTGCAAAAGTTCTTAGCAGCACACATCTAGTGTTCTTCAGTCATTTCACAAATAATGAATTTGAAAAGCTGTTCCACTGTTTATGAGTCTTGTCTTCCTGACTTATGAATCCAAGCAATTTTTGTTCAAATATCAGAGCTCTGCAAGGTCAATTTAAGTCATGGAATATAAAGTAGTTTTGTGTCTGATTCATTCTTTTCCAGAAGACAGACTTCTCAGGAGTGACATGATAGAAAGCAATTGTCTAGTCCAGGGTCATTGCTGTTTGTGGTTAGAAGTAAACCAGAAAACCTGATTTTCATTATTTTATTTAGATACCAGAAGGTTTTTCTTAGCCATGTTTTATAGGAACTTTAACAATTTTTACCTTTTTCATCAGCATCTGGAGTCTAACGAAACCCCATCTCTTTGTGATAATACAGAATATTGTCTATTCTATTTCTACTTTACCTTTTGGTTCTTTTACTTTTGGAGTAGTTTTTAGCATATCCTTATTCCACATCAGTCAGATACAATTTGCCAGCTGTGCACATTTAATTCAGGAATGAAGTCCTTCTGTATTTAATGCACCTTGTAATTTGGCTGGAGGTGGCAGGACTGATAGAATCTTAGAGGCAAAATAAGGAGGAGGAGAGTGTGAAACCCAGAGAAGAAAAGGAAGGAAATTGTGTTCATTTAAATTGTAAGGGAAAAAATAGATCAGTGAGAGAGACTGCTTCAAGGGGAAAATGTATTTGAATCATAGCAATTCAGTGCTTGGGACAGAAATAACTAAACCCATGTGAACATGATCAAACATTGGCATTTTAAGGATTTCCAAGTGTGCTTTACAAATAGCAAAGTAGCTGTGCCTGCAGTTGTAAATAATGGATTTCCTTCTTCCATTTAGGGTGCACTATAACAATTCTTTTTCTTCTTTCCCAAGTGACTATCTCAAGAGAGTCCAGAGCATTTAATGCTTATAATTTAAAGGTTACATTCAAGCCTTTTTTCCTCCCTTATTCTGCTCTTAGCTCTATTTAACCAAAATTTTGCAGAGCAAGTGCCAGACTTCTTGTATTGTTCATTGTTCATTCTTTGCATTTTGGAATTTATCTTTATGAGGAAATAGAATCAGTAGCTTTCTGAACTTAAACAGAAAAACTTATTCCCTTTCCTATTCCCATTGCAGGAAAGCAGTTTAAATGCACAGTGTGTGACTACACAGCTGCCCAGAAACCACAGCTCCTACGTCACATGGAACAACATGTCTCTTTCAAGGTAAGAAAACATATAAATTATGCTTAAAGTTAATTAGGAAATACACAGAACTTTAGATAACAGTATTAAAACTGGCACATTTTCTTGTTTGATGGCAATTATCGTATATAAACATTTTAATGTTTTGGAAATTTTGACTTAATATTCAGACTTTTGAGATAGGGTTATTTTATTCATGACCAATTTATAATTAGTAGTTTTACTTGACAAAAATATCTGTATGTTGCAATATGAAACAAATTTATTATGTTTGATTGTCAGTCCTTGAGTTAGTGAATCTAATATGTACCTTAAAATGTCCTAGAGAGGTATGAAAGCAAATCACCTATATCACTGTTCATTGCCCACCTAAATTTTCCCTGAAATTTGCCAGTCTCTTGTACTACAGATGAGTTCACATACTTGAAGAAAATTGAAGAGAATTCATTTTAAAACACCCCATTTATCTGAAACATGCATTGCAAAGTTTTGAAAGTTGTTAATATTTCTATGAAGTATTTAGATTAGAGTTTATTTTAATAAATCATAGTATGTTTTTATTTCTCAATTTCACATTGATTCTCAGTGTGTTAGGTCCTAATGTAATGCATTGTGAAGTGTTATACTCAGTAAATAGGAATTATTTACTGGTTCCTTTTCCAGAAAAGACAGTATTTTTTATTTATGAAAATGCTCATTTTAATTTGAGGCTTTATCTTAACAGTGAGCATATTTCTTATTGAAAACATCATGCTGTTTTCATATGTAACATCTTTTATTTTACTTCTATAAAGAGTACACTGCAGACATTCTTAACAAGTACCATAAAGCAGCAAGGCAGGCAGTCTTTTCAATGTTGGTTTAAGTTTTGGAAGACAAAAGATGTCATCTAAAGAGATTATACATTTTCAACAAATAATTGTCTTAAGTATCTGGACTTACGTTTTTTAAAAGTTTTTTTGTAAATGAAAAGACGTAATTTTCCTTTTTTGATGGCTAAAGTGCAGTTCTTGAAATGTAGCTGGTTCTGACCCTGGCATCTGCCTGCACATACCTGTGGCAATTTAGGACATCCTCAAGAGAACTGAACGCTGGATTAGATCAATCAGGAGTATTTGTTTAAAGGAGTTCAAAAAATATTTGCCTCTTTCTAGGACAGTTGTTTGCGTTCTTATCAGACTCAGAAATGTCACTACTTATGTGACCTAATGATCCTTTAATCCATCATATTTCCCAGCTGCATGAATCTGCAATCCTGCTCTCCAATAGCAGGTAACATGCATGAATTGCACGAGTGCTACAAGAGCACAGCAGTCTGTCTGGATTATTTTCTTCAAAAAATGACAGTTTCAGCAATAGGAAGAGAGTGCCCATCTCTGAAATATTGAGTAGCTGAATGTTACAGTACCCTCTGAAGCATAAGGTTAAGGGATTCTGAACATCACTTTTCTTCCTTATTTTTGCTGTTTGGAGCCTGAAGGAATATCATGAGCAATGAGCTTAGGAGAGTGTTCTAATCAATGTACCCTGACTGCAGACGTTTCCCTGCTTTAAATTCAGGTCCTAGATGAACATTTCTGTACCAACCATTTTCTGCTGAGGGGCTTTAGGTGAGGCTGCTGTGCATGAAACATTTTCCATCCTCTTCTGAGGTACTTGACTTTTCCCTGAGGACTTGGATTAACATCTGCATGCTTTTACAGGACCTAATGGTTGTGTCAAGCTTCCTATAACTGTGATATATCTCAGTCAGAAAGTTACTATCAAAGGTTAACTTTAGGCTCAAATGTTTTCCTAATTTTTTTGTTCTTTGGGAATTTGTCTCTCTGTCAGTTGAAGAGAGATGTGTTCTTAAAAAATTAATTTAGTTGCCAAAATCAGCTCACCAAATGGTCAGAGAAATGCAAATGCTGGGAAAAGGGAAAGGAAAGGAAAATTAGATTGGCTGTACAATCATGTTGTACTTTCAGTTATTTTAGTTGTCTTGCTGCCCCTTTTCAGACCTAAGTTCACAGCAGCTGAGTCATTTCATGGTAGAGAGTCTCCACGTGGTCAGACCTGTTATCATCAATTATGAAAACACACAGTTTACTGAATTAAAAAACTGGGTAATAATCTTATCATAGTGAGATTATTTCTTGTCTTGCACATAACAAAAAGTACCAAATTTAGGTAATGTTTAGTTACAACTTCCATTTCTTTTAATTTTCGAGTGTTTCCTTGAAAGATACCCAAGCCAGAAATGAACATGATTTCTTGGGATCAAAACATTGCAGCTTAGACCTGTATCCTGAAGAGGTGAGGAAATACAGTCCAATGTTTTTCTTTTTTGTCCCAGCCCTTCCGCTGTGCACATTGCCACTATTCCTGCAATATATCTGGTTCCCTGAAGAGGCATTACAATAGGAAGCATCCTAATGAAGAGTATGTCAATGCAGGGTCTGGGGAGCCTGCAGCTGAAGCTCTTATCCAACAAGGTACATCTCCACCAAATTAGATTTGTTGGTTTGATTTTGGTTTTTTTTTTGCTGAAGCAAACTTAGTGTGAAGGTAAAGTTTTGTGCAGTATGTCTTCTTCAGTTTATCGGGTGTTATATGATAAGTCATTATTGCTTTTTAATAATTCTGAAATGGCCACCTTTTATCCTTCATTTAGAGTCCTCTGTTCTTGGTTTTTAAAGGTGTGGGAACCAAAGTTTTGTTTGACCTTGACTGTGCTATTTGCTGTTGTATACATTTATCATTTATACTTGTTTGTCTCTTTTTGTAAGTCAAGTATCACTGCATGTTGAAATGAATTATAAATTTCTACCATTCTGCTGATAAATTTCTGTGACAATTCTGCAAGGTTGAACTGGAGGTAAGGTTGAGCAAACATAAGGAAAGAGACTGAAGAGTAAATGGCAGCAAATTATTCCCCCACTAGAAAAATCTGGGGAGAAGAGAGAGTACAGGTAAAACAGGTTAGGAATTGTTATGCTCAGAATGTTGTTTATGGGCAAAGGAAGCACATCTTGTCTGTGCAAGTAAGCCAGGAATTATTAATAGTATAACAGAAATCCTAACAGTCTAATTTAAGATTTGTCTGACTCCCATAAGTAGTTTTGCTGTTACACACTGAGTAGATGAACCAAAGCAAACAAATGATTATACAGTCAGGTACATTTTTGTGTGTAAAAATCCTTCAGTTCTAGTGGCTGGTGTGAGGAATATTGAGCAAGAAGAGGAGAAAGCCAGATTAAATATTAAATTGTGTGGAAAATATTTTAATTCTCGGTAAAATTAAGTTTCCTTCTTTGTTACTCATAATTTTAGAAAGTGATTTCCCTATTTTTTTAATAGAAACTACCAACAGTTTCATATTTTGGAATCTTCAGTTTCTGATTTTGTTGAAGAGAGGAATAGAGACCAAAATAAGGTTGTTGTATTAGATAATGAATTAAATATAATTCTTCCAAGCTTACGTTATTTCTAAATGCTATTTCCAAATCATTAATCTAACACATAACATTTATCTATTGAAGGCATTAATCCATGTTAAAATACTGAAATCATGACACAGAGAAGGATAACTCTGTCAGAGACTTTCCCTTTAAACTTACTCTATAAGGGGAAAATGTATAACTACAATAAGTAATCTGAGTCTGTGTTGGTGTTCTATAACATTTATTAGTTTCCTTTTGTCAAAAAAACCCCAAATAATTTAAAAAGTAAATATCTATAACAGGGTAGGAAAATACAGTAAAATTCTATGATTATTTTCACAGACAGTACAAGTCCATGGGGAACCTGCAGTTGTTTTAAGGCAATAATATTTGCTTGGTCAGTACTCACAGCCTCTATTTTGTAGTCACCCAGATGAAGGAAAAACTCTTCACTATGGGGAGCTTTGTTTAACTTTCCAAATATCTGAGCACTGCAAGGGATTATTTGTCTGTAGCCACTTTTAGGAATAGATATGAGAGAATGAATTCTTCTAATACTAATTAGGGATCATACTTGCAATGTTTGGAACAAAGAAAATTAATCTTACACTGATTAGGCTTTCCTTCCCCTTTGGGAGACACATAAATGCATTTCTGAAAATAATTCTTTTCCACTGAAACAAAAGAACTGTAAAGTAGTTGAGATGCAAGAGTAGCCTTAAAATGGAGACATTAGAGTGAAATGAGAGAGAAGAGTCTTTAACTTTTTTCTGTGGTAGATATCCTTTTCCCACCATGTTGGAACATTGGACAGGATGAAATTTAACAAGTTCAAATGTCAGCTTCTGCCCCTAGGATGGAGGAATGCCTGGCATTAGTCTGAGTGGGGAGGTCAGCCCTGCAGACAGGGATCTCCTTGGCAGCAGCTCTCCAGGAGCCAGCAGTGAGCCCTGGGCAAATCCCATCCTGGGGTGCATTAAACACAGCACGAGCAGCAGGAAAAGGAGAGGATTATCCTGCTGTGCTCAGGGTGGGAGCCCTGAGTGCAGGGCTGGGCCCCACTGGATGAGGATGTGGAGGTTCATGACTGTGTCCAGAGGGCAGCAAAGATGGTGATGGGGCTGAAGTCCTGTCCTGTGAGGAGCACCTGAGGGCTCTGGGCTTGTCTGGTTTGGAGAAGAGGAGGCTGAGGGGTGACCTCACTGCTCTCTAACAGCCTCCTTAGTGGGGAGGGGAGAGGGAGGTGCTGAACTCTTCTCCTTGGGATCCAGTGATGGAACATGTTGGAATGGTTCAAAACCATGCCTGGGAGGTTTAGACTGGACATTAGGAAGCATTTCTTTACTGAGAGGGTGGTCAAACAGTGGAAGAGGCTTCCCAGAGAGGTGACCAATGCCTGAAGGCTGTCAGTGTTTAAGGAGCATTTGTGCAATGCCATTAACAACAGCTTTAACTTTTGGTCACCCCTGACTGGTCAGGCAGTTGGAGTGGATGGTCCTTGTAGGTGCCTTACAACTGAAACAGCCTATTCTGTTCTTTCCAGCTCTGGCTTTGCATCCTTCTTTCTCTTCCTCTCCTTACCCAGCATTTATATTTCCTGTGCTGACAGTAGGGCTGTGCTTGTTTTCCACATTCACCTGTGGAAAAGTCAGGCATTTTAGAGTAGTAATGAGGCATCAAATCCATGCAGGAGCTATGAAGTCAGTGTCTCTTCTCAGGGCTCTGTGATGAAGAAAGCTGTATTAATAGGTGTAATCTTCCCACAGCCAGCTTCCTTTGCCAACTCAATTTCCTGTTCTGTGATGCATCAGATGTATCTTGCACCTGGGCTCCAAATAAGACCAGAGATTCCTTATCATGCTATAGAAACATCAATTTTTCTCAGTGTTTTGGCATCTCACTGGGGGAAGTATTGTTCCTTGTGGGAGACATTTGCATTTGGAAGTGATAAACATGAATCCTATTGAAGTTAATAAAAGTTTTCCTGAATAGGAAATCAGAATGTCTTCTGTATTTGGTTCACACAGCACAAACAGATTACTGTGGACACATCATGCAATATGGCAAGTCATATTTATCATATATGACACCTAGGTGTCTTACAAGGTAATAGATGTTAGGAAGAAATTCTTTACTGTGAGATACTGGAACAAGTTACCCAGATAAATTGTGCATACCCCATGCCTGGAAGGTGTTCAAGGCCAGGTTGGAGGGGCCCTGAGCAACCTGTCTAGTGGAAGGTGTCCCTGCCAATTGGCAGGGGGTTGGAACAAGATGATCTTTAAGCTCCCTTTCAACCCAAATCTTTGGATGATTGTGTGTTACTGAGCTGCTTGGGCCAGAAGTTGCACCTTGCTGTCTGACAAGCTTCTATTTAGTTCCAGTTACTGTATTCATAGATCTGAAAAGCAATTTTGGAAAATTATTCATGTATTCATATAAAGGAAGAAGACCTTTCAGACCTGATATTAAACACATCCTTTGAAATGAAGGGACTGTAGATGAAAAAGAAAAGGTGAGAGTACCAGCAAGCAAAAAGGCTTGAAAAGAAATTGAGAGCGGAAGGTAACAAAGATTAATATCTAATAAAAGTTGTCTATATCTATTTGTATTGTATTCTGCTTGTTCTAAGTTACCTACTGAGCCCAGAGTGAAATGCCTCACACCTGCTCATCTCCTTTACTCTCAGTTGGTTTTTGACTGCATTGCAGGCACTGCAAATAAACTTAATTGGAAATATTTATATGAATGTAGACTGCTGGACTGTACTCAAGGTTCCTAGAAGGAGCTTATAAATAAATGAATGATACATAGAAGAGGGACTGTGGTTATTGGAGCAACTTCATTGCCAAGGATAGACAGCAGTATTTAATTTCTGGGCTTGTGGTTAGAAATTGGAATCACCCAGGATTTTGCAGGGGGTGTGTGTGTTTCTTTGTTTAAGTAGAAGTCTGTGATTTGACATTTATTTTAGTATTATAAAGTAATAAAGGAAAACAAATAGCATAAGAATTTGATATATTCTGCAAAGGGGGCAAGAATATTATGCATTACCCACTAGTTTTTCTGCAAGGCCCTGTCTGTGTGCTCATTTGATGGCTTATTTTTTAGTTTCATTTGCTTTGTGCTGGGCAGGTCACATATAATTTTTCCCAAATTTGTTTCTTTTCTCCTCAGTGATACTCCCTCTCATCCATAAAGATTTTTTTACATGCCTGAGAGACAGATTTTCATTTGTGTTTCTGCAGCTGCTTGTGCAGGCCATACCTGAGGATCCAGTTGTGCCCTCAGTGTTGGTTTACAGCTGTCATCACGTGCTTTCTTTATACAAAAATGAGAATTGTCTTGTGGAGATTTTAGGCCTGTAAATAAAAAAGAGCATGTGTCAATGGAAGAAAGTTGTGGAGCTATGTAAGATCTGCCTGCAGTGTTTTGTTACAAACATCAGTTTTGTTACTGAAAGCAGTAGAGGTGTGTAATTAATTGACTTTCTCTGTATGTTGACCATTATTCTAAAGAATTATCTAGAAATTAATTTTTCTGAGCTCTCATATTAAGTCACTGATATGGAGTTATATATTACCAGTTGAATTCTATGCTTCTATTACTTGTTATTTAATTAAAGTCATAATGACAAAAGTTACAGATTTAATTTACCTGGTGTGTTGTTATAATAGTTTCGGTATCAAAGTAATGCAGAAAAGTGTCCACTGCTTCACAGCAATGTGTTTTTCCTAATACTACAGATTGGTGTGAAATTAATGTGTAATTTCATTTTCTGTAACTGATAATATTATCTATTCTGATCTATTTTAATCTGAATTTTTGAGTTTCCATTAGTAAAACTGCTTCAGTTTTGCTTAGAGGTGGAATATTGAGCATCTGCTCTAAGAGTGAAGTTTGGTAAAGACTTAGCAATGAGGAAGATTAGTACATTAACAATTAGTGTCAGTGAAATACCCTAGAGACTGAGTGTAGTTACTTTCTGTTTTATCAAAATAAAAATTCTGTTACTTTTCACCTGGTTGCCATATGGTAGCTTTCCATTAATGTAAAATGGGATGTTTTTTCTAATCACCTTGTTCATAGAGGACTGTGCAGCCAGGTCTTGGCTTACACCCAGCTTCTGTGGGTCTGTTTGGTGCCTTGGAACATGATGAGTGAGAATCATCTTTTTTCATGATGTGGAGTCAGGTGTGTGGTAGCACAGTTCCTGCAGTGCCATGAGGCACTTCCCCAGCTGTTAGATTTGTTACAGCGAGTTCTGGTCACCTAATGCAACAATTTATCCCAGGCAGGTTATTCTTGTTCTCTTTAGTCAACAGAGGGGAAAAAAGAGAAATACTTATTTGCATAATTACAAGCAAATGAGATCTGGCATTTGACCAAACGACTTTCATAAGCAAAAGAAGTAAAAGCTCTTTAATCTTGTATAATCTCATTATTTCATCATGCTCAGTTTTTTACTTGTAACGCTGCACACTCACACATTAAACATTGTGCTAACTTCATGCTTTGCATAATTTTGTAGACAGAAAACTTTATTTACAGTTTGCATGTTAACATAAAACTCAAGAGCAAAGATATTTGGGTAAAGAGGATATTACATTGTTAATGCTTCCTAGTTTACTTTGTTAATGTAAAAATAATGACAATGTTTGTTTTGAAACTTGAGAAAACTAGAACAGCTGTCTTAGAGAAGACACATTTTAAAAGTATTATTAAAGTATGCTACTGATGTGTATGTTGAATATTAATGTATTTCATGTTGGGCAAATGGCTGAAAGAAAACATTTTACACTTACATGGCTTGACTGAGATGAGGTCAAATTGAATGGGTTGTTCCTGTGTTGAAAATCAATTTATATGAAAATAACTCAAATAATTTACTTGTGTTTTCTTGTAGGTGGCATTAAGTGTCCTGTTTGCAGCTTTGTGTACGGTACAAAATGGGAGTTCAACAGACATCTTAAAAACAAGCATGGAATGAAGTTAGTGGAGAATGATGGGGAGACCAAATGGGAGGTAAAGCAAAATAACAATGGCTTTGAACCTAAGATTTTTCAAAATACTGGGGAGAAAAGTAAGGATAAAAATCAGAAGTGTGAAAAAATGTGTTTCTGACTTTATATAAGATCAGAAGGTCATGGGATCTTATCTTTGCTTGAATGCATGCCTTGCTATGTCTGTTAAATTTTAATATATGGTAGGGTTAACAACCTTGCAAATGCTTATTTTTGCATTTTAGATTTCTAGTCCTTTGTTTGCAGCAGAAAGGGTGAAAGCTTTAGCAAATAAATGTGAAATTGAAAAACTTACTGCATTTTGTAATATGCTGAATATTCACTGGTGTGAACTGTAAGATGAGCAAAGCTGCAGAAGAAAAGCTTATGTCTTGGTCCAGAGTAGGCTAGAATGTAGAAAACTGAATTTTGTAATTGACCAGCTGAAAAAAATTATAATGTTGTGCAGAGTAAGTCTTCTATATGTTCCCTGTTCTCAGCTTCAATCCTGGAGATGCAGAATCGATGGGAAAACAACAGATTTAGACACTTTTGTTAAAAAAATCATGGTTGGCCAGCGGAGTGTCCTCCACTGCCCGAACAGGCTGACTTTGATGTCCAGTGAGAGGAAAAAGCCAGGAGTCAACTGCAGCTGGCTGATCCCCATAGTTTTAGGCCTCTTCTGCTATATTTCAGTCTGGCCCCCATCACGAATCTAATGCCTGATTGGGAAGAGCTGATCTGCAGGTCTTGTCAGCAGTCATGGGGTATCCACACAGGGAAGGATAAGTCTTTGAAAAACACTGCAGTAGGTTCTATTTGGACAGCTGTTCAAAGAAGACAGGACAAGCATTTTAAAATGTAACCCTTTATCCATATTCCAAATGATGCTCTGTACCCTTTCCCTGTAGCTGCTCAAAGATGGAAAAGTAAGGGGACATCCTGAGTGCAAGAATGACTCTGTTGCTGAATTGGATATAAAGAAAGAGTCTCATCAGAGCAGGAATATATATTGACACCTTGTCTTGAAAAAAACATAATTTATGGAAAGGATAACTTTTCTGAAACAAAATGCCTTTTTTTTTCAAGCTTCTGAGGTGTTTTAGCAGATCTGCATTATAAATTAATTTTGTTCAAAAGGTGTTTGCTAAACCCTGGTACAGTACAAGTCTATTGTTAGTTCTAAGATAACTGTGCAACAAAAATAAGGTCAGGATAACTTTGCATCCTTAAAACAAATTTTGAAGTAGAATCTAGAACACTGTGGGATGATTACCCTGTCTCCCATGTAATACTCTTTTGAATTCTGTTTCACCCAGTTTAGCTCTTGTTACAGTATTTGTTGTCCAAAGTCATTCCTTACTGTTGTTAAATCACTGAAATGAGATTATTCATGCCTTGGCTGGGTTTTGTTTCCAAGTTAACTGCTGAGGTTTCAGAAGAAGCATCAACTCAGTATCTCCATATCACAGAGGCTGGAGAAGATGTTCAAGGCACTCAAGCTGCTGTGGCTGCATTACAGAACCTCAGATACACTTCTGAGAACAGTAAGTTACCTTTTTCTAGATTGGAACAGAGATACACCTTTTTTTCCAAAATATCTTATTCTGTTGTGTGTACTGGGCAGTATATGACCTCCTATAATCTCCTATTAAAAATTATGAAATAAGTCATCCAGAACTTACTTTTAGGGGTTATATTTCCTTTAAGTATAAATGAGAAATTATAATTCATTATGAATTTCTATATCCTGAAGTCATTAATACTTATCACTGCCTGTTTTGCACTTTATTATTAGCCTTGTGGAATTTCCTGCCTATATTATTAAATATGCTGTGAAATTAGCTATCTTGGCACAGTAGATGGTGTGTATCTAATGACAATTCTCTGGCTATTATTTTTCTCCCTCTCTGGCTTTAGTCAGCAAGACTGCAGGAGTGACATGGTGGAATAGTTCATTTACCACATTCCCAAGACAGCACTAACAATCTCAATTTTGGTGGTGCACAAAACTAAATCAGCTATTCTGTATCAGGTTGACAAGGAAAAGAGTAGCATTAGATAATGTCTGCTAAATGGGAAATAACAAAAAGCAGGAGAAAACAAAAAAAAAAGCCCAGATTTCTGAGAGTGTTAAAGCACCAGAGACTAGAGTAGGTGTTCCTATACTGAGTTTTTTTGTTTTGTTTTTAATACATATAAATAAATGCCCTTGTTATCAGAAGACAGCATTTTACAGTTGCTTACCATTGTGTTCCTTACAGTTCACAATACAGATACATGTCAAAAACTCAGTTTTTACAGATTTTCCAAGCATGTTGCAATTAAATTACATTACTGCCTGTTTCTGTATATTATTTTAATAAGTGGAAATTCTGACTAAGTGAAAACTTCTTGAGAACTTTTCTTAAACTTCTGTATATCTAAATTAAATTAAATATTGTCATGGAATGTACTGTACGTAGCAGTCCTTATTTTAAGCATGAGGCTGTAGATTTTTGAGTAATCTTCTTTTTGGAGCATCCAACTTCAGACATTCTTCCAGCATATTCCCTCTTAGTATAAAAACAGTAGTATCTCGTCTAAAGGCAGTTTTATAGTTAAAAAAACCCAAAGCAAGCAAACCTTTTTCAGTACTCAGATACACTTTCTCACCTAAATAATAAAACGTTACTACTTTCTATTTGAAATTAAATTATCTGACCTAAACTACCTATACTATCACAGTGTCAACTTCCTTTTAAAAGAGTTTAAGTTAGGAAAATAGATTTATTCTCTTTTCTATCTCTGACAGTGATTAAAGCAAATATAAGGCAGCTTTACATACCCTGACAGTTTCTTTCCCTGTCTGATGTCTCCCTCATGCTGACAGTGGGCATGTAGGGATGCTGGGCCATTGGTAGAAATTCCAGCATAACAAAAAACATTTTTCTGCATTGAGGTCTTTCACACCTTGTGAGAAGTGAGAGTACAACTATAAATGTTTTGTTTGTGGTTTTTTGTAAACATCCCTTTCCTTTGGCAGGGCTACACTCATCAGAGAATTTTTTAAAAAGGACAGACATGTTCTAATCCACTGTTTATAAAATGATCAGTATGAGTTTTCCCAAGCAATTAACCTTTTTCTTCAGCAGGTTAGTGATAAAACTACTTCATTTAGGTTGAGGAGTATTGAAGAGGACCAGACAGAGGGTAAACACAAGTCTGTAAAATACCAAATGGCTGTTATGGTTATAGGTATGCAGGTAGGTTCTGTGTAAGGTGAATGTCTGGTAAATACACATTTGGATTTGTAAAGTCTTGCAGCTTCCTAATTTGCAGTTCCTGCTATGACTTGTCACTGTTGTTTCTTTATTCAATGTATTCTTCTAGATCTCTTTCAAATAGGTATAGAAGTGATCAGTGTGGCTATACTTGCTGATTCATGAATTTCTTGGGCAAATTTGTTTTGTGAACACTTCCCTGCCATAGATCTGTTATTCAAGTGTCACAATTCTGAGCTTTTTGAATTGTACCAACAGCACTGCAAGTCAGGGCTGTGCTGTTTGCATTCACATAGCCTCAGAACTGTTCTACTGTGATGATCTTATGGCTGCTGTCTTTCTGATAAGGTGAAAGACTGGATCCAACAGCTGTAAACATCCTGCAGCAGATCATTGAGCTGGGTTCGGAGTCCCACGATGCCACTGCGGTGGCTTCTGTCGTTACCATGGCACCTGGCACGGTGACAGTGGTGAAGCAGGTAAGAGCTCTTTTCTTCTCTAAACCAACCACATTTCATTTTCATACACCTATTGTGCAAGGGACAAATTTTAAATGATCATTCATAGAAAAATTTTCCTAATTTTTCACTGAATGTTGTGTGTTTACATGCCCACACATGTACATGTTTATATATATATATACACATATATCTTTATACATCTAAAAATGCCTATAGCTTTGTATGTATATAAAATATGAATGAATAGATACACCTGTATGTGTGTGTAGGTATGTGTGTGAAAACACAGCTTTTTTTCTAGCAGGTGTTTTCAGGCTTTATCAAATAACATACTTAGATTTTGTGCAGACACTTAATGCCATTGTCACCTAAAAGATTCAGGTGGTCCTTGGTGCAGCAAGCAAAAGTAAATAATTTTTGATTTGAGGTGCTTTTTGGGTTCAAACATCAAGACTTCTGCTCAGTATTTCCTCCTAACAGGTGTTTGCTAACTGCCATTTTTCATTCTCCTCTCAGTGTTCTTTAAATTCTGCTTGTTCCTTCCCTTTCAGGACAGCTCTTTGCTTATCCCTTTCCCCACTGATTCACTGAGGTCTCTGCACTCAGTGATTGACAGGTGAGGGAAGGAACGTACGTGAGAAGTTTTAACTTCCCAAAGAGTTCAAGTAACTCCTTTTATTTAAATGAACCAGAACTGATTATTCTGAGTGCTAAAACTAACTTTTGAGTTCAGCATTTTTTGTAGTGTTTTGAACATTGAGTTCATGAGAGCTCCATAGAAGTGTGGAGTTCATGGTCTGTGAAGTACTTGGATGATTCCTAAGCTTGTTGCCCACATGTCACAAAGACAAGGCAGAATTTGAAGTCAGAGCATTTTCAGATGTTCCTTTGCAATACTTAACAGGTATTTTGACTCGAAACTATGTAAGAGTTTGTGGCTTTTTTGTAGAATAACATACCCAAACTTGAAAACTAAATTCAGTCATTAAAGAGAAGAGACAGTGTGGTCCAATTAAGTGCAAGTTTTAAAACTTTCATAGTATAGCCACTACCAACGTGCATGCTGTGCTATAGAGATGACTTCTTTAGGGGTTGAATGCAGTATTAGCAATTAGTGTTTGTCAATATTATTGAAATTAGTTCTTCCCTAAAGAAATCCATCTTTTGAGGGTGTTGTACTAAAGGTATAGGAGAAAGTGGCTGAAGGAGAGCTGCCTAGAGAATGTTTTGATATCTGAGTGTTAAACTTTAAATAAACAGGTATTAACTCTGATCAATATCTGAGTCATCATAAAATCTATTATCTTCCTTGTTGGACTCTCTGAATTTACTGGTAACTTTTTCTAAGTAAATATTTATATTCCAAATTAATTTTCTTCTTCACTTTTCAATCCATATTTCTAGCCTTTTGAGTTTGCAGACTGCTAAGCCTTAATCACTTCTTTTTCCCTATATACTTCAGTGCCTCTCACTGGTCTGATATCAAACTCTTACAAGCACCACTCCTTTATTAAATGAAATATTGAATTCTCAGAGCACAGAATCTCTTGCTGCTTTTCTTTTTATGGCTCCTTTCTCCCTCCCTTTAGAATCTTTCACGTTTTTAAAATTTTTCTTTTCATTTTTCTCTTTTCTTTTTTCTTTTATTTTTCTATAGAAATTGGTTTTTTTATCATAGTCTAGTCTGTTATACAGCTGTAGTTGCTTTCCAGCTCTTGTCTTTCCACCAGAAAATTGCTCCAGTTACAGGCACACCCAATTTTAACCTGAGGGAAAGAAGTCTTTAAATGTTATTAGCTTGACTTCAATCCTTCCCTATTAAAAACTGTTGTGTTTTTTCTTCAATACTGAGTTGCTTTCTGTGGGATATCCCTCATTTGTACCTATGATTTGGTTGTGTTTTAATTATCGTAGGTTGCTAATTGTTAACCTTGAAGTGACTTTTAGATATGTTTCATATTTCACTTTCCTGCTGGAAAATGTATTCCACACTTTCTTCTGTGACCTTCAGCTTCTCTTGTGGATTGTGAGACAAAGAATTCATTCAGGGTGTCAGCAATATATCGACATCATCTGTCACTGAATTTCCACTCCTGTTCTTTAATAGCCTCACAGAGTCCTTGCTTAGCAGCTTGGGTCCATTTTTTTTTCTTTCCTTAACAACATTTATTGTAGTTGTCCTGATTTTTATGCTGTTTGTTGTTTTCTTTTTCTCTAAGGACATACGTTACCCATTTTTTATATCAGTTATTACTTTCAAATCTCATTTTTAGCTAGCCTTTGCAAGTTTCCTTCATATTTCTCTATTTGCACCAAGAAATTTCTTCTAATTCTAAACTACTAGAATGTTTCAAAGGATTTTTTTTTTGCTGTAAATGTTATACTATAGTGTTCCTATTTTGTCTCCTCTTTCCTCCCTGGAAATTTCTTTCTGCCACAGCTGTCCTCATCCTTACTTTTAACTCATAAAAGTCCCATTTACACTTTATCCTTAAGATCTTGTATAAATCCAGCTGTATCTCTCAGTAATGCTGCTATGCTCATGCTTTAGCACTTCCCTAACCTGTGTGCTCACATTCCTTCAGTGTGCTGTGCTTGTAGAGCTTCAGGTTAATGCAAGAATTTTGCCTCCAGAAACAAACTCTGTATTTATCCCTAAGTCCTTTTCAGCATCTTGGAAGATATCTGGTGTATTAATTAGGTCTATCTGGTGTAATTTTGAAATTGTTTTCTACTAGGTCACAGGACATAAAGGATACCATGTTTAGGGGGTTCTTCTATTAAATTATTGTTCTGCTTGTAGTCTTACTGCAAGTACATTAAATTATAAGTACACATTATAATGGAGGTGAAATCAAGATCAGATTGTCTCTTCACAGCTCCTGAATTGTATGTCGAGAACAAAATTTCAGTTCTGACTTAGGAAACTTTATATTTCTTGTTTATATGAATGATTATATTAAAGGAAAGGCTTTGACAACATAGCAGTAACCAATTCCAACCAGAATTGGGATCCAAATTATGATTTTAAACCCCAAAAATGCAAAGTTAGACCTGCTTTGCTTGGATTATGCTTGCTGAATAGGAATCATTGGCTCTGTAAGTGTCACGTGTATGAGATCTTTCCAAGGTTGTGTGTGTGGAGACTGAAATGATTTTATCTTAATCCTGCCTGTGAGTCAGTATATTAATCTGTTATCAAAGTTAAATTTTTTCTATTTTGGGTTAAATCCAGTTGTGTGAGCTCTGAAAACATGCAGCTGGTAAGGAGTGTGATATAAATATCTCATCAAATGCCTGCGAAAAGAAGTTAGTAATGTGAAGTTTTACCAATATGATTTGAGAATGGCAAAAATCCCCTTTGAAGCTTTGATCACAGCATGGCAGAAGAAGTCCATCCTTGTTCAGTTCCTAGGGATCCACTCTGGAGCTCTTTGTAAAAGAGCTAATGAAGATATTTCTTCATGGCATGACATTTGAGTTGGTCTGCTCTGCTTAAAGACGAAAAAAGTAGCAAGGTGGGGAAAAGGAGAAAGGAAAGAGTACTAAGTTTGAAGAACAGCTAGGAAAGAGGCTAATAAATGCTTAGAAAACCCAGGAAATACTCTTCATAGAGGATGGTAAATATAGGCAAGAGACTGAGGAGAAATGAGTTTTGAGAATGGGAAGGTGAAGGGACTGAAGGGTAAAACAAGACACTTTCCTTTCTGCACATTCAACTCTCTGTGTCCTATTACAGATGTACTTTTGCCCTTGTGCCTTAGGGTGGAGATTGATTCATTTGGTTTTTTGTTTATTTTGCTAGAAGAGGCTGTTCAATCCATTATTTATAGGGATGGACTATTTTCCTGGCTTACATGCCCAGCATAAGCAGTCAGGCCAGTATCATACACTCCCTTGATTTACAGTCTCTGCAGGCCTGTGTTCAAAGACTGGATTTTCACACAAAATCTGTGTGTTAACTAGAATAGAGATAATTTTTCACTGCAAACTGCCTTGATGTTTAGTTGTTTCTTTCAGTTAGAGTGTACATCAAACAAGGATATTAATTGTTCCATAAAAAGTTTCTTCCAAGTTAAACATTTGTTTGATTTAAATACTGAGTTTAATGTGAGGAAACATTACCCTCAGAAATGAACAGCCCTGATACGTTATTTTTTGCAGAGGAGGTTCTTTCAGTGTGTAGTGCTGTAAGTAACTCTCCAAGGAAAAAAAAAAGCAAAGTGCATATTCTTGGTTTTACAATATATGAAGAATATCCTTGAAAGCTTAGTTCCTGAATCCCTCACTGCATTGACCAGAACATCAGAAGTGTTTCCTCTTCTTGGTCTGTGTCCACCAGCTCTAGTTTCTCTTCTAGTTGTTGCTCTTCCATTTCTAGTGTTTGCTGGTAGGAATGTTTAATGGCAGCAAGATACTACCTGATTTAATTCATTTATTTTTTCATAAATGCAGTTTATTTCTTGTATCAGATCTCTTTGATGCGAAGAATAGAAAGCATGTAAGGTTCTCTCTCCAAATATGAGTTTTTATTTTTGCATCAAATTACTGCTACAGAGCAGTAGAATTTTGGATTGCAAACCAGACATTTACATTGGTATGCACTGTAACAACCAGTTAAATTTGGTTGCATGTTATCTGTTTCTCAGGGTTTTTCTCATTTAGATAGTGATGGACAGATTTTCTGGTAATTTGGTTTTTTTCAGCCCTGTGATACTGCACTGGGTTTTTGTGCTCTAGAACCATCACTTTTAGCTCACTCTGAAGATGGCTGAGAAGTTTGTGTTAATCACCAGTCATTATTATTAATCACTAAGGTGATTATATCAGCCTTTCTGCACAGTTGTTCATCAGAAGTCCACTTTATTTTTCAACTCTCTGGGATGTCATTCCTGTTTTTCAAGCCAGAGAGCTGATTTCCTCCTCAGGCACATTCTTGGGCCTTGCCTGCAGATGAATACCTAAATGGTGCCAATTTGTTCTGAATGATGACTCCTGTATGGATTCTCATTTCAACCTTTTAGCTACAATGGTTGCCCAAGCCATCACTATTTTGTGCTACAGTTAACTCTAATAATCTTTTTTCTAACATTCACAGTTTCTGTTTTATCCCTTTTGTATTCTTTCAGAAAAACCTCAAAGATTACTTTCTCTCCTTTTCTTGTCATCGCCTTCTCTTATCCTGTTTACTTGATGTTCCTTTTTATGCCACATCAAACAAAATCTTATTTTCCTTTCCTGGATTTTTTACTCCTTTCTGACTTAGAGTCCCATTTCTCATTAGCTGTAAAGATGTTGTCTCCTACCTTCACTCAGGCCATGAAGATTTAGTTGTTTATTACTTTTTTCAAACAAATTTCTGATGCTTTCTTCCATATTGTGCTTAGTTGTGTGGATTTTTAATGAGGAGCAATTTGTACCTCATTGTCTTCTCTCAATTACTTGTCAAAAATATGATGACAGCAATTGTCTGTGAATAGACTGTTGTATAGTGACCCTAATGCCTGTCACACTGAACTACCACTGTCTCATTTGTGCTTTACTCTCTCACCTCCCTTTTTCTGTGTCTGCTTACTTGCTCTTGTTTTATGCTGAAGTGATACTGAAATTATAAGGCCTTTGGGGTATGAACCACTCTTTTCAAGTAGCATAGCTGATACAGTCCAGGTCCTGATCGAAAGCACTGCATAAATATTAACAATAAAGTGCAGTAGTTGGCTGCTGGATTCCCTTTCTTTTCCTTCCACTCAGAAAGATGAGACAGGTTTTACTACTCCTGTGGACTAAAGTGAAAGGTTAAATCTATTTCTGAAAAGGATAGTAACCTACTTTTAACTGAGACATAATGTGTTCTGGAGAATAAGTATATCAGCTATTACAATAACTAAACAGATCTTTATCAGAAGATAACCAGAAAATATTGGACTTCCATGTGTTTCACCCTTTATTTTAGCTCCTTTCATCCTTTTATTCTGATCTCTTCAGGCTCCAGTACAAACCTACCATGGTAAGTCACTTTCTTCAAAGTGACAGCAGTAGGAAGGCAAAGATTATACATCAGCTCAAGCAGATCACAGAAAATAATTTTATAGCATAGCACATCTTCAAAAGTAAATACCCATTACTAGCATGGCTGTCACATCAGAGGCTGCTGAACATTGTGCTTCAGCAGCACACCTTGTATTTCAGTCTGCTTGGATTGGTCCTGACGTGATGATGGGTGCTGGTGGTAATCTAGAAAATTTGCCAGTATATGGAGTTAGATACATGTTGATTGTCAATTTTGTAGTTGCTTTAGAACACAGAGCAGTCTGATGCTTCCCGTGGCAGTAACAGCAGTGGAAAGTTTTAAATGGGGCAGATGGGGCTGAGGCCCTGTTTCCTCTGCCTTTGAGGAGTTCCCATCTCTTTAAGGTACAGATAAAATCTTGGTCAAGATCACTGCCCTGTTAGAGCTCCTAAAACAATGGCAGTGTTGCCATTCTGCCTCAAAAGGAGGTGGGGTGATCCAGCATTTTGCCAGATGAGTGCCATGTCCAGCCACAGTCTCTCTATTGGGATATATTCAACCAGCCAATTGCTAAAACTTTTTAAAAATCTGCATCAACAGTATGAAGATTTGTTTCTCTCCTTGCTGGTTTTATTTTATGCAAAGCAACTCTTTTATACACAAGCCTCTTATTATTCCAAAACCATTATGCACCAGATTGTCTTTGTTTTGTAGCTCATTATAGAGATTCAAATGATCAAATTACAGTTTTTTCTATGTTTTTTCACACAATATAACTGTATGTAAACCAGAACTGAGAAAGAGTTGAAATCATTCAAATGATACTGAACAAAGCTTGTAGACACCAATGTAAGCTGACACATCACATATCCAGGTGCTCTCTGTGATCTAAAATGCTTTAATTTTAATCCTTTCTGCAGATAGTTTGTATATTTTTTTACTGATGTTTTATGATATAAATAGGAGCATCTGCAGCCTAGTGTAAGGTTTTGAAAATCTGGAAGATCTCTGTGATTAACCTTTCTGCTTCATGGTAAATTGACAAGCAGCATTCAATCTGAAATCAAGAGAGAGATTCCACTGATGATTTGGGGACCAGCAAAACTGTTTTAAGCAGAATGGACCTTGAACTCCTGCTGACTTCAAATAAAATTGAAGATATTACAGTATTTCACAAAATAAGCTCTAGAGCAAGGAAGAGGCCTTAGCATCTTACTGCAAATATTTGTTCTTACTTCTTTTCTTACTCCTTTTCAGGAAAGGGAAGAAGTATGTTTTCCTTAATGGCTTAAATTAATTTATTACAAATTTAAAAATACTTTCTTGTTTTGAGAGAAAGAGATTCCTCTAAGAGAGACCCATTTGTAAGGAATACTTCCATGAATTTGGATGGTCCTTGGATAAGTAAATTAAGAACATTTGGAATTTAGAGATGTTGAGCTTCTTATGAAAACATGATGGTGAAAGTCCCATTGGCTTTTACGAGAGACAGATTTAGTTAATAAAGAATATTTATGCAGGTACTAGCTTGATTTAATGTGCCAGCTGTGTGTGGCTTCAGCTCCTTGCTGTCATTCTTTAATGAAGGATAAGCAGACAGATGCTTTTCAGCTGACTCTCAAACAGAAAAGAGGTCTTGGATGCTGCTCTTCAAAAGATTTCAGAAGCCAATAAAGGGAATGGAGTGTGGTGACTTCATTCATTCAGATGGCAGCTGTCCCACTGTTTCATCAATTTGAGGGATGTAAATTAACATTTTGAGATTATTCCCTGTGGAACAATCTAATAGGAACCAAGCAGAAGCATGTAAACATTGAATTGATTTGAAATGTAAATATCCCAAATAATGTGGTGATTTGTCAAACTAAAAGGATTACAGATAGCTGTCCAAAAAAGATACTGGAAGCTAGAAACACCAGAAATAAAGGCATTAGTTTTCTTTACCCTGCATGACAAGGGTAATAAACCCTCATCGATAAAGTCAGGTAGGGAGTTTAAATTAACTTTCTTTATTGGCCATTTTCATTTCAAAAGGAAATAAAACTGAGTAAGTATTAGATTGCTGCTATTGAATTGAATGAGATTCTGCTTTCATTTCATTTTCGTGTCAACTATGCTTTATTTATTTTCCTCTCTTCATTATTTATGAACATTCACAAAGCTATATTTAAAATTATTTATGGGTTTTGATTTAGAGTGACAACAGTGAGATCCATCTCATACTGTGTTGTGCATTCTTACAGCTCTTAGCAAATGTAGTGTAATTTTTCTAGCCTGAGGCATGTTGTCAGAGGGTTCTGTGTAGTGCACTAAAACAGGAGGGATTAGTGTATATTGCATAATTATAGGGCCACATTTTAGACACCCCCATTTCTGTATTTGTTAGAGCATCTCTAGCATCAAGGGCTGTAATTGTGAGCTGATTCATAACAAGCTGTGAGATTTTAATTATCTAACATTTTTAACTGCAGCTTCCTATCTGAATTCAGTGGTGATTAGACTTTTCATGGCCTGTTGCAGTATTCATTAGTAGATCTTGTGAATGTCTTTAACTTCCACAGAGCTGACAGTGGAGCGAGAGCCCTCAGGAAAGAGGAGAGGACAGTTATGAAAAGGGAGTTTGGAATAAGAATTCACTAAAGCTCAGTTGCTTTCAGTAGGATTTAGGGTTTCTTTAGTAATAGGGTGCATTAGGAGCAACAAGAGACACAAGTTTACAGTTCTGTGGGTTCTTTTCATGATTTAGGTCCTTGCTTTTCAAAGAGAGGCTCAAGCTTCCGTTACTGAGAGGGGGATGTTGGTGAAAGGAGTGATTTTTGACAGATAGGGAAAGGACAAGAGGGATTGTTTACAAACTCAAAGAGGAGAGACTTAGATTGGATGTTAGGAGGAAATTCTTTACTCAGAGGGTAGTGAGGCATGGGAACAGATTGCCCAGAGAAGTTGTGGATGCCCCATCCCTGGGAATGTTCAAAGCCAGGCTGGATAGGCCCCGTGGGAGGTGTTCCTGCCCATGGCAGAGGGTTTGGAACTATATCATCTGCAAATTCCCTGTCCATCCAAACCAGTCTGAGTCCATTACTCTTTGATTCCATGATACCTGCGTTTTGAGACAACATAAATTGTTCTTTCTGAGGCTGGTTGCAGATTTTACTGTCAAGAAAAACATCCAGCATGATCTACATGTGTAGGGTGTTGAGCTCCAACTTCAGCAGGAGCTGTTTAAACTCTATTTCAAATAAAACATTCAGGTATGTTTGATAAAAGAAACAGAATGTGAAAAGGACTTCATTCAGTTCCTGTATTTTTTATCCCTATAAACTGAATCCTGTGCAATGAAGCCGGAGTGGGCATGGGTGGGTCCGACTGTGCTGTTGCATTAAGGTCAGTGACAATGGCCAGATTCCCTTTAGATGTTAAATCTTTCACCAGATAAAACCCACATATATTTCATTAGTATATTACAGCCATACTGACTTGGAGCCCTCTGAATAATTTAACACCTGGACATACTTGTTATTGTTCAAGAAAAAGCTTTCTATAGCCTTATTAATTGAGTGAAAGTTCAAAGTGCTGTGAAGTCCTAAAAGGCTTGTGGATCTCTGAAATCTTGGTTTGGATTGGAAAGGGCTGTGAAGATCATCTCATTCCAACCTCCCTGCCACGGGTAGGGACACCTTCCCCTAACAGATGGTTTTGCATGTGTCTTGCATACTGAAAAATTGCTGTTCCGTTCTCTCCTTAAAAGTAGATTATTTTAGCACTAATACTTGAGAGACACTAATACTTCCACATGACTTATAGTTTTCTGATTTATTTATACTTATCTGGAGTACTTTGCATAGGAATTTTATATGGGTCTAGTAGAGGATTAAGATTTGGGTTTGCATTCTAGTGTGTACTGTATTTCAGTAATTGACTGGCACCTGTATGAATTTGGAATTCAACGCCAGATTGTGTTGCTTTTTAAAATTTTGACAAGAAGCAAAATGTATAGTAAAAAATCTTTTATTTTCACTTGTTTCCGTCACTCTCCTTTCAATAATGTAAACATTGCTGCCTGACAAACAGTAGGCCTTAGGAACCTATTTCAGTGATATTTATATTTCACATTTTTCTAATAAAATCCCTTAAGGTTTACAGTGAAATTTGCACTTCTGTGAGCAGCCATTGACTAGGGAGAAAAAGAAAAGTGGGTACAGTAGATGTTTTCTCACATGATTTTGGATGGGTTCTCAACTCAGTGCTACTAGAGGAATTGATTGAGTTCAGATTTATTTAAATAAAAGCAGTTTTGAATGAGTGACTGCTGAGAGATTAAAGCTGTCTCCAAAGACCAGTGTTCCTGAAACTTTGCAGCTCTCTGTGTACAGAACTGAGATGCTGTGTTGGTGCTTTCAGTATCCTGCCTAGCTACACACTCATTAATCAAAAGTGCTCGCATTTTTTGCAAAACTGACATTTTCTTTCAAAACCGTGTGATTGCTAATTTGCGCATTGTATTTCCATTAATCATCACAATAGAAGGTACTTGTTGGGAGGGTGAAATTCCTGTAAGCTCTGCAATGTCTCCTCAGGTGAAGGAGGAGGAGCAGTCAGCCAACCACGCGCTGATGATCCAGGAGGCGCTGCAGCAGGCGTCGGTGGAGCTGTCGGAGCAGCATCACCTGGTGGTGTCCTCGGATGAGGTGGAGGGCATCGAGACAGTCACTGTCTACACCCAGGGCGGGGAGGCCTCCGAGTTCATCGTTTATGTTCAGGAAGCTGTGCAGCCCGTGGAGGAGCAAACTGTGGAGGAATCAGTGCAGGAGCTCTAGAGAACAATGCTCTAAGGAGATGATTTCTTGATTTGCCAAAGCCAGAGGTTTGGGGTTTTTTTGTCCCCAAGCAAGCTGATGAATTTTCAGTTGATTTGTGAAGTGATCTAACTGGTTGGATTGTATCAGTAACTTAGACATATTATGTGCAAAACCTTCTCAGACTTTTTTGTTTCTAGAAAATGCTTTTAAGGAAAAAGTATTCTTCCCCTTCTTAGAAGATCTCTCACTTGATTTCTGTAAATTTGCACAAATATTGTCTGTTCCAAAGTGTGATATCCCATGATAAAAACCCTCTGCAAAGATAGCAGAAGTGTCTGGAAAAGCCCATACACCCCATTTTATACATGCTTCATATGTTCTTGGCTTGGCTGGAAGCAAAGTTGTTTTTTCTATAATTTGAAAGGGCCTCTTAGCTCTGAGTACACACCTAGAAAGAATCTGCAGAGTTGTGGAACCCAAACAAAGGCTTGAGATTTAATTAGAAACACACCACAGATGGACTGTAGTTCAAACCTGTGAGATGATCCTTTGAGTTTGGGAGGTATTTAAAGCCATATGTGATAATTCTGGGTATCAGTAGGATGACTGTTATTTAGCTATTTGAAGAATGATAGCTGTTTCCATCCCACTGAATAAATACCTGTCTGGTATCATAAGGTGAAACCAAAACTGTCAAATCAAGGAAATGTTCTTTTGTTTTCAAGAAAAAAAATATATTCAAGAGATTTGTAAGTGCTATAAGAGATGTATGTTCATATGTTTTAAACAGACATGCTTGTAAATATGACTGTGTGAAAAAATTTGTACAAAAAGCTTAAGTAAATATTGACAAGATCAAGATATTCTTAATTATGCATGTATATAGTTCCAGATTTTTCTTCATGAATCTTGAATTGTTTCTGGTTTAATATTTTTAAATTTGAGCTATAAAAATTATTAATAAATTAAAAAATGTCATGTTTTCTTCTAATGTTTCAATTTCTTAAGTGTTGGTTTCCCTTTTGTAGCTAATTAAAAAGTGCTGGTGTGCATTGACTCTGATGAGTTGTTCCTCCAGTTAGTAGACTACTAAAATACAGGCAGACCTTTTTATGTGATTGAACTTATTTATGGGTATCCTGGGTAAAAAAGTGCAAAAAAGCTTTGACTAAGTGGATATACTGTAGTGAGTTGGTTGTCAGCGTCTTCTGAGTCTGCTGGGTTCTCTTGATGCTGGACAAAATCAGACTGCAAACCTGTAGTGACAGTTTCGCCCTTAGCTGTGGCCATGGGGAGCTTAAATTTGTTAATGGAAAATTACTGAGAACTGCTTGACTTCAGTGGCAGCTTTGTTTCCTCTGGTTTCCTCCTGACAGTGCACCAGGAGCCCCAGGGATTTAAGTTTGTAGGAGACCTTGTTGCCCTTTTGTGTTACTGACTGCAGCTGGTCACAAGTGTCAGGGTTCATTCTGTGTATGTTCAGTAAACTTGGCAAGAATGAGCCATGAAATGTTCAGTAACATTTGTAATGTGATAGAAACTGATGCATCAAATGTATCAGTATGATTCATCTGCATAAGAAACTGGTTTTTTCTAATTATTAGTTGAAATTCAGTGTTGATTTACAACAATGCTTTCTGTTATCTAGAAGAGAAGAAAGCAGTCTCAAAAACTAACAACTTATTGAAGCAGCCCATTTGCTGTTAAAACCATTTGGAAGAGCCTCTTGATCACATGAGGTAACAGTGGTGAACTTAGTGTAAAACCTCTCTGAAAAGGGGACAGAAAAATATTTTTCTATGCATCACTCAAGAATTCTGAAGTATATTGTTTCAGATAGACCGAGTAATTCTGTCTGGAAGAGGTGTGGCTGTAATTGGACAAGGAGTTTTGGGGTTTTGTTTGTTTTAATTCCAGTATATCACAGCCATACATACATAATTTAAGGCTCGATATATAATTGATGAGTTATATCATATTTTCCTATACTAAATCATAAACACTTACGTGAATTTTCTTTCTTTTTTTATTATTATTTTTAAAATACTTTTCAATTCAGGTCTTTTTTTTTCCCAGCTCTTTCTGCCATGACCTAAACAGCACAAATTGTTGTTGCTTTTACTGGCATGTTTTCCAACAAGATTACAGAAGTGACAGTGATGCAATTCAGATTTTCAAAACATTTTAATATTTTTAATTCATCTAAAGTTGTAAATTTCTTAGTCCAGACAGCATCTTAGCACTGCTGTATAGAATATGAACTACAGCCATTCAATATTAATAAAGGAAAATCATTTCACATTCCAGTAATTTGCTCACAACATGGACATGTGCTTTACAAATTTAAAAAAAAACAAGCTAAACCCAAAACACAGGAGAAAACCTCTTGCATCTCAAGAATGAGTAGTTCTGTTAGCACTGTTAGTAGAGAAAGGAAGAATGTAGCAAAAATAGTACTGAAAGATATTCAATTGTTCAAATGATTTAAGATCCAAGTGGGCAGAAAATCTGGTGTGTGAGGGAATCTTTTGGAGCTGTGTTCAACTAGGATGATCAGGACCTGATATTTGGGTTGGATTCTTCACACCTACCTGTGGATGTGGAGTAGTCTGATCACAGAAGGCTCAGTGAAGTATCAATGGAAATGTGAAAATTGACCCAGTGAGGAAGTTTTACCTTTCTGGCCTTTGTGAAAATCTAACTCTTGGGACAAAACCATGCTGAACGTTTGAGGCTTACCACTCAGGGAGAACGTCTTTCCTAAGTCCCACCTAATCTTTTATGGAGGTAGAATTTCCAGCCCATCTTATGCCCTAAAAGACTGCAAGCCTGCCTTGTCTTGCCTACACGTAGAGTTGTGTTTATGTAAGAGCAGTGAGATTCAATTGAGGGCTCTGCTACTAGTACTGAATAAGATTCATTTTTATTTTGTAATTCTTTTGATCTGTTAATAAGGATGACTGCTATCAACACTCAGAGCAGAGCTTTGTGAAACAGATGGTGTGCACAAAGTCATAGCTTATGAATGGTTATATTTGGGGTTGTGGTTGATGGTTGGATTTCTGTACACCAGATTACAATTTTTGCTATTTGTAGGTACGTTGAGCTGTATCTGAAAGTTTGAACAGGGAATGACATGAGCTCATTTGCAGATGGCATCATTTACAAAAGTGTGGTTTGTTTAGGTAATGCTAATCCTGCAGTGAACTGCAGATGTTCTGTTCCCTTCTGTGATACAATGACAGTGAGGTTACTGAGTGGTGCTGCACGTGGCCTGGCAGCTTCTCAATTTGCATTTCCAGCTTTCCCATCATAGCAGACATCATTTCCATCAATTGCAGCACTACTCCATTTGTCTTTTTTTCTTCCTTGAAATGAGGACAGCTTTAATCTGGGAAGACTTTCATGTTCACTCAGTCACAGAGATGTATTTTGGCTCTTCCTGAGGATCAGACTTGCTGTTAGGACATAAATATGCAGTATCATATCCATTCCTGCTATAGTTCCACCAGGTAATTAATTGAGGTGATCTTTCATGAGTTCCTGTTCTCAACTTGCCTGTATTGTGCTTTAAGTGATTAAAAACAGTGCCACACATTTCAAAGGCCAGTGCAAATTACAGATCTCTCATATCTGCCTAACAAAATCTTCTGTTCAAGTCCATTGGGTTCCCCAGCCCATCAACCTTCAAAATGGTTGAAGCAGAGAAAGGAAACTGGCATGTTCCTCTCTTGATAAATACTGATGGACAAAAATGCTGTGTCTGTGGCTGATACCAGGTCTGGTCCAATTCTGTGCCCTGTGCTCTGGGATGACCCTTCTGGAGCAGAGAGGTTGGACAGGTGACCTGGTGTGGTGTTTTCCCACCTGACCCATTCTGAGATTCTGTGAAGTGCCTGTGTGAACCTTGCTCAGCAATGTGTAAGGATTTCACCAGAGGGGAAGGAGCAGAGCTCAGTGTGAAACAAAACCATGGAATAAAATCATCAAGGAAGAGAAATATTAGGCCAAATAACAGAATTAACATCCTGTTGGGAAGATCTATTAGCTTAGAAGGTAATACCTAAAGCTCATCTTGAGTTGCTCTGTTTTTGCACTGAGTAAGATACAGCCAGACATTGGGAAAGAGCCTGGTGGGAAGAGCAGGGCAGCTGATCTCGAAGGTTTCCCTGGCACCTCAGGTTTCTGGGCATTTTGTGACAGCAAAAGAGAACAAAGTGACAAAAGACCTTTTTTATATTCAGAACCACACCTAACAAGGATGCTTGTCAGAGCTCACTCTGAAGGAATTGATGGGATGGACTTTGATGGGATGGTAAATAAGAGCAAAATCATCACTTATATTTCCTTATTCTTATGTCACATATTCTTATAAAAAGTTCAGTGCAAGGCTTGAAGTGAGTAGTGGCTGCCAGTAAAGCAGAAAAACAAAATAAATGTCTCTGACAACACTATAAATGACCTTTATATTCCCTATAAAAGTATTTTTACAGGCTTGTTTGCTAAAAGGGGATAAAGAGAGAGATCACAGGCAATATGTTGCACAGAGCTCTTCCTGGTTTTTGAAATGTTGCAAATTTTCCTGAGAAGGGGAAATAACTATTAGCCTAGGCACATTTAAAGGGATCAAAAAGTCTTCACCGTCTTGGAATGAAAACAAACAATGGGAATTTATAGAGCAAGTCTTGCTACAAGGTTTTTTTTCAGTTCAAGGAATGTTATCTTCTGGAAAATAAGGGATCATTTTGTGTTGTGTACCCAAATGAAACACACTGCAAGTGTGTTTTACAGGAACACATAAAGATAGATGAGAATGAGACTACAGGAGCTCCACATTGGTAATATTCTTTATGGGCAAGCAGTGAAATAAGGGACAAAATACCACAGTGGATTACAGAGCCAGTCAGTGTTTTTACACTTTGTTCTGGAAATGGTTCCCCTTTTTGATTAGCCTTTATAGCATTGATTTTGCTACTGCCATTCAGAGTGAAAATATTTTCTGGGAGCTGAATGGTCCTCAGGTATTAAAAGTAGAGTACAGACTCATTTAGGGATGGATAGCTTGTTCAAATACGTGTTCAGATAGTATTAGTCAAATATTCCTTTCATCTAATGGTGACTGAATGAGTGGGAGAGTTCGAATCCAAGGTATGATAAAAAAGATCCAGATCAGAAAATCTCAATGCTTTGTGCATACCTCTTACCTCTTGGTCAAAGGCCAATCAGTTTCTCCAGCAGAAACAACCACCCTTCACTTGCCACAGAGTTTATCTAGGCAGTGACAATCTATTTAGAGCTTGAATTTAGCTATTCAGCTTGCATTTTCAAAGCTTACATGAATTGCACGTGAAGCCTTGTCTATTTAGAGCATAGTCCTGCTCACACAGAGATGTTTTCCATTTCTGTCCAGGTCATTCCCTTGTGCTGGATATTGGCTTGTACTCCTGGGTGGTGCCACAGCACAAGAGCTTTTTACTACCAGTTGTAGTACTTACAGTTCTTATGGCATAGTTGTGCTGTTTTGTGAGGTCAGAACACATAAAGCTACAAAAATTATTTATTGAAGTGCTAGAGAAATGCTGTCTACTTTTGCACCTAGAAGTGTTCACCAGGACTGTGTCATCCTCAGGAGCTGCTCCCTCCATTTGCCAGCATTGACCCAATAGCTCTGCCAGCAGAACGGGTGTGTTGGGTTTGCCTGGCCAGATTTTGGTAGCAGGGGGGTGACAATTTGGCTTCTGTGAGAAGCTGCCAGAAACTTCTCCCCATATCTGACAGAGCCAGTGCCAGCCAGCTCCAAGACAGACCTGTCACTGGCCAAGGCTGAGCCCAGCAGTGATGGCTGTAACTCCTCTGGGATAACATATTTAATAAGGGGGAAACTATTGTGCAGAAGGAATTGCAGGCAGAGGAGAATAGGTAAGAGAAACCTCTCTGCAGGCACCAAGGTCAGTGCAGAAGGAGGGGAGCAGGTGCTGCAGGTGCCAGAGCTGAGATTCCCCTGGTGCAGCCCAGGGTGAGGCAGCTGTGCCCCTGCAGCCTGGGGAGGTCCATGGGATGCAGAGATCCCCCTGCAGCCCATGGAGGAGACCCACACCAGAGCAGGAGATGCCCAAAGGAGGCTGTGATCCCGTGGGAAGCCCGTGCCTAGCAGGGTCCTGGCAGGACCTGTGTCCCTGTGGAGAGAGGAGCCCAGACTGGGGCAGTTTGTGCAGAGCTGCAGCCCAGGTGGGACTTGGGCTGGAGAAGTCCATGGAGGACTTTCCCATGGCAGGGACCCTGTGCTGGAGCTGAGCTGGAGAAGGAAGCAGCAGAGACAAAACAACATGGGATGAACTGAGCTCAGCCCCCATTCCCCCCTCAGCCCCCATTCCCCATCCCTCTGTGTCCTGAGGGGGAGGAGGTAGAGCCCAGCAAGGAGGGAGACACGAGGGCAAAGGTGTTTTGTTTTACTTCTCATTACCTTTAGTAATAAATTCAATTAATTTCCCCAAGCCTGGTCTGTTTTACCTGTGACAGTAAGTGGTGAATGATCTCTCCCTGCCTTTATTTCAACTCAGTGACCCTTTTGTTATATTTTCTCTCCCCTGTACAGCTAGGAAGGGAAGTGACAGAACAGCACAGGGGGGCACCTGCTGTCCAGCCAGGGTCAAACCAGAACAAGAGGTCATGTAGGAGCTTCCTAATATACCCCAAGGGAACTGGAACATTAACTTAATCCCTTACACTTCCCAGGTTGGGGAGTTTCACCCGAGCCTTCTGCTCACAGAGCTCTTGGGCAAGCCCAAGGAGACAGCTGGCCATAAGCATCTTGGGGACTTCACTGGTATCAACCAATATGGAATTTATGGCTTTGGAAAAGAGCACAACAGTGACAGGATAAAACTCCTTACACTGGTACAGGTAATGCTGGGACTATCCTGATTCTGTGTTTTCATTTTGTATTACTTGAATATATTTATTTAGAGTAAATTCTTTTCCTACTTGCCTGAGTAGATTATTTTTTTTCTGGCAAAAGGTGTTTGCTAACATAATGCATCTGCTTTAGAAATGTGGCCTGCTGCAGTTCTCTCTGCCTCTTAAGGTATGTTTAAACTGAAAACATGGACAAAGCTGTAGATGGTGTACTTTAGCCACTCTCATGCTTTAATTTTCCTGGGTCAGAATGAAAAAAATAACCAAACCAACAAGCTGACAGAAAATTTATTTTTTTATGTAATTTAGCAGAAAATAAAGGGACTGCTACAATGACTGTGTTCCACTTTTTGGGGATTAGTCTAATGATATTTTTATTTTACTTTACCTGAAGCTGCACCAGAACTTCCAGCTTTCCATGTGATGCTCTTAACTACAGAGCCTCTCCATAGCCTTGTCTGAAGTTAGAAAAACAAGGGAAGCAAGTAGACTTTTGTACAAAGTTGCTGTTACTTTTGAGTGAACCTAATAGTTCTTTAGTCTTACTTAAAACAGGCACTCAGCATAGAATCCATTCCATGTATTTTATACTAAGGAGGATGGAGGATGCACTATGAGTAAAGCTTATTAAGGTTTTAAGGTTTTGTGGGGTTTTTCATTGGTTTGGTTTGTTTTTTGTTGTTTTGGTTTGTTTTTGCTTTGGTTTTTTGGTTAGTTTGTTTGGTATGGTTTTTTAATCATCACCTTAAAAACTGTTACAGAAGAAATCCAAGTGTAACAGAAGTTCTGACAAACATTTATAAAAAAAGGAAATATTTTACTATGTTGCATTCTAGTCTTTTATTCTAGAAACTGATATTTCCTTGGCAGGTGAGTGGAAGCACAAAAGGACAGACTTTGGCTGAGTGATGGCAGCATGATTTCAGTTGTGCTGTTTTTCAAGCAGTTATGGTTTTGGTTGGTATTTTCAGCATAGGATTCTGCATGGAACCAGCTTTGAACTTTAGATACATTGATTTTAGGTATCTTGTCATGTACCTACTGTCCAACCCCAAATGGGAAACTTGGTAGATGCTTTGGCAGGGACCAGTGTGACACCAGGGCAAGCATTAACAGAGCTTTCAAAACCATGCACAAGGGATAGTCTTGAAAAGTCTGATTTGGTAGTGTTGCAAACTAGAAGTCTGTCTGTCTTGAATTAACAATGTGTTTATCAGCAAAATGCTATATTTGTAATTTTCTATATGGAAGCCACTGGGACTTCTTTCCTCCTGGCCACACCTAAAAGCAGAGAAAGTGTTTTGTCTTAGGCTACAAACTTTGACTTTCTTCTCTCTTTCCACACCCTTGTTCACCAGCTGTTCTACTTTATGCTTACGTTGGTTCACAAAAGTTTGAGGAGACTGAGTACTGTAAGGCATCAATAAAGTTTCTGGGCTCGATGTCAGGATGTCCCATGTCACAGCTCTACATGAAGCCAGATTGTCATTTAATTGCATATTTCCCAGTGGAGCCCAGATCCATCTGAATTGGACATTTATGCTTATTCCCTTGTGCTCTATATTCAGAAGAATGCCTTGCCTCTCTCACTCTGCTGTCAGATCCCCTGGTGCTCCTTTGCTATGTTGAATGCTTTGGTTGGTTCATTTCTCTACTGCTGTTCAAGGCAGTTTGCCTTTTCCCCATTCTCAGAAGTGTAACAGGATTCTGTGTATTAGAGGATTTTGCTTGTTCTAGATCCTGCCTATAAAACAGAAGGCAGTAAGACTTGGATACTGTGTGATTTACTGCAAACCCAAACCATTTCCCTGAGCCTGACACCACAAGGGTACATGAATTTGTGTTTAAATCACCCTCTCAGTGATTTAGAAGGGTTAGTTAAATACCTGATTTAGAAACTAATGATTGAGCCTATGTGAGCTGGCAATTATGCATGCAGTAATTGAATGTGCTTAGGAGCATGTGTCATGGAAATGGGAACCAATGGGATTATACCACTTCTCAGGAGGCTTTAGAGATTGAGAGGAACAGCAAGTACAGTTAAAAACAAAATTAGCTGTGCATATGTAGAGATTATAAAGCATCAGCAGACAAACAACAGAACTAATTCTCCCCTGCCAATGGCTGGGAGTTCATTGCCACTAAATGAGCATCCAGCTGCACGTGGATGGAGGTGGGAGCTGGGTGGGGAGCACTCCTGACACCTGGGTCACTGGGGAACTCTTGCAATGTCTGGAACAGGAGATGAGGCTGCTGTGGAAACAGACACACGAGTTGCTCAGGGCTTGCTGAAGAGCTGCACCACCAATAAACAGCATCCAAAGGCCAAGTCTGATTTGCACAAACCAAAGCATTGCAACAGCTCTTCAGGCAGGTAATGGCCCACAAAGGTCCCAGCCTGCTGTGGTGTGTCTGAGCCAAGAGCCCTTGGGGTTGTGGAGGGGAGCATTGAAGAAGTCAGTCCAGAGAAAGAAGCACATCCAGGAGCTGTAAAACTTCCACAAGTTTAAAACTTTCACCTGTAATATGTAGCTCATCCTAGCAGAAACCCACAGCTGCTAATAAAGCATTTCTCCCCACCTGCAACTCTCTCTTACATCTGGCTACACAAAACTGGTGAGGCTGCCTATGATAAAGCTGTCTGCTGAGTGCAGATGGAGTCACAATCCTACTGAGCTATTCTTGCCATCCTTTGTCATTCATGCCCCTGTTGGAGCAAGTCCACAGAGGTGATCAATGGCCTGGAGCACCTTTTATATGAAGATAGGCTCAGAGAATTGAGATTGTTCAGCCTGAAAAAAAGAAGGTTCTGTGGAGACATTATAGCATGTTCAGGTTCCTAAAGGGGGTATGAGAAAACTGGAGTGGGACTTCTTAAAAAAGCATGGGGTGATAGGACAAGGGAGAATTACCTTTAGCTAAAAGGTGAGGGGTTTATATTGGATGTTAGGAAAGAATTCTTCCCCGTGAGGGTGGTGAGGCCCTGGCACAGGCTTCCCAGAGAAGCCGTGGCTGCCCCATCCCTGGCTGTGTTCAGGGCCAGGCTGAATGGGATCTCTGAGCAACCTGGTCTACTGGAAGGTGTCCCTGCCCATGGCAGGAGCATTGGAACTGGATGATCTTTAAGGTCACTTCCAAACCCAAAACAATCTATGATTCTATGAACCTCATTATGTATGTTTGTAAGTAAATTGAATATTGTTTTCCTAAATACTTTTTAAATTTGTAGTGTGAAACTAGAACTTCAGTTTATAGTCCCAAATTAAGTTGTTTGGCATTTAAAAAAAAAGCCTGGAAAATTAATTCATCTGTACATTAATATCTTTGTGCATTGGAAGACATCTGGCCAGCATTGTGTCAAAGCCTGAGATGTCACTGAAGTTTTGAAAGAAGGGTGTTGCCTTAGTGCAGAGTAAATGTCTGGGTTTTCGGTGTTTTTTTCTAATCTGCATATTAATTACTGTCACACAGCTGATGGAATAGGCTGCAGCTAGCTTCATCCCATTTAAATCAGTTTAATCCTTTGCAAGCTTGCAAAAGTAATTATTCTGCATTTCCATCTAACACTGTAATACAAACTTCAATCTGTTCAGCTCCTGCTCCAGACCCTCGGTGACCTTTCTGCTCGTACACCAGGAACGCTGACTGGAATTAATTTCTTCTCTCATTGGGAACATTCTTATATTGATCCATTCTTCATAAAAGATGGTAAAATGTTACCTGCTGGACCATTCTTTGAATAATCTCTCTCTCTCTAATTTTCGCTTTTATCAGTGTCTTGGCTTGAAAAGACAGGTGTCTGTTAAGGAAGGCAGGAGCCTCTCTTAAAATGGAAAACGTAAACCCCCTCCCTCAAATTATTGTAATTTTGAAATTAAGGGGCTCTCAGGCAAAGATATGGGAATAGGAATAACAGTTCTCTACTAGGAAAAATAAAAATAAAAATGCAGTAATACAAAACACCACTGACAGAGTCAGAATACAGCCTGACACCCCATGGGTCAGGGTGTTCGTGGCAGTCCCATTAAATGGTGGCTGCAGTCCTCCCGCAGTGACAGGTGTGGTTCTGTTGGAGCATGGATCCTGTAGAAGGGTGGAGTTTTCCTCTGAAGGTCCAGTGGTGCTGTAGATGGGCCTGGCCTTCCTTTGGGAATCCAGTGGGAAAAGGCTGACTGTGGTGTTTCCAAGTCTCAGATTATATCCAGGTAGGAATGCTTGGCTCCTCCCCCAGGTGGAGCATCTCCCCATGGGATGATGTCATTTTATCAGCCATGCAGTGACACTCAATGGCCATGAACAGAAGAGATCTCCTGGAGGGAGGATTGGTCCTGGAAGAGATAAAGAGAACTGTCCCACCTGGTTTTAACAGAGGACAACTGCCCCACCTCATGGCAATAGAATACACACCCCCTTGCATTTGCAACCTAAGGCAATGAGTCACAGTGTTTGGATCATGCATCCCAGGGCATGGCTTTCCTGCTCAGCATGGAGACCACATTGCCATTAATTCCTGGTAGCGTTTCCTGGCGCTGGCAGTGCAGCAGCCCCTCTGCATCTGTTCCCTGTGTTACATTTCTGCCTTGGCAACGAGACATTCTGTGCAGCTTAATTTGTCCTTTGGCTGGATTTGTCTGCTTCATCAGCTTGATTTAATTGACCATCTTGTGAAGTGAACCTGAGGTGGAGCCATTCTGCTGATGGGAGGTTCAGTGGGCACAGCCCCTTCGTGCTGGGGACGCACCAAACATACTCGTGGCAGAAATCTCTCTCTACAGGCTTGAACTCCACTCTGCTTTAGGATTACACAGTCCACACAGCACTGCAATAAATCACTTCCTTGTGAATTTGGGTTTCAGATCCTCCCACTCATTCCTGGGTTTTTTTTTTTTTTTTTTTTTTTTTTGCAAAATTTGTTTCCACATCAGAGCTCATTCAGCTGGAGCCTTTCTTCCATGACCATCATTAACACAATGATGATAATCACTCTTTCTGAGTGTTGCTATTATCTGTTCTGGTTTTCACAAGTATTAAGAGAAAACAGTAAAGGTAGCCCTTGATGTGAAACTCATCCAGGCTTGCACGACCTTCAGATGGGCAGGGCCACTTGCAGAGCTGTGACTGTTTCAGGCAAGTGGCCCAGAACTGGCGCTCTGATGACAACATTCTTGTAGCCTTTCTGCTGGGCACAGGTGGCAGCTTATTTCCATCATTCTACAGAGCTAAACAAGATGTAGAAAACATGCAGCTCTATCAAAGAGGGAAATTTCAGCCTTCTCAGGTGATTCAGAGGTTAGTCCACCTACAGGTTCTAGTACATTATTTTATGTATGTTCTTAGTCCTTTTATATAATCCTGCTAACTTGTTAGTCTTTCAAAGAGAGATAATTACAGCTTTTTGAACTGATATGGAATCTCAGACGTTGTGACTGGTGGGAATTCAACAGTGATACAGACAGGTGAGCAAGATGGAGCTTATTGCAGTTGTCATATTTAGTTATGTGCATATTTTAAACTAACAGGCACCATTTTATTACACATTATGAAATTACAGAGCATGATAGTAATATAATTACCATTATTAAATACTTCTGTAGCTGTACCAATTGAAATCTCAGCTGGAATCTTTCACAGTTATCTGAGAAATTAAGTCCCTGTCCAACCAGCCTGCCAGTTGAATTCTGAGGTCCCTGCATGGTCCAGTAAAGAACCTCACCTGTCATGTTTTCTGCCAGAGCTGCTCAAGGTGTTAATGCACTGCAGATAAAGAGCCTGGTGTCTTGGCAGCTTGGCAAGGAATTGCCAAGTGAGGACAGGCCTCTGCTGCCCAACCTTTCACACTCCCCTTGTCTTGTGAAGCAACAGCAGCTGAACTTCTCCTGATTTGCATTCTGGTAACACCAGGTAATCTCAGATCCAGTTGCTGTTGTGGGCTGGGTTCAGGACTTGCTTCAGGAGCAGCTGAGCTGTTTGCACAGTAGGAGAGGGAACATTTTAGTGGAAAGCACTGTCAGCAGCTGCTGTGGCCATCCAAATATGCCACTTCTTCACTGGTCAGAGCCTTACAGGTGTGAAAATGAAAATCTGGCCCCAAAAGCACAAGGTGAAAGGAAAGAAAATTTTGATCTCCCAACACAGTAATTGTTGGATTCATTTGTTACTCCCTGAGCTCAAGAAGAGTTTTGTTGATAATTTCAGAGGGAAAACTCAGTGCACTTCCCCACCATGGGACTGGAAGAGAGCATCCTAGGTGAATATGGAAAAAATGTAACATAAATCAAATTTTCAAGCACTCAAGCAATAGATTTCAGTCTGTATAAAGAAAAAAAATTCATTTGGCAGCTGCTGCTGATACAAAATGTCAAAGATTACATGTTAATTGACTCTCTAGCTAGGACTTGCTTATTACCTTTCAGTAAGATCTGTGTGCAAGACAAATTGAGCTTTGAGCAATGCATGGAACAGCCATGAAAGACTTAAATGAGAAAAAACATCACGAGCAAAGGACATTGAAAGTCTGCTACTGTTTGCTGTTCTGCCTCATTCTTTCTTCTTTTCTAGTTTCTAGTACTTTCAGCCCTGCTGTGGAGTTTTTTAATTAAAATCTCCTCTAAAAATGGAGGAGAGGGGGTCAAGCAGCCCCAACCTCCTGTCACTGGCTGTATAGATTGGAAAAATAAATGGTCTCTAGTCACAAACATGAGATGGAGAAGTAAGATAGGAATGGGGGGAAAAAAATAACAACTCCCTACTTTCTGAAGCGTCAGGTCTCTGAATCTGATCGAAAATCCAGTGGAAGAAAGGAAATCTTTTTTTTCATCAGCTTCTGTGGGCTTTGGAGAGAGGTCTCTACTGGAGCAAGTGCCAGCTGTTCTTTAATGACTGTAATTGCTGACAGCACTGCAGCAGGCAAGGATAAAGGAAGCAGCAGTCAGTGTCCCCATGGGGAAAGGAAGTTTGGGTAACATTTTGTGCCCTGTGTTTGTAACAGCAGTGTGTACTGAACCTGTGCCCAGGGTGCTGGCTGAATGCTGGGAATGCCCCACTGCAGCTTCCTCCGAGGGCACAGAGCTGGAGACAGAGGGCCGGCACTGGCAGCTCCACCTACATTTAATCCTTGTTTCTCACTCCTCTGCCTCCCTGGTCTGGGAAGACCAAAGAAGTGGAAATTAGGAAACTCTTTAAGGCTCTGGCCCTTTCCTGGGGTCTGCCACTGGCACAGGTGCTTGGCTGCTCTGTCAGGGACACTGCACATGGGTGCTCAGAGCGATTTTGGCTGAACACCTGGAGTGTGTGCTGCTGCTGCTGGCAGAGCCAGAGGGAGCCACAGGAGATTTCCTGATGCCTCTCAAAAACACCCCCACCACTTCTGTTAGAGATGAGTAATGAGATGGTTGGCTCTCACAACTCAGGGGTGAACATTATATGTATGTTAGGAGAAGTTTTTGTAGATGTAGGTTGTATTACTGTAATGTCCTCCATTGTTATCGTGGGATGGCCTTGCTAGTCAGGACATTTGGGGAGGGTTGGCTTGTTGCTATAGTAATACCTGACCTCCAATCAAGATGTAACAAAGTGATCTCCACCACTAGATGCCAAGGAAGGAGTGGACTGACAAGACTTTAGGAGGGGCTGGAATTATAAAAGGCGGAGCATCCCTTTTGAAGGCGAGCATGTGGCTGGTAGTCATGGGCAGTGAGCTCCCAGCACTGTAATTTTTCCTTATTTGGTCCTTTTGTTGTGTTTTTTGTTAAAGTTTAATAAACCTTCAGAAATTTAAAAAAGTGAGCAGTTGTTTCTCACAACTTCCAAGCCTCTGGAGAAGAGAGCAGAGTTGTTTTCTTCAGGAACCTCAGGCAGCAGCTCGTGTTGCTCAGCGCGGTGGGAAGGGCGCGGTGTGTCCTGCGGGCGTTTTTGGGAGGCCTCTGCAAGGGTGGCACTGTGCCCTGCCAGCTCAGGCCCAAAAGCTCCTTGGCACAGAAAGGAAATGTATAGTTCTTTCCCTGTGTGATCCCTTATTGTCTGCCCTAAAATCTGGCATTGTCACCATAGACTTTTCCTAAAAAAAGAGCCTTTTTTCCCCTCTCACCACCCTGGGGACACCATTAGCTATGGGCTCCAGCTGGGTGCTGGTCCCAGAGCAGGTTTTAAACTTGGTGCTTTTTGAAGCTTGGTCAATCCAAATTTGTATCCAGACGAAAAACAACCCGCAGAAGCAGAGCAGGACGTGGGCAGCAGCATTAACATACATCTCCTTCTTTGGGGCACAGGAGTGCAGACCCTGCATGGAAAAGTGGCAGATTCTGTTCTCGGAGGGTGAAGGGAGTGACAGGCCAGGCCAGCACTTGTCACCACGTGTCAGGGATTGAATGACAAAGGAAGGACAGTGATGTGTCTCTCCCGGCAGATAGTCAAAGACAGTGGCCTGGAGTCAGAGCCAGTTGTCACTCAGCCATTGTGAGATGTGACAAAGCAGCCCTGCCGTTTAGAGGCAGCATGAATTATTAATGCAGCACTTGTACGAGTAAATTCAGAGGAAAAGAAAAGAAAAAAGTCAGCCTGCTGTGCTGCAAATACAGTGATAACAATTCCTTCCACTCTTCTTTACTTTTTTTAATCAGAAGATGGAGCATTCTGGCCTGGTTGCTTCCACCTGTTAAATAAGTGAGCAGGGTTGGAGTGGCACAGCCTGGGTTCTGAACAGATTCTGCGCAGTTTTCCCCAACATATGTTTTGAATCTTTCTCCCTTTATAGAAACCTCTGTATAAAACCCTAAGCACAACCACCCTTTCTCTCCCCACCTGGCCAGCCCCTTCCAATTATGTAATTTCTCTCTTTTGTTTTTTTTCCTTTTTTTTCCCCAGAAAAGTTTTTCATGTCGTGCAAACTGGCAAGAGAGAGTCTGCTCTGTTGTTAAATTTTAAGTGGAATACTATTTTTTCTCTTCAAAAAGTATAGAAGATTGTGTCATGAATTGGATTCTAAAGTTTAATCACACTCTCTTGTCCAGAGAAATTTCTCCTCAAACTGAAAGGCAGCTGTGTAGGCAGGCAATAAGTAAAAAGCTTGAGATGACTGGCATTAGTATTTTTCAGGGAATCAAGGATTTATAAGCTATAACTTTGTATCAGTGCTCTTCTAAATCGCAGCTGCAGGATTTCTTTGAATTTGTGATGTGCTTGTGCTAGCCTTTAATTTTTCTCAAGTACTCTTAGGTACCTTCTTTGTATTTCACCCTCACAAAGACACACAACTTGAGTCTGGCAGCCTGAAAACTCTTAATGGGTTAAAATTAGCCGCTTTTCCACTTCCTTTGTGTCTGAGGCACACTTGTAATGCTGGAGCTGGTTTATAACTGCTTCCAATGAAGCACAGGGGGAATGGAAGGTCTGATTCATCATTCCAAAAATTGCCATTTATGGGGTGCGAATGTTTCGTGCTTGGATGCCTCAAGGGAGATGTTCTGTATGTCTATCTTCCAGTTCATGTTGGTTTTCTGTCAAGCATTTGTTTGTTCCTGGTCCTCTCTAATCCTCAGTTTACAAAATAACTTTCATATTCCATCTCCTCCTCACTCCTGTGCCATACAGCTGCAGGCGGGCATCTGAGCACATCTGTGGTGTAGCCAAGTGGGAGAAAGCAGAAAATGGCAGCAGCAGCAGCAGCACTGGAGGTTGCAGTGGACTCCTGGGTGGGATGGTTTGTTGTTAAGTTCATGCTTGACACTTATTCTGAGGACTTGTTTTACGGGGCTCCGGATAATCTCCCTTAGGAGCAGCAAGGCTAATCTTCACAGGAGTGTAAGAAAAGGCTGTGATAAATCAGAGTGAGGTTAAATGTGCTATAAATACCTGTGCTAACCAAATAAATAAAAATATGAATGCCTGTGCAAACCAAAGAGCAGCAGGCAGTGGCTGTGTCTCACGGGGAGGCACACAGAGGGAGATACACACAGTCCTGCACCAGCACAGGCTCTTGTGAGGAGGAGATGCTGCCTGCAAGCCCTCCCACCAGAAGACAAGGAGGAGAAGCCCCCAGGCATGGGGGCTGTTTTGTGGACAGATGAACATAGGATTTATGTTATTGCATTGTCTGGTGCCTTCTGACAATGTTAAGTACAGATGTGTTTTAAAGGGAAAAATAAAATCTTCACCTCCTACAAGACGTTTGCAGAAATGTTCCTTTCGTTTGCAGAAATGTTCCTTTCGCTGCTGCAGTGCTTCTTGTAACATAAATAGAGCTTCACACTTCTCCAAAAGCTCTTTTACAGCCATTTAAACAGACATGAGAAACCATTATTGATAGTAGATAATAAACCTTTCTTTGCATTATTCTGCATGACAAACAAGCAGAAGTGCAACCAGCTACGGGAAAACCTGACACTTTTTCGTTTGTTTGCTTTCATTGCGCTAAAATTTCAGATACACATTGCTTTTTTCCAAATAATTTTAAAATTAAATGAGTCCTCCTTGAGATGAATAAGCCTAAAGACTGGTCCAAAACTGTATGTTTAAATGTGGTATATTATTAAGATGGTGTTACTTACCGTATTACGTCTGTACTTTCTTGTTCTGAGGAGTTCTTGAATCTGTACTTCCTGGTTCCCAGTTTCATGTTCCCCCAATCCCCTGTATCCTTAGTTATCCCTAACCTCCCACCACGAAAACACCACTGCTGCTCTCCTCCTCCCCGTCGCACTGAGGACTCCACCCACTATGGAAATCAGAGAACTTCCCATGATGCCCAGCATACAGAGGAAGTTCAGTTCACACCAAAAAGCCCCTAAAGCAACGAGCCAGCACTGAATCCAGGCCCACGAAGGACACCACCAAGTCAGCAGAGTGTCAAGCTACCTGTTAAAAGCTTCTCACCTTCTCGCCTCGTCATAACTTAAAGCATTGGAAAAGGAAGGCCCCCCCCCCCCCCCCCCCNAATCGATTTCCTGGGAACTCCCATGAGGAAGGAATCCCGACTCTGCAGCGTGGGTGGCAGATTTGACTTGTTCCTCCTCCTCTGTGGTGCCCAGTGGGAGCAGCAGTGGTGTGCACAGCCCCTCGAGTTCCCCTCCCATAGCTGATCCTAATAAAGGCTTTTTAAAAAGAGGACATCTCCTGGGCTGTTTTTGTCCCTCCTCAGCATGCAGAAAGTAGACAGAAATGCCATCATTCTTTTCTCAGTCCTACCCTATGCCAGTGTAATTCCTGATCCCTTGGACGTGACAGTGTTATAAATGTGCAGAGCCAATTAGTCTAATCAAATAAAAATAGATTTATTTGACAATAATTTTTATAATAATTATCAGAAAGAGCCACAATGCAGGTAAACAGCTTCGAGCCCGGGTAGTCGACAACTGGGTGAGCTGTGACCTGGCCTCTAGAGCTGCAGATCGACCCTGTTCACATCGATGTTCTGATGTGTTGGGTTTGTATACATTTTATTTCGCCGGGGGCAGAAAAGTATTCAGAGTCCTCCTGTCTTAACATATTCAATTTTCTGTCTCGCTCTGCCTTGGCATGGACAATACGGTTCCGGGAAAGTGATGAATTATTGATGAATTTATCTGAGTCCAGGAAGGGTGGTGATTTCTCGGTGATTGTGCGTATCTCCATCAGATATCTTATCAGGGTGATGATGGCTGGGCGGACCTCGTTGTTGATGGTCCATCTCCTCTCCAGCCACATCTTTAGAATTGGAAATGACTTCCTGGAATTTGGTAGATGTTGCAAGCACCACCTCCTCTCTCTGGAATGTGTCTCACAAGGAGTGTGGCTTACACATGTTTTAGTTTAACATTTTATATACATTTTCATATCATGCAGCTATATATTTTATAGGCACGAATTAAACACATGTCTATTACAACAATAAGGACCACAGATCTGGAAAGGCAGAGAAGACCTGAGTTGCATTTTTGGATTGTAAGGGATGCTTTATGCATGAAATACTATGAGAAACAGAAAGCAATTTTCCTTTCAAAATGTTGGCACTGTGATATCCAGCTGAGACACAGCTGCACGGGAATGCATGAAAATGAAAACTTAGTTACGAAGAAGGGAATTGAACTAAATAACCACCTCCTTCCAGCATGGCTTTGGAAACATGGTTTCCTAAAGGCATGGTAATTTCCTAAAAGCTGCCTCACACACTTCTACCCCCTGGCCCAGTGGCCAGAACGTTGGTGTGACTAGGCAGAGAAATCATCTCTGTAGCTAAATTTAACAAGATTGCTTTGTAGTGGTGTAATAAGTGAAAGTCATTCTCTCTAGGAAGATGAAGAAGTGTTTTGTTTGCCTTTTTTTGTACAAGTGTCTTCCAGTAATAATTTCCTTGCAACTTACCCTGTTGGGAAGATGCTGTGTACAGGGCAGTGCTCAATTGCTTTATCTCTGCCATCAATAATACATAAAAAGGTGTGGGGGGGAAATTCTATAATGATCAATCTTCTGCTCACACCAGCTTGCATGTGCAGCTGGCAAAGAGGTTTCTCTATGACATGGCACCATTCTTCACCACTTTAACATAATCCATTGGTGGTAGGACAGGCACAGGCCAGCCTTGGAACCAGACAGGCTGCTGTCCACTCTTGGGGTGGACGATGGTCATCCACCTGCACTTCAATGAGAAAATATAAATTTGATGTTTACACAAACCAGATCAAAACTTTACATTATTGAACTACTTTGCTCATGGCTTTGAGTGCTGTAGATTGAAAGCCCCCTTGCATTACATCCACAACTCCTTAGCCTTGTTGTTCAGCATATAAATATATATATATCTGTCTGAATGCTGGGAGCTGTTGTTTCATTCCCTCCCTCAAGGCACTCGGTCCCTGCATGGCAAACGTAGATGAAAAATCAAACATTATCGTTCCTGCCTGAGACGGCATCATTGGGATTCACAGCAATGAAAAGAACTTTGTTTTCTATTTCCTAGTCATGGCTGCTGCTATTTCAAATGAACCAGAAATGCTTTTGAATTTCATCCTTCTACGTTATCACACTTTCCCTGCTGAGCTGAATGTGGTAAAAACACTGTTTGTCAAGAGAGTGGAGCAACTTTGACATGAAGGTTTCAAAGAGAACACTTCAGGAGATGTCGATCATGAGTGTACACACCAGAGGCCCCTGGGGCTTTCTCCTCCTCCTGCTTTATTCCTTAGGTGATTTATCTGCACTTTCTGAACAGGTTTCCAGGCTTCCTTTCAAGAAGTGACCGGGATATTCAAGCTTCTCGTTTTATGCCTGAAGACAATTGTTTTAGGAGGGGGAATGTTTGTCACCTTCTGAAAGCCAGAGTACATCCCAGCTGTTTGAATTAGACACTAGATTGGGCTTTTTCAATAATCTGTTATCTTGGGGAAAATGCATTTTTAATATATATAATAGGCGAATATCACTTTCTCCCAAGTGTATCTTCTGTATGGAATAATGTAATTTCTCAGTCTTAAGATTATTTTTCTTGAGTCCAAATTGCCTTCTCACAACTCAAGAAAATGTGTTTATCAGGTGAGATTTTCCACTTGGACTTCACTGAAGCCCTGCCTGCTTTTGCTAGCAATGTATTTCACCTCTTGCCCTTAATTTAAAGATATTTTGCTTACAGAGACATTTATCTAACAGGGGCCTGTAAAGGAAGAAAAAATTTGGTTTACAGATGACTTGATTCCCTCAAGGTACGTGAATCAATCATGTAAATGGCAGTGTGTCCTGCACTTTAGCTGCAATCAATAGGGGATTAAAGTTCTTCTTTCAGTGTGGGGAAAATAAATGCCCATAGTGATGCTATTAATAACACCTGGGATTACTAAAAGTGTACTGATGCTTTAAAAAATCTCACTTTTTACTGTTTATGTGTCTTGTTTGGTGTTTCCACTGTTCATCTCTGCTGGGAAGGTGAGCAGAGACTAGGAACTTTGATTTCTCCTAACATATTGCCAGGCATTGCTAAAAAAAGTTTATTTCCTACTAGTTCTTTCCCTATCTGCAGTGATTAACCTCTCTTGGAATAGTTTGTTTAAGAGCCACTGAGATCTGTCTGGCCAGGGGACAGAGATAGCCCTGGGGCCTCCACAAAATGCCGTCTCTGGAAGCAGGCTCTGTCTCTGGGTGTGGAGTAGTTCTGCTGGAGATGAGGGATGTTTTTCATGCTGACTGGGGGCACCTGGATGCAAACAAAGCAAGTAGAAATGCTGATGCAATGTTATCCTTGTTGGTCAGAGAGCTTGGTCTCTGTGCAGAGATAACACCTGTGTTGCCTCATCTCTGTTGAGTCAATGTTGGACCTTGACTGCCTCTTGCACAGCGTGTCCAGAGTCTGGGAGAGCTCCATTCCATTCCTTCCCCAGGGCGAGAGGACTCAAACCTGCGTCTCCATCACCTGGATGTGGCATTTTGTGCAAAAGTCACACAAAAAGTTTGGGGGGGCAAACGTGTGAGTCCTTGCTGTGTGGGGTGGGCTGCAGACCTTCCCAGAGTCTGATATCAGACAGGAGGCTACAGACAATTTCACAGGCACTCCTTGACAACATTTAATGGTCTGTCTGACCTTTTACAACCTTTCAGTTTTTGTACAGGGTAGAGTGTCCTTTCCACAAATTGGAGCCTGAGCACCTTGTAAGGAAATCATGAACTCAGGCTGTGTAGAGCAGTCTGTGTGTTGCCTAGCCCACTGTTGATATTTTGCTACTTTTCTTTCTAAAGCTGCATCTGTATCTTCACATGAGGCTGGTACTAAACAAAAAAGAGGCAGAAGTAGTCTCTATTTTTTAAATGTGCAAAATACTCTGCAAGAAATACTCTGCACTCTTTGTTGGGTTTAGCATCTGCTGCCCTAGCATTTACTTCATCTTCTGACAGCCCTTTCAAATCCTAGGCAAAAATCCAAATTTACTTATATACATTTTTTGCTGGCCCAGATCTATTATCACATATTTTGTTCCACTGTGTGTAGGATTTGAGATAAATAATATATTTCTTCAGAAATGAAATTGATAGACTGTATTATGCAATATGAAACATTATTTCCATATCAGTGTATTTTTGAGCCAATAAATCCATTGCAGTTGTTAGTGAGTTTTAGAATGATCTCTTGCCTGCTTTAGATGGTTGTCATTGATTTTGAAACGTGCTTGATGTACATGAAATATGATTTTCTAGATTGTGAGGTTTGAACTTTGGATACTTCTGCTTTAATTTACTGCAGCTCTCAAATGGTTTTGGCAAAGAAGGCAGCCTGCCTCATGTAGGTCTGAAACCAGATGTAATTAGGAATGTTTCCCATCAGGACAAGTCTGTCCTGGCTCTTTACATGACTGTTTTTGTATCATCATTCTCTGTGAAAGCTGTTGCAGGGAATTGGTGTCTGTCTTCACTGCAGTCTGTCAGTGACTGGGAATCTTATCAACTTTTTAGCATGTTTTGACTCACCAAAGACAAGATCAGCTTTAGCTAAGCCATCCTGGCAGATGATGATCTAACTGCTTGTAGACCTCTCTGAGCAATATGGGCTTTACAATTCTCACAGGCAGTGTTCTCGCCACAACAGCTCGTGCTGAAATTAAAAATCCAGCATTCTTTTTCCTTCCCCCATTAGACATATTTCTTTCCTAAATTACCCAAAGCAGTCACCAGCTGAGGTCCTACAAGGGCTGCATGAGGAAGGATGTCCTCTTATGACTGTTGTCATCTGCTGTCAGTGTTCTGTGCCCGTTGACCCATGTTCTCACTTTTCACAGCACGGCCATAGGCTTGGTTTGGTGCAAAAAATTAATGATTTATGGGTTTGGTGGGTGGACCCTGGCTGGTCTCCAGGTGCCCACCAAAGGTTCTCTGTCACTGCCCTCCTCAGCTGGATGGGGGAGAAAATTTAACAACAGGCTTGAGGATCATGATAAGGGCAGGGAGTGAGGAACACTCTCCAAATACCATCACGAGCAAAACACATTTGTCTTGGGGAAATTAATGCATTACAAATCCATTCAGAGTAGGATAATGAGAAATAAAAGCTAAATTTTAAAACACCTTCCCCAGAACTCCTCCCTTCTCCACAGGCTCAAATTCACTCCCAAATTCTCTGCCTCCTCCCCTGCACTGTACAAGGAGACAGGGAATGGGGGCTGTGGTCAGTTCATCACGTGTTGTCTCTGACCAAGACATGTACTGGGGCTCTCCCATTGCTTTTGTGCACCTGGGGTCCTCTCTGCATGTGCAGGAAAGCCTTTTTTCCTATAACCTAATATTATACACCAGTCAAAACAATCCTGTGCTATTTTGTATAATTTAGAAAAGTACACATTCCATTCCTGGCAAAGGGTGCTGCACACCCTGTGTTTAATAAATTTGTTTCCCTTACCCTGGTTTTGCAGGACTGTTCTCCCTGTGACATCCTCCTGATCTCTGGGGCATTATCTTAGGCAAACAGTTCATCTGTGATCACATCCTCTGCAAGATTTGCTCTTACTACCTGTCAGCCAGCAGTTGTATGACTACAAATACTAATCAATATCTTCAGCAGGGCTGCAGCCTCACATCCTCTCTAGGCTGCATGCTGCTTTTCACAAAGCCCGGGATCATTTTTGCTTTTTCACACACCAGGACATTGTTGACTCATCTCCAGCTTGTGACTCACCACCTCCCCATCCCCTTTTCTGAATAGCTGCTCCCTGGGGCCTTGGTCCATATGGTGTGTTTGTACAGTCAATTCTTCCTGTCCCCATGTGTTCATATTGAACTGCACCCTGCATGTTTCAAATGTCAGGATCATCTGCAAATTTGACTTTGTTCTGTAAGGACTTCAGAAATTCACAGTTGCCTGTCTCCAGCACTGTTAAGGCCACAGAGGGACTTTGGGTGTGGAGCAGGAGGGTGGTGCTGGCTCTGGGCCTGGCGAGGTCTGGCTGGCACATCCTAGGTGCATCCAGGCAAGAGTTCCCACTGAGGAAACCTGTGTGTACACATATTGCTGGTGTCACCCCAGCTATGGCCAGATGGCACCTGCTGCCATGGAAACCCTGCCCCCTCCTACCCCTTCCCCTCAAATGTGCCTCCGTGGATTCCTGGAATTTGGGCAGTAAACTAAGCCTCCTGATGGGAATAAGATAAAGGTGCTGCTGTTGTCCTCAGGCCTGGGGGAGCCCTGATAGTGGGCACGATGAACCCACAAGGGAAGCAGCTCAGCAGCTGTGCTGAAATCAGCCCTGAGGAGGTAAAAGGTAATTCCAGCAGGACGGGATTCCCACAACCCCCTGACTCGAAGAAACCCAGTCAAGAAAAAAGACTGAGCGTGGGGCTAATCAGTGTTAGAAACGAGGGAATCATTTAACCAATAGAACTGTGGAGCAAATAAGCATGAGTTCCTTTGTTTGCTAAAATGTATGAATTGTGAAAAACTTTGAACAACCTCCGGATTCCCAATGCTGAGAAGCCCAGGGTGAAGAAGGACCAACAGGGTGCTGCTGGATCCACAGGCTGTGATACTTGTCTACCTAATCTGTCTCTTTCTCACTCTCTTTCTCTCCCTCCACCCATTTTCAATTTCTTTTGATTTATTTATACCACCTCTAAAATTTACTGTTAAATCTGTACTATTGACTTCGACATATGGTCTCATTTGCACCTTAATTCTGGTAGAGGCATCTCTCAATAATGGGATCATAACAGCTCTCAAAGAGGCTCAGCAGTGCCTTCACACCACTTGAAAATTCATTAAATCTCACTGTTAAACACTGAACAGAAGGATGGGACTGCACCCAATGCATTTTTCTCAAATTGGCAAGCAACTACTGATAAAAGTCCTGACCTATGAACACTACTAGGGTGAAGGTGTCCCACTATATCTGCACCTGCTATATATGATTTTGTTTATACTGCACTTGTTCTTATTTATAATATAGTTGTGCCAATTAAACTGTATGAAATCCAAAACTTCTTTGCTGACGTGTGAACTTCTGTCTAGTTTTGGAAGGAAACTAGGCAGGTTCTGTCATGATTTAATTCTTGGCATATAGGTATTTTTTCTTATCTGACCCCTTATTTTCCAGATTCTTACACATGGCTGTTCTGATTATTTGTTTGAGAAATCTGTTGTGCATTGAAGCCAAGCTGAAAGGTCTGTATTTCCTCCAGGTTCTCTGTGTTTGCCATTATCAGGACTGAGAATGCTTTTGACGCTCACAACAGTTTTCAGCTCCTGCTGATCTTTGCTCATGCTGCATGCATTGCTGGAGATGCACTTCAGCTGGGCTGCTGTTCCTGACACCTTTGCTGGGGGAAAACCACGATTCCTATGGGACTGTTCTCAGGTTCTTCCGTGGTTTCTGACACATGAACAGCTTTTACTCATTTGCTGCCACGTGGATCTCCATCCCCTGCTCCATGGAGATGGCTAAGGTGTTCCACCCGTTCTTACAGAGACATTTAATGTGTGCTTCAGTGTGCTCAGCACAGCCTGGAGCAGCCTGAGGGGCTTCACTAGAACAAACCTCAAATATTGGTGTGCCGCCCCCTGGCTTACCTCTAGAGAGCCTGGTTTTATCTCTTTCCCCTTCTAAACCTAGTTTAAAGCTTTCCATGAGCCCTGGTAACTCAGCAGTCAATGCCAGTGTTCCCTGGTCAAGCTGGCTGAGTTGCAGCTTCACCCTGCACACCATTCCATGCAAACTCCCACAAAAACTGCTGCACCTGTTCTCTTGTACTGTTTGTGAGTTCCTGAGATTCTTTGATCCATGGCAGGGCTTGGCCACTGTTGCCCTGGTCCTGCCCAAGTCCCATCAGCTGCTGTGACATGTGCTGTGCTTTTCTGCCAGGTCTCTGTTTTCCTGAGACTCTCCCAGCTGAGGAATTCTCCAGAGTGCTCCACTGTCAGTCGTGCTGGCACTGGAGCTGCTAGCCTTGGCAACTGAGTTTTCATTTGCTTCTTTCATTTTTCTCCTTTCATTTGCCTCATTTGCTGTCAAAACACAAAGTTTCTGCCAATTCTTTCCATCACTACCTCTTCTAGGGGTTCTCTGATGAAAAATAGCAGCATTAAGATAATTTGCATATTCAGTCCAGTACATCCAATAGACAACACAGTGCTGTAGAGCAGTTACAATTTTTTTTTAAGTAAATAATGGAAATGGAGTATTGAAGATTATTGGCATGCAGCTGTTTACTTAAATGACTTCATCATAAAAGAATATCTTAGTACTTCCAACAACTAAACTGAACCACGTTCTCTGCTCCCACTTGTTAAGTAATGCCAAATACAAACTGTTATTTGTTATATTTCCAAAATTGAAAGCATATTCTCCATAAAAAAATGTATTACTTTAACCTGTCTTTGCAGTTACTCATAACTGTATTGGCTGTAGGCCTGCAGCCATGAAAACAGCACAGTATTGAAAATCTTTATTTCTTGCAAACTTCTCCTTTGATCGTCATCATGCTGTCTCCATTAATAACTCTTTATGTTACTGGAATCTGCTCTGAGAATGGAATCAATGACATTCCTCTTTAACTACATCTGAACTTTTCACTTTTCTTTTTGGTTCTGTTTTGGCCTCTTCTGATAGAAGGTAATGATGATTCCAGTTCCACCAAAATCCTTGTCAAATAAGTATCCATGGACCTTTAAAAAGACTCCTTTCTCTTTGTTAATAACACAGCATTTCAGCAGCATGGAAATGGCACACAGTTTTAATAGCATGCACTTAAAGCAGAGGATGGCACAAAATCAATGCAACTTTTGACCAGAATAAACACATGGAACATGATATACCCTGGCCATTTTTAATTTTCATGTTTGGATGATATAAAACCTGGTTTTCTGTTGCTTAAGAGAAACTATCACCAACTTCCTGCTATGAAAAAAATAAAATTAATACTGCAGTGTTTATACTATTATTTTAATCTTAAATTTGGTTTATTTTATGCTATGTTTTCTGTTTGCTTTATGATGCATTTTTTTCTATTAACAACACAATATTGCATCAAGAAATTTAGTTCTTGTTATCAAAATACATTGGCCTGCAGTGCTTGGTAAAGCTCTAATTCAGTCCAATAATTAACTAGATGCTAAATTCCCATGTGTTTTTTAAGTCAGTCACAAATAAGGACAATTTCCTGAGTCAGGAGTAATCAATCAGGCTACTCTATTTTACTGTACCAGGAATGTTAGACCAGAAGGATTATCAGATTCTGCCTCCTGCTCTTACAGGTAAACAGTTTCTTATCCACATGAACTGCTGATCAGGATCTGTCTCAAAAATTCTTCTTACTGATGTTTACTGGTTGTGATCCAGTGAGTTAGAGACTCTGTGGATTCCATCTAAACTCTCTGGTTTTTATCTAAATGTATTCATGCACACTTTATTTGTCCTGCACTAACCTGCTTCACCTCCTTTGGAATTGAAAAAATGGAGAAAATTAAGTACTTTTTAATAAAAATCTTTCCTCTTTTTGTCATTATGGCTTAAGCAAGCTTGGTGTGCCCAGATTCCTTTTGCACAGCAGCCCAGCCACTTTACTGTTGATTTCTTCAGCATGCCCAGTTTGGGGTTAGAATGTAGGACCCCAGTGTCTCAGAGTGCTGCAAGTGAGGGTCTCCAGGAATAAGGACACCAAGGTGCTGTGAGATTCAGCAGCACTTGTGTTTCATTGTATATTCTGAAAAGTCTCATCTGTCCTAGAAACCCCTCTGATTTTCTCACAGGTGCAGCAGTGCTGACTCTCAGATTTGAAGCAGCTTTCCTTCTCAGTTGTTCCCAGTTATTATTGCCCTGTATATATTGTTCCACCAGCTAATTGATCTGACACCTAAACGTCACTGATCATTTCCAAATATCATGCTTAAATTTCCACCCTTCCTGACATTATCTTACACATTCTCTAAATATTGTTTATTGCTCTGTCCCTAAGGTCGTTGTCTTTTACACCATATGCTGTAAATCCCTTTAGGTGTTCTTCCTGTGTCAAACCTTTAAATTATTCTGTTGGACTTTCAGCCCTTCTCTGGCAGTATTTCAATGTGTCACAGACTTTTGGATGCCAGTATAGATCCTATTTCTGCATGTCAAAGCACTTGCAAGGGCCAGCAGGAAATGTGCTGCTGTACAGAATCCTATTCTCTAGGCAGAACATCCATTCAGCAAAAGAAACAGGAGAAATTTCTACTATTTTATTTAATATCCAAATAACAACAACAACAAAAAGAGCTACATCACATTACATGAACTCGTTGAGACAGCCTGTGGAAGCAACAAAATTTAACAGAAGGTTTAGAAACAATTGTGTCATTTAAGTGAATTGTGGCTCATCTGCAGTGCTCCAAGCTAATTAGTTGTTTTTCTAAAGCCAAATATTTTGATGTTTAAATATATATCCAAGAGGAAAGCATATACAATAATGAAAATGTATGTATGAAGCAAAACCAAGCAAATATTAAACCAGCTACTATTAAGAATTAAATTCTTAAAGACTGTAAGAATTTGCTGTGTAGGTAAATAGGTGCTGTACTCACTCCTGTCTCTGTGAAATATTTACTCATTCAAATCAATTATCCTTTTACGGATGTGATTTCATAAAAGGATAATTATTTCATGTCTGGAATTGCATCAGGTAAAACAATCTATTTTAATTGTTTCTATATCAGTGAACTGCAGCACATTTTTTTTTTCTATCCACAAAACAAATTTAATCGTCTCTGCCAAATAAGAACTCATTTGTCACTTGAAAGATGAAATTGTTTATTTTCTCTGTCAGCCAAAAAAAAAAACCCAACAAACCATATGTCTGCACACATATGTTCCTTGCATCTGTAAATGTATCTATTTTTGGCCTTTTCTAAAAATTCACCTGCTCTGGGGAACAATGTAGGTGACTCTATTTTCTTTCCATTATCTTTCCTAGGTGTTTGTCCTGGGTACACAAGGACAGTGCCTGGCAGAGGTCCTGCTGGCTCCTATTTAAAGGCCTCTTTAACCAGGTGAAATTAAAAATCTTTGCTCACAAGGTTGTTTTTGAAAGTCACATATGACACATGAACAATGAAAGATTGCCTTTCATTTTTCTCAGGAGAAATTTATTAAACTGACCAAAGTAATACAAAAGTGAGGGAACTTAATGGACAGACAGCACAGCTGGAGAGAATTTCAGCCAAAACGCAGCAGATATTTCCCCGTACAAGTGAATGTGGGAGGTGCACCCTAAAGGCTGAGCAGAGCAGAGGGGTGGATGTGGATTCACAGACCCACACAGGGTGGCCTTTGCAAACCTCACACACCAGGGACAGTGGATTTGCCTTGTCCCCTGCAGCCACAAGCCCCAGCCATGCCCTGCAGCCAGCACTGGGCCTGTGGGTGTGCTCATCTGTTGGGGAAGATGAAACAGGAAAGCCTTATAAATATGATTGCCTGGCAAAAGATTTTGAGAATATGGAAACTATAAGTGAGATTGAAATGAAAGCAAGCTTTGACATACCAAGCCTCAGTTACTGAACAACTGGAAAACAATGGTATGGCTGCTGAAGGTTTGATTAGACAATCCCCTTTTTGATTAGACAATACCCTCTGCTTGCAGACCGGCCCAAGGGTCAGAGCAGACCCTACTAGCTTGGCAGAAGGGGTCCAAAGAGTAGTTTTTAGGGTTTAAAATATAACACAGTATGGTAATGTGAGGATTCTTATAGGCTATATGTAAATGCTATAGGATTTGTATCTTGTACTAGATTGGTTAGTGAGAATTAGAATATTCAGCACAGAAGAAGATTTATTGTATTGTAATGGGAACTTCGCTCTCCTTCACTCTCTTCTTCATTCTTCTCTTCTCTCTCTCTCTTTGGGGCCTGCTCCAAGCTGCAGCTGGCAGCTCCAAGCAGGGCCCCTGCACCCAAGCCCTTTGCAATAAACCGCAAGTTCCAGGACCTGGCTTCAGGGATCTCCGTCTCTGTCTGCCCCGACTGTCCAACCCACCTTTGCTCCTACCCTCATCCAGCCTCAATGTGCTGGCACTGAGGAGGGAGGAAAACACCTCACCAGTTCCTGCTTTCCAGTCTCCTCTGTGCCCTGACTCCTCTGCTACACGATGGAGCAGGTGCTCTAATTGGTCTGTGCAGAGCAGCCATCCCTACTGGTGACTCCCTTGACCATGCCATGAGAACTGGATGCTGACAAACCTTTCCCTACCAGTGAAATGCCAGTTCTGCATCCCTTTGCATACCAAGGCTACCCCTGCAACTTCCAGCATGTTCCTGGACACAGGAACGTGGTTCCATGGGGCAGTAGATCCCTAGCTTGTTCTCTGTCAAGAATTTGTTCTCTTCCAACTTGTGAACTCCCCAGCAGTCCCTAGATATGCCTCAACAGATTGCACAGTCCAGGGATCATTCCCCAAAATGTTTTTTGTTCAGCCACCGTGTTCTGGGGGCTATCATGATTTACTAGTGTGGATGCAGGCTGATGTGTACCGCCTGACTTCAAGGTCCAGGAACATTTATTTCCACACAGGCAGCCAGCATGTCTCACCATGTCCCTTCCTCTGTGCCTGTCACTTCCCTGGTGGCACCTGCCATTTCAAATCTCAGCTACTGCAGTGACCCCTATTCCCTCTCAGCCCAAGCCATTTTCAAAAGCCTCCTGCACGATGGGGTCAGGTCTGTGCTGAGCTGTGAGCTAACCCCATCACTCAGGGGCAGACACAAAGCTCTCTGCCCTGAGAGCTCACTGCACCAGGCTCAGCCTCAGTGTCCAACAACAGCTCTCGCCTCTCCCTGCCTGCCACTGATGTGCTGCCGACCAAGACAGGAACTACAGCAACAAACAGTCAGCATTTCCCCCACAAAAAGAAAAGTAGTGATCTGTCTCCTGGTGCATTTATTCCCTAGGCTTTGGAATACAATATTCTGATAAAATTCCTATAATAATAATAATACATAGCCACTGCTTGGTGAGGCAGGTGGAAGAGCTGAAATGTACACAGGTATTTTGAATCGTCTCTTCTCATAAGGCTCAGATCTCTGGAGCAAAAGGCAGAGCTCTGCAGCATGTCTCTGTGATTCTTTGTACGTTGATAGCTGGGTAATTGAGAAAACAAGGGCAATTCAGACTGTTTCCCGCTGGATTTACCTGTGCTAGCTGAAGATGTTACCTGCCCAGATGATAAACTCTTCAGCTGTTGCAGCTAAATCAGAGAGGATTGTGAATCTGACTTGTCAGCCTGCCCGGTTTCCAACCTGATGTTTTAATGTAAACTGAGATTGATGGTGGTTTACATTTACTGGCAATGACAAAATCAGCTCCTCACCTGATCAGTGACCTGGCAGGGACATTTTTCGATGGCAGGCTTTTAAATCGCCCTGTCCTAAAGGGCCAAATCTTGCGAGAAGAGGGATTTTAAGGACAGGACTGTTACATCTGACTCTGGCTTCACAAGCTCATGTTCATCAGCCCTTTGTATTTCAGTGGACTAAAGAAAAATAGCTGAGCTGTGGTATTGTGAAAAGTATTTTTCCCTGGCACATTTTCTTTGCATATATCTCTTGATTTCATCAGAGATCTTGTCAAAAGAATTTACTGGAGAAGACTTTCCAAGCAGGTAAAAAAAAACCCATGGATAATTAATATCCAATTAGTTTGATGCCAGTTATACCTAAGACTTTAGAAGGAATTATTAAAGAAAATATAGAAATACAGATAAATGAATTGATATGTTACAAGTCTTTGTCAAAAAAATCCTCAGAATAATCTGAAGTCTTCTTTGATAAAATATGAGATTTTCTAAGTTAATCAGTGCATTTTTGTCTTGACATGTAAGAAATGATTACTTAAGATAACTAAACTAGATAGTACAGCTGTGAGATAACTGGAGATAAGGAAATACAAGACTGTCATGAGACTTTATCTGGAATAGCATGGGAATTCTGGTTTCCCATGCCTGAGAAGAAGAAGTACAAAATTAAGCAGGCAGAGCAAAGTACAAGCCAGAAATTTATTTTACTGGAGAAAACAAAAATAAAATAATTTATTTCAAACAAAATTTGTTGTATAACAAAAACCAAAAACCAAAAACCAACAACAACAAAACAAAACCAACAACAACAAAACAAAACCAAAAAAACCCAACAACAAAAAAAGCATGCAAGGATACATCCATGTCTCCATCCAGGTGGAGAAGACTGGCAGGTCCCCTTCAGTGGTGCATGCCTGGTAGGGAGATCCAGTTTGGTGCCAAAAAAGTTCAAAAGAAAGTATTGCAAGCCATTCTGGGGGAAAAAACATCAGTTGTGCAAAGGCCAAAACGCTTTACTACCCTTTGAAAGCTGCTCAACAAGCACGTGGCATATGGAAATTTTTCCACTGGAGGATATGAGGGAGATCAAATGGAAAGTGGGACCTCAGCTGCTCGCTTTCAGTGCATGGGAATGCAGAGGGATGTGTCTGCCATCACTCACTTTGGCTGGAATCTTTCTTGCACAGCTGGGCTGTGCCACGTTCTGCAGCTTGTGCCAGGCACAGGCTGAGTGCCAGCAGCATCCAGGGAACCTTCCCAGCAGCAGATTCCAGAAAACCCCATGGCAGCACAGCAAGTCAGAGGAAGAGCCCAGTGCTCTGCACTCAGCTTGTGTGCTGAACTAAAACTCTTGAGCTGTTGAGTCCGTGATCAGGCTTGTGAGGGAAGGATGAAGTGTCCTGTCAGAGTTTGCAGTGAAAGAAGGGATTTAATAAAAATATCTACGCTTGTACGCCATTCAAGCTCTATGAAGAACACCGTGCCTTGTTTATCTGTTGGTTAAACAGCTGTAACAGACTGTACCTGCCTCAAAGAGGGTTCACAAGAGACAGCAATCAATAAATGCTTGTGAAGACCTTTGATGCTTGAAAATGGAAAAAGCTATTTTCACTAGACTTATACAACAATTCAATTACGGTTTTGGAGAAACAGAGGGAGAAGAGAAAACAGATTTGATCAAGACTGAGGTTCTTTGCCACGCTTACACTGAGACCTAACTAAAAATAACTACAGGCTAAGAAAGAACTGATTGAAATTGTTATCTTTCAGACTTATTCTATGTATATAATCTAGAAATTATGAGAAAAGTATTGAAAGAGATAAATAAGATAGGGAAGGGTCCTTCTGTCAGATCAGCTACTTCTGTGTTTGGGCTAATGGAAGAAGCATATCAGGTTAGAAAGGCGCAGTCACAAAACTAATGAAAATTTAGGGGGATGATAAATGTGTTTTGATACCAACCTAAGACTGAGGTGTCCCTGAAGAGCTTACTTCAGAGATAAGTGCAGGACAAAATTCAATTCCATTAAATTGCAGTCAGGGCAAGATAGAAGTTACCTAAATTAAGACTGAATTTAGACTAACGTTCTGCAAAATTTGTGTGCCAACAGCTCAGACCACTGCTTCAAAGCAGCCATTCTCTTGATACCCTCCTATTGTCCATTGTCTCTGTGTGCCTTTGGTCAGCCCCAGAGTTCCCTACAAACACAAACATTGCACATCCCTGCTGTCACCCCTTCAGATCAGGTTGGTGCTCATGTCACCCTCAAGGTCTCTTGACATTCAGATTTGGGCACCAATGTCTAATTGCACCCAAAAGCCTGGAGAGCTCAGCCTGTGGTGCTGCATTTGGAGGAGCCCACTGCCGTGCACAGATCCATAGGGCTGGCAGACCACAGATGTTCAAACCCATGATGGAAGAAGTCAGGAGCTAAAAAGCAGGAATTTAACTTTCCCTGGTGTGGGGAGTTTTGAGCCTCTGTCACTCCTGTCCCCAGCCACTGTGTGTGGGAAATGGTAATGGTAGAGACAAGGCCTGCATGCCCTGGCAGGAGGCCTTGGTTTGAACTAGAGAGAAAGCCCAGCCTCATTTCCCAGAGTTTGCTGCTTTTCTATGCAAATGAAAAAATGCCTGTTGTAGAGCAACACCCCAAGCCTAGAAAGTTCTTTGTGTCTTGTACCACCCTTGACCTAACACCCCACATCACTCCCCCAATGTACTCCTGTTGGTTTTTCCCCCGTTCTATCATCTATGCCTCTTCTCCCTGTTGGTTACACAGCACCCTTCCCTCCCACCTTCTCCCTGAATATAACCCTGACCCGCCTCCAGTGACCTGCTTCTTGCCAAGATGCCCCTTCAGCAGAGAGGTCCTCCTGCATGTTCCTAACCCCCTTTCCCCACTGCTAAGACCCCTCAGACCTGCCTACAATAAATCTCTCTGGAAAACATCTTCCAAGGAGTCCTCTTGTATTATCTGGTCTGGCACAAATTGCTCCATCTGAGCTCAGGTGAACGGTGAGCTGGGGGGAAGGGGAGCTGCTGCATCCTTGGAGCAGCCACTGCCCTGGCCAGCACCAGCCTGGGAAGAGCCCCCATAAAGGAGGCTCATCTCGTAACAAAGATATCACTGGATGACCCTTCCCCAAGGGCTCAAAAATTCACCTGTGCTACGTGCTCCAAGAACTTGTTCTCCATCCCTCCAGATGCACAACTCAGATCTCAAGATTTGTGAGACCAGGAGAAGAACAGAAGAACAACAACCTGGCTCTATTCTGAGAAAAGGAGGTGAGGGATCTGACTGGGCTGATAAGCCTAGCTGATGGAGAGAGAAAAGGTAGTTTTTATTTGATCCTGAGCACTACTATAGCAACAGTTTAGTATTTGGAAAGTGCACAGTGCCCTTGTGTGTGAAAAGGATCTGCCAGCCTCACCTTTCTTGTCATTAAAGTCTCTTTCCATGTGCAGACCTGCTTAAAGATGCCTCTCCATGTGCTCTTCCATAAGTCTCCTGAAAAAGGAAAAAATGTCTTTTGAATATAATGGAACACCTACTCCCATGATAAAATGCAATGAAGAAACCATTGAATACAATTATTTGCTAGCAGGAGACTCATACATCTTTAAGTCAATAGAGTTGCCTTTGCTTGCTGTGATGAGCCCACAGCCCACCTATGGCTGGCAGAGGCTGAATCAGCTGGCTGGCTGGAAGAATTATGAAGAATATATTACAAAAACATCAAAGAGAGCAAATCTGTTTTGTCAGGCATTTTGAGAATAAAACCTGTGCTGAGCAGTACATGAAGACTACACCACAATCAATCTCCTACCCAACATCTTAGCCTGTATCTCTTTTGGGCATGTGCAGCCTCACCAGGATGCTGAATCTGGCCCTGATTCTGCCCTCTTGCCTGCCCCATCTCTTGGCTTTGTCACTGTGGTGACACCATTAACTTGCTGCTTTGTCATAATGTGGCATCTTCCCTTCCCCTCTCCTGGCCTTTCAAAACACTGCTGCTCGTGTCAGCCACCCTCTCTTTCAACTCCTTTTGCTATTCACTGGCCTAGAGCACAAACAGCAGAAACTGGTTGGAAATATATCACAGCCTACATTTTTGTCTCCCTGCCTTCCTCATCTTTCTTATCCTCAGTCTGGCCTTGGCATCAGCTCAATTGCTTGCTTTGTGCCTTCAGGTGAGCTCCTCTCTGACTTCTCTGGTTTTCCCTGGCATTAGTCAGAAAAAAAACCCAAACAAACCAGCCCAGTCTGAAATATGTTATGATTCTCCTTGAAACCCCTCCCTCAAACACCCATTTGCTCTGTGACTGGGGCTCCTGTTCTTCCTGGAACCACTGGATTTATCACTTTCACCAATGATGTGTGCTGGTTTCCTTGTGCTTTCCTTGCCTGTTCTGTTGTATCCCATCTTACATTTACCCTGTGAGTTCTGCAAGGGAGAGAGCTTCCCTATGCTGTGTTCACAGAGTGTTTAACTCCAGGAGGAGGATGGGACAGAGCTACTGCCCAGCTAAATTACTACTCTACAGGCAGCTGTTTGGTCTTTTCACTACAGCAGGATCCATCTTCTTCTATGACTTCCCATGTTACTTGACAAAATAGCAATGTTCCACCCTGCCATGCTGAATGACATCAAAGACACTGGCATGTTGGGAAACACACTCAGGTTGGTTAGAAAAACCCAGAGAGAGAGGGAGAGAGAGAAAGTTATCAACTATTTCTCTTGGCTCCAGTAGAAATTGCCCCAGCTGTTATTAAAAAAACAAACAAAACTTTCCAGGCTGGATATTTTAAGTTTCAGCTTTTGTCCCTCTTATCCCAATTATGTTTTCATTAAGCACATGAAGAACTGCTGAACCCCAGTATATTCTGCAAATACCATCAGGCCACTTTTTCACCATATCTTGAACCTTCAGGAGTATAAGTACCACTTGTAAGTACCACACCACTGAAAGTAATCCCTGATAATGGCGATAGAATCCATTATTCACAAAAGAGACAAAACACACCAAGTGCAAAATATAGAATCAAAGGCTTGAGTAGAGACCAAGATGTTTCATAAACTGAAAAATGAAGGCTTGAGCATAGCCTAAGACACTTCATAGGCTGGAACATAATTGCTCTTGATTCCTTTATATTGGCTTTTTATCTCAAAGAAGGCAGATGACAAATTGCCAAGTGATTTTTCATAAGCCATTAGTACGTGGTTTCCCTCCCTGTCTCCTCCTCCTCCTTTGCACATTTGGATCCTTTCCTTTTAATATATGTAAGTTTACAGTTTGGAAAGGTCAAAAAATGCAAAGCAGAAAGCTTTTGCTGGCTTCAGCCTGCTGGCTTCCTTCTTACTATTTATACACTGCACTTGAATTTGGGGACATCAGTCATCTTTGATGTTAGACAAACCCATTTCGGTAGGTGCTCCTGCCCTAAAAGATTTGCACTGAATAGATGAAGCTTCTGAGAGAAAGAAGATAAAGCACAGGGACTTACCCCAAGTCAGTGGGCAGTCAAAGGGCAGGCATGGGAAGGAATTTTTATCTCAGTGATGCCTTAGTCACTGTTTTTCCCATGCACTAGTTTCTTTTTATTAGGACAAAGATTGTTGTGACTGAGAAATTGGGTGTTTCTCTAACCTGTCAAAGGCCAGCTAGTACATAAAGGGACCACTGGGGTGAGCCAATGTAGCTTAACAACATCTCAGTGTACCCCTGGAGAGCATTTTTAAGCTGATAGTCAGATCCAGGTTTCCTGGCACAAAGTAGTGCTGAAATTTCTGTGCCCCTTCTTCTCCCCACATCAATAGACCCCATTGCTACTCCCCATCACAGCACTCAAACGTGAGCGCTGTGGGGCCCTGGCACCCCCCATCCTTTGGCTGCTGGCTGTGGGCAGCTGCAGACAGCTTGCAATGCTGGCAGCATCAGGGTGTTCGTTTTTCATCCTCCCTGTGATAGGAGCAGAGGTGAGGAGTTCAGCATGCTCCCTCACCTCCACTGACATCAGTGCTGTGTCAGCCCTGGTGGTATTAGAGCAATCTTTTAAAAGCAGTTCATCTTATTACTGAGCTGTGCTCTCCCTGAAGGCCACGGACAAATGTTAAAGTCTGGAAGTGCGTGTGATGTCATGGAAGAAATATGAAACGGCAGCTGAACTGCTGGCTGCTGCAAGGGCAAATTCTGGTTAATGCTTCCTATTAACTCCTAACTCCTTCTGTCATCCTGCCCTCCTGGTAGAGAGAATCTAAAGGAAACAGCTCTCTCATCTTCTGCTCAAAATTGCCATTTCCCAAGGATTTGCTAGAGGTCTAATTAAACAGAATAAATGTGTTTTGCATTTCTCACCCTAGAGTGTAGTTTAGATCAGAATCAGTGGAATGAGTACAGCATGTTTCTGATGGAGTTTTGAGTGTAAATGAAAGGGATACTGTGAATGATGAAGACAAATGTACTTCAAATGAAGAATTAATATGCTCATAAAACTAGGAATATAAAAATCCATATTATTGGAGCAAATGCTTCGGTAATATTAGATACTTCTGTGTCTAAATCTCTGTTAGAATACACAGAAGGAATAGACAAATATTTATGCTGATATTTAGTACTTATTACTGCTGTGGCTGTAATTTATATTCTCCAATAATCATGTCACAATGCCACTCTGTGCTTTGTGTTGTGCCATTTTCACTTGTGATTTTAATGTCCCTGAAGCAGCACTTCATGGGGAAACCCCTTCTTCTAGCCAAGAAAACAACTTTTCTCAAATCTCCGTGGTGCTCTCTGAAATACAAATAACAGCACTAATAAGACTCAGAAGCTTCTGTATTGAACAATGCACAACTAGCTTGTGAGAAATGTTTTCTTCACAGGGGACCTTATGTTCTTAAACAAGACTCAACACGAGATTTTTGCAAACAAGCAGGGGAAGCCGTAGTTAACCAAGACGTGGTTATGAAATCTGTTTATAAATGTGAGTTGAACATGTCACGTTTTTACAGACAGAAGGAAGCCAAAAAATGTTCATGAGATCACAAGCCTTAGTAAGCAGCAGCCTCCATGCTCCTGCTCCAGGACCATTCAGAGATCCATGCCCTGCTGACAGCCTCTGCACTGGATTATCTCCCCACACAGCTGCAGGGTGACATCTGCAGAGGCTCTGAGAGATGGATGAGATGTTTAACCAAATCACTCACTCCCATACTCTTTCTTGGAGCTCCCACAGCTTTCTCTTGATTATGCATTTAGAAGCACATCCTTGATGCCCTCAGCTGACTCTCCTTGCTTCTAGCAGCCAAAAGGGCAAGTGAAGCACATACCTCTGGTAACAATTAGAGAATGGGTTGGGTTGGAAAGGACGCTAAAGATCATTTAGTTCCAGCCCCCTGCCATGGACAGGGATTCCATCCACTAGACCAGGCTGCTGACTGTTTTGGTGGCATAAGTGACTTGAACAGGACACAGTTATGGAAAGAGGCTGAGACACTTGGGGTTGTTCAGTCTGGATGCAGTAGTTTTTAAATAGCCTTTTGGCTCCCAGCTGTATTTTGTGATAATTCACCATGTTCATAATTTGTCTTAATCTCAGTTTCTTTAGAAACAAAGATAGCATCCTGCTTTGCAGTACTATTATGTCACCCTACAGAAACAGTATTTTAACCATTGCTATTAGTACCTTAAATGTACTATTATTATTATCGAGGGCTTGCCCCTTATTTGCCTACAAACTATAGCTATCTGCCAGACTGACTCCATTTTCTTCCATTTAATAATGTGTTGTAACAATTTCCCCAAGCACCCTTTTTTGTCAGATTCCCAGTGTATTATTGCTGTTTACTCATGAACAGGGTCACTGGTGGTATCTTGGTTCCTTGCAATAATGAAGAAATTGGCTTACACAGTGAATATCTGTTCCTTTGCCATCAAGTTTATGTTAACATTCACAGTATCAATTAAACCAAAATTGAGGATCAAATATGTGACAATAACTGGAGGGGCTGAAATAATTGCAAGGGTGAGGTCATGGTGATCAAGCTTCCAAATACATTTTACAGAGTGCTGATGTGAAGTCTGCGGGTTATTTCTCCTTCCTTCAGGTGTCAGAACTCATTTAGGCTTCAGACACTGCCGTAAAAGGCAATCAGCTCTTCCCTTCCAATCTCCAAAATAATTTTAGCACAGGTAATATCAGCAGAGTCACATCATTTAGAGCCTTCTCCTGGCACCATGCAGCTGCTCAGGCAGTTAATTACAATATGTTCCTGGGATGAGGGGCTGAGCAGGCAGCCGCATTTCCGCGCTCCATTAAAACGAGCTTAGCCAAATTAGGCTGATAGGATAATGGGGATATTTCGTGCAACTCCTTCTATTCCCAGCAACAAGGACTGTGCCAGATATTGCTCTCTTTGTGTAAATGGTATACCTGGTGTTTGTTTCCTAGGAATAAGTAATGGCTATATTCTTTCATCTTGTACTGAATTGCTAAACCACATTTTTCTGAAGACTTATAAATTAATTCATCATCTACTCACACAAAATAACAATATATCCACTGTCAAACTTAGCAGTGAGGAGATGTAGAAGTGAGGAGAGGTAGGAGCTTGAAATACTTTTCTTAGGAAAGTGCAGGAAACAAACCACTCCATGAGAACAGGTGCCTTACATGATAATATGTCATTTATGCACCTTCATCATTTCAAGTAGAAATGTTCTAAGTTTGTGCAACTCTTCTCTATCACCTTCAAGAGTTGTGAAGACTGGAAATTCAAATTATTTTAATAGCATTGATTTGTCCATTGTTGATTCATTTGGAGTGGGTCGGGACCCAAAGATGGGATTTACCTCATCTTTCTCTCTGAAAAACTGGCATCTATATTCAGTGTAAAAGAATTAGGGGAATAAAATGCCCTTCAGGGAAGTCTATCTTAGGAGAAGAAGTGCCTCTAAATATCAAAAGAGCTCCCAAACCACCTTGAGATAGATGAGCTAAATGTGAGGCACTGATGTCAGAAAGGATGAATTCAGGACAAAGACACCCTTTTTATGAACCCAGCCATTAATAAGCTTTACTTGATTGACAGAAAAATGCAAAATTCAGATAAAATGATGTTATTTATCATAGTTGGATTTTTTGTGGTTTTATTTTGCTCTGGTTTTCGGTCTGTACTTCCTAGTTTCTGTTTTTTCCTTTTCATAGTAACGAATGGGGACTTTGGCACTCCCTATCATCATCCTCTTGGCTGAGAACAGAGCAGAGCGAATAGGGGAGTGTGGGTTATGGTTTAGCATGTTCCTTGAGGCATCTTTCTGACAGGATAACGAGTGGTCAGTGTGGGTAGCTCTCGTGTGGTGCTAAGGAAAGAAAAGTGCTGTGCCTTCCTTCACAAGCTGGGTTTTGTGCCTCATCATCTGCAACAAGCTTAGTAGAAAAACTAAGCTAACTAAAACTAAACTGGAGATTTCCCAATCAAGACCCAAACAATGAACAAGGTAATGAAGTCTGACTTCTCATCCCTCTTCATGAGTGGCCCCCTGGATAGAGCAATCCAGGCTCCTCTGCAGAGGGAGCACTGGAGGCATATTTTGCTGTAGACTTTAAACATTACACCTGCAGTTTCAGAGTTTCATGGTCAAATTCCAAGCCAGAAATAAGCCCTCAGTGTCTGTTCCTTTATCAACCACACTGCAATGAAGATGACAGATAGTGTGAGGTTATTACTTTTAAATGGCCACGGAGGGAAGTAGGAGTCCCTTGCTTTGGTGTTAGCAGGAGCTGTGTTCTAAAGATGAGTGAGTGAAGCAATTGCTGAGAAAAGTAAGACATTATTCCATATATCATCTGTTGCAGACATACATATTATCTATGATATATGGATAAACCAGGAGGGATTTACATTTTTAAAAAATGCCTATTGTTCTGTAGCAGTGTGGGGGTGTGTTTTTATGAACGGACATACATGTGATTCCAGTGTGTGCAGCTTTATTGTATTCAGAACTCCTGAAAATAATTACCCACAATATCGATTTCCCTTCTGGAGCTTAAGAAGCAGGTTGAGAGCAATGGTGTTATTAAGAATAATTTCAGAGCAGTAAATATAGCTATCTAATAATCTATAATAGCAGGCTAGACATCTAAATTCGACTGAAATGAAGAAATATACCACTACATATTTTATTTCACTGAAAATATGCATACATCTATCCTGCTTGCAGTAAATGTGATGTACAGAAAACATTCTTCAAAACACAGTTCCTTTAGTGACCAGTTTCTAACCCTCACTTTTTAGTCCAAAGTATTAAAGCCAAGATGCTACATAAAATTTTGCATCTGCTCTGTTATGTATCGTGATCTCCTAAAGAGCTGGAATACTTTAAATACCTCTCATACAAATATAAAAGCTATTCTGAACCAAAGCCTGTGATCTGGAATACAATGAGACTCTCACTGGTGGTTCAGTTGTTAAATGGATGAGGTCCTAGAGATTCTGTTGGCATTCAGCAGCGAGGCCATATCAAACACAGGCAGTATTTGTCTGTCTATACAGCAGTAGTTATGGAGCTGCATTAACAGATGGGACTGCTGCTCTCAGCTCTGGAGCATGAAAGGTTCATACCCCCCTGGCAGCAAAACATATGGTCTAATAAATATGAACAGGGTCAACACTTAACTCTGTGCTCTTGGGATATTTTGTACTCACCTAATGCCCTTCTGGGAGAAAACCTTAAGGGACGTGGCCAACATATATATAAATATAACCATTCATATTCTACTTGGCACATGCTGTTATGCTTCACATTTTTAGTATGTAAAGTCTGCAGATTTTAACAGCTTTATGATGCTACATTTAGAGATGAGACCAGTAATAGTGGGTGAGAGACTGAACATGACCCAGCAATGTGCCCTTTCTGCCCAAGAAGCCAAAGGTGTCCTGGGCTGCATCCAAAGCCCCGTGGGCAGCAGGTGAAGGAGAGGTGAAGGAGGAGATTCTGCCCCTCTGCTCTGCCCTGGTGAGATCCCACCTGCAGTGCTGCATCCAGCTCTGGGCTCCCAGCACAGGAGGGACCTCAATCTGTTAGGGCAAGTCAAGAGGAGGCCACGAAGATGATTAGAAAATTGGAGTACCTCTCCTATGAGAAAAGGCTGAAAGAATTGGGATTGTTCAGCCTGAAGAAGAGAATTCCCTGGTGTCACATAATTGCAGCTTTCCAGTGCCTGAAGGAGCCTACAAAAAAGATGGAGAGGGATTTTTTTGCAAGAGCCTGGAGTGACAGGACAAGGGGGAAAGCTTCAGACTGAAAGAGGATAGGTTTAGATTAAAGATTAGGAGGAAATTATTGTAAGAGGTTGTGAGGCACTGGAACATGTTGCCCAGAGAATTTGTGGCTGCCCCATACTGGAAGAGTTCAAGGCCAGGCTGGGTGGGGCTTTGAACAACCTGGTCTAGTGGAAGGCATCCCTGCCTATGGCAGGGGGTTGGAACACGATGATCTTTAAGGTCTCTTTCAACCCAAACCATTCTGTGATTCTATGATCCCACAGTTCCATGATTCTGTGAATAAAGAGGTGGCTGAGGCTGAGCTTGTCACAAATTTTGCAAATTTTGGTTTTCTGGGGGAATCTCAGGTATCACTGTCTGTATCAAGACTGACTGTGACCACATCCAGGGCTCTGTGGGTTCAGTGTCATGCACTGGCCAGCATCTCTTGGGGCAGGAACTGCAAGACAGGGTTCAGCCTGACAGGAGGACTGACTGCAAACCAGACTAGGTTTTGCTGAGATACTTTAGATGATTGCTTTTGTGAATATATCTTAATAGATTAATATACTTTTTAGAGGCCAACTAAAGTATCAATTGGGTTAAATAGTTCAACTTCTGCGGTGGACACCAGTGTCAGATGAAACTCTTAAGTGCTGGTTACCCATTTCCAGGTGAGGTCACCTCTCTGCTCACATTCACTACTCATCTTCAAGTGGCTCCCTGGATGATTTTGATCCAGAAGGGTTCATAGTGAGTTATCTTTTCCCCGTCCACTCCCAAATTATGGCTTATCTTAGATGCTTCCGTGTGTTTTCTCACCTGGGCTTGATTTATTAAGTGGAGTAGGTGACTCTCTATGACTGATCCAGTTCATGAGCATCTCATACTCCACAGGCCTGTGGAGTGCTTTACAACCTTCATCAGCATCTAGTAAAAATGCACTTGTTGATGAACCTCATCAGAGAGATACCAGGTGGTTGACAAAGGTGTCTTCTGGGCATCAGGAAGCTCATTATTGAAGTTGTTAGATATGTTCATAATTTCTTCTAATTTATTTGTCAAGTAGACGTATGACAGTAAGCTATAACCCAAAGGACCTTCACTACACAGGATGTGCAGTAAAGAAGGTGAACAGTGAAGAACTTAGGCTCACTGTTGTAAATACACTTTACCTTCCCATATGACATTTGACACTCTCTCAATTTAAAAATAGATTAGTGTGTTAATTCATTTCTCTATGGCTTTTCTTGCTTTTCTGAGCTTGAGAAGTCTGACAAAGAAGAGGTGAGAGAACATGTATCATAAAATCAGCATCAGTCAGAGCTTTTCATTGTGGTTTTAGTTTTTTTCTCCTTAACACTTTCAAGGTTGTATCACCAGACATGCTAACTAGTAAATGTACTACGAGAAGAAATTTAGCACAGAGACATTAGCATCATCATTGATAGTAATTAAAAAGCAAATTAAAAAAACGAAACAAAACCCCCCAAAACAACACAAAACCCTACCCTCCAATGATTAGAGCTGTTTTTCTTATGTAATTAAACCAACCAGCTGATTAGCATTAACCACACTACACATTCTAATGACCCAATTTATTTTAAACTACAGATTCAAGCAAATCTGATAAGGCTGCAGTTTCCTAATTCTAAAATAATCCCTGATTTAAAACAGCCTTCTATGCTTTGGCTGCCACATTGAACCATGTCCCATTGCAATTGGACTTACTCAGCAGACCAGTCCAGTTCATCATGAGGAAATTCAGGAACAGAATTTGCAAGCTTTTGACTCCATATGTTCTTTATGGGAATTTGATGAATTTATTTTAATTTAAATCTATCTAAGGACTGAAATTCAAAACTGTTATGGAAAATGAACTCTTTCACTTATGTCAGAGATTGTTCTGTCTCCCAAGGGCAGCATCTGGCAGATAATATAGTATATTGTGCTGGAAAGCAGCTCAGACGTATTTAAGTAGCAAACTATGATTACAAAGGCAGAGCTTAGAGGATGATGTCTTTTGACACAGAATTTAAACTTGTAGGTTTTAACATCAGTCAGGTTTCTTGGCCCTCCTTGGCTTTAGAACATCAGTGAAGGAAGCATAGATGCGTTCCCAGAAGTTTTACAGAAAGTGACCATGCTTACATGATGGTGACTACCCCAGAGCAATGAACTCATGCTCTGAGCCTCCAGATCCAGCCCAGGTGACAGCAAAATCTGGGTCAAGGGGTTCTGGCCAGCTCAAAGCAGAGCATGTTCTCATCCTCACACCGCACCCAGTGCAGCCACACATTGAGGGGGGTCGCTGGCTGCCACACTGGGATCTCCCTTTCCAGAGAATTTCAGGGCTTAGCAGTGATCCCTGTTATGAGATAATTTTGAATTTAAATCAAATAAGCTCAGGTTATCTTCAAAGTGGAAGGTCATTTGCTGTGCTCAGATGAGATGGCAGACACTTGCCTTCCAGAAGAACTCCATTAAGTGAAAAACGACCGCTCATTAGGGAGCAATTAAGCTCAAAACACTAAAAATCTACATCCTGGGATTGATTCTGGACGCACTTAGTAGACAGATTAATTTAAATGTTTGCTGCATCTAATCTTTCGTTATGTGCATCTGGATGTTCCATAAAGCAAATTACCTCAGCCACGGAATGATCAAGCAGTAGAGATTCAAACTATATATAACTTCTATGCAAGAGCATCAGAACATGACATTAATCTCCTTTCCAATTTCCTAAGCTCCCATTTTGTCATACAAGGTGACATCCCTCACAGCAACTGGATGATTTATATTGTGGAGGGTATTCTCAACTATCTTTAATATTGGTGCAACAGCTCATCCATCTTGAAACAAATTATATATGCAAGATTATTTATTCAGGACAGGCAAAGAATCATTAAAAAAAAAGTCTTATTTCTGAATAAACACAACATATCTATCTTTGTCTCTCTGGTACCAAGTAAATTACATGTGTCCATTATGAGTATGTTCAACCCTCCCAAAACAGACTGACTTTGAAGTCTTATGGTGACATACCTCTCTGAAACAGAATAAAGACTTGAAAAATGAAACTAAAGGGAACTTACTGTCTTATTTTCACAATATAAAAATTCATAAAAGTACCATAACACAAGGTCAGAATTAGCAAAATAATCTTATGTAGTCTATTCTAGTCTTACTTTTATGTAAGGACTAGTCAAGGACTTTTATGCTGGTTGCATGAAAGGCACTATTATGGTTTATCCTTATCCATCTATTAACGTCTTTATGTGTCATAATCAACTTCTTCATAACACTGTGTTTTCGATAGACTTGTAACTTTATTTGTTATTACTCCCAAAATTGAAAAACAAGTTCACAACTGCAATTGCCTTAGGTTTCTTCTTGCTTATGTGTAGGAATGAATGAGGTTGTCTCTACAGTCCAGTGACCAGGAGCTTTGTAGGATCTGACTGGGTTGCCTGTTTTCTTTGAGAAAGCATGCCACTTCCTAGGGCTGCACGTGGTGTGGGTGGGGAGGGGAAGGGTGACAGAAGTCTTGTATTTCTTGGCTTTAAATTGGTGAGAGGAAGGTAGAACTAGATGATTTTTAAGGTTCCTTCCAACCTGAGCCATTCTATGATTCTATGAAATACTCTCTTCTGCTAACCAGTAAAGCACTCTGTAACACAGGAACATGAGGGGGAAATGAGGGGCTCCAGTGAAAGGCATGGGGTGGTGGTAGCAAGATGTTTTCTCCCAGTTAAACATTGAGCTGCTGTTTAATGCTGGCTGGGTGCCTCTTCCAAGGCTCACACTAGAAGGGCTCATTCAAGACCTCGCTTCTACTTTTGATGGTGTTGTGCAAGGTGACATCCAAAAAAAACCCCTTGTAAAGGCTGGATAAATGGTACCTGCTGTTTCTTTCCCAGCCCAGGCACCTTGGCCAGTCACAAACAACAATGGGTTGGTCTGATATGACATGCCAATAAACCTGCTGCTTCACTCCCTTCTAGATGTTCACAGATAGTTTGGTTACCTTTTATGCTGTCTTTTTCCTGCTACCATGTGCTTGCAAGAAGGTCCCCCACAGCTAACAGGCTCTGTAGTTTGAATTTCTCCATAGTGATAGCAATAGAGAGAGCAGCTGTCATCAGGGCCAAGTTCAGGGCAACCATGACCAACTTTTTTCTCCTTTGATTCATTTATTCACATGACAATATCGCCCTCCATCTCCATTCCCTCCATAGTAATTGACTTCTTGTGGGTGAGCTGCCTTGTATCTCCCAAGCTTTCCTCTTGTTAAGCTAATAAATCAATTTTCCATACCGATGGTAGGGTCAAATATTGCCCACATCTAGTCAAATCAGAGATAAGACAGAGGCAGTGAGAAAGTTCTGAACAGTCTGAGGAATTCTGGGGCAGCATTGGGGGACTATCAAACACTAACCAAAACATGCAGTTTTAAAAGGTTGTGGTGTTGGTTGTCAGTTAGAAAGCCCATATTCCATTGCCCGACTCAAATTAAACATACATTCAAGAGAGGCAGGTTTAAGCACATTTGTCTTCCTCATGCTGAAATCTAGGAAAAACAGGAACCAACAGTCTTAAAAGCTAAGCAAACTTCAGCTTGGTCTAATCCAAAACTTGTAGAGGTCAGTGTCACAGTCTTCAGTGTGTTTTGAGTCAGTTCTGCAGAGAGCAGCCACAATCCATCCCAGCTGTGAGGAGGACAGAGAAAAATCAAAGCAATTGGAACAAAAATCCAACCCTTCAGGAGAAAAATCCCCATGTCTTTATTAGGTGTCAAGTAGAGAACAACACATCACTACCGATTTATCTTCCACGGGAATTATCCAAAAGTTTTTGTGTTGAAAAGTTGGGGGTCCTGTTTTGAGGCATCAGTTTTCTTTCTTTTACAGGAATTGCCTGAAATATAAAATTCATGCCTGAAGAAAGAAAAATCAATCAAAGCATAATAACTTATTCAATAGTATAGACTAGTGCTGCCACTGAAAATTGATACAGGGATAATCAGAGTGTGTTAGACCCCATCCTTTCCTGAATTACATGAATGCAGCTCCTGATGTAGCAAAGGCAGTTTTGATACTTCAGAGCCATACAGAAAAGCATGGGACCAAATCTACTCCTATATTAATTTTATGCCAGGGTAATTTCATACATTTTAATGAGATGACTTTGTATTTACACCCGTGAGAGAGACAGAAGAAAAAGCTTAAAAGCTTCCACAAATACAATTTAATTTTTTTTCTTTTTTCAAGAGGAGGAAAAGCTATAATGTGGACATTGTAATTTTCAGAAACATGATTCTTTTATTCTTTTCCTTTGTGGAAGGATGATCTACAATACTGTAAATACAAATAATGGCCATTGAGCAAGGTTCATATATTATGCTGTCAACAAAGTACTGACCTGAAGACTGAAAACAGAAATAGAAAGAAAAAGTAATAAAAATATTGATTATAGCATGGGATAAAGTAAATTAACTTTTTGTTATGAGAGAAGCTATGTAAAAGGGAAAGTCTCAGCCTGAAATATTTATCTTTCTTTTGGTTTTGCTGTAATCTTTTTCCTTTAACCTTCATCCAGAGTGCATCCTGGAGAAGGACTCTCTGTTAATAAGGTTACTCATTCAGCCCTTCTCACCTCCTGTAATTTGCCTGAATTATGGAAGGCAAATTAAGCCAGCTCCAAACAATATTAACAGGCTGGTGCTACCATCATAATTAAGTCACAGCAGATGCAAAGGGACGATGGAGACTTGGTTGTAAATATATCAAGTGTTTCTGATGACAGTAATGCATTTTATTAGGAAAACCTATCATCATTGTTACGATCTAATGCACATTTACCCTTTTCTTGTCCTTCAGTCACCGGGTAGGACATAAGCTAAATTGAATTCCTGTATGTTAATGTTTTTTTCTAGTTAACTGATATTAATATTACATTCTACATTATTTATTAGTTACTCTTGCAGCTACACTTGGTGGTGTCAATAAGGCAGGATTACTTTTCTTGTCCTGCACTGTTGTCTCAACAAGTCTTGTGCAATGGGCTCCGCAAGAGACACAGATTCAGCTCTGCCTGTTCTTCCTCTGAGCAGCCACCAGTCCTGAGCTGGACCCAAGCAGGAGTGGCAGGAGGGCTGTGTGGAATAAGGATAGGGCTATGAGGAGCATGGAGCACAGTCATCTCAGCTGGAGGGAAGTGTTAAACTGAATTTGCAGTCCCTGAAGGTGTGCACTGATCACTGGGCTGGCAGCAGGGTCACTGCTTCCTCCAGCCATAATTTGTGAGCAATGAATAGACTATTTGACAAAAATAGCATTGTGGTTTAACCCCAGCTGGCAGCCAAGCCCCACACAGCCACTTACTTGCTCCCCTGTGGTGGGATGGGAGAGAGAATCAGAAGGGTAAAAGTGAAAAATCTCAGGGTTTGAGATAGAGACAGTTTAATAGGTAGATCAAAGGCTGTGCACACAAGCAAAGCCAAACAAGGAATTTATTCACCCCTTCCCATGGGCAGGCAGGTGCTCAGCCATCTCGAGAAAATCTGGGCTCCATCACACATGATGCTGAATTGGGAAGACAAACACCACCACACCGAATGTTCCCCCTGCCTTCCTCTTCTCTCAGCTGTATATGCTGCTGTTGATGCCATATTGTATGGAACATCCCTTTGGTCACTTGGGGTCAGCTGTCCTGGCTTTGTCTCCTCCCAGCTCTTGTGCACCCCCAACTTCCCCGCTGCTGGAGTGAGGAGCAGAAAAGACCTTGACAAGCAGCAAAACCAAAAGCAATCACTAAGGAGCACAAGACTTTAAATTTGATTGAGCACATTCCAACCAAATCTGTTGGTACCTCAAAGCCTTTGAGCAGCAGGAGGATTATTGTGGTTTAACCCCAGATGACAATTAAGCACAAACAGACACTCACTTACTTCTTCCCGGTGGGATGGGGAGAGAATTGGAAGGGTAAAAGGGAGTTGTAGCTGACCATCAAGGAGGAAGGGATGTGTCTCCTCAGAATCTCAAACGTCTATATTTTATATGATGTCCTGTGCAAATGTATGGCATACATGGACTTGGATACCTGAAATTTCCAGGCCAAAGAGAAATGTCAGTACTTGGTGACTACACAGTGCCCTCCTTTTTAGTGCTGTGCTCAAAGACACTCCCTTCTCACCCTGCTTGCAGGATTAGGGCTGGGCTTGAGCACTGCTGTGCTCCAAATCCTGAACAGGAGAGAGCACACAATATGCTGTTTATACTTGCAACATGCTATGTGTAGGGTTGCCACAGATAGCCCATCTCTTTGGACTTTAATCACACCACCAGTGTGGGTGGCAGCCTCAGAGATGTTGATGCTTTTCTCATTCCCACAAGTCTGTGGGGTGTACTCAGTTCTGATATCCTTAATTTGAATTTAGCTTGTTGTCTCCCTGTGCTACGCAGCCTACACATCTCTGCTTGTTTACACTTGAGAAAGAAAATCTGCTCAGAAAAGAAATAAGGCTCTTTTCCTTAGCTTGGAGCATCAATCAAACCAAGCAAGGGGAAATGAAGTGGAAATGGAGTGTGACATCTAAGGAAAAGCCTTCCTTTGATCTTTCTTGATATTGTTGGTTATAGCTGAGGGGGAAACACTTCACAATTCCTTCATTACCCTTTGGTGTGTGAAGTAATTGTTTTGGATAAGGGTAGTGGCTGAATGTCTGCATCCTACAGCCTATGCTGGGAACAACGCTGTGATATCAACATAGCACAAACCACTGAGGACAACTTATCTGTTGGGAAAACCTAATTAATAGACTCATGTTCATCCAGACTTAATATTACCTATAAATAGTCCAATGAATTTTAATTATGTCAGAGAGGCTGCAAGATAAAGGCACCATTGGAATAGTGTAGACACCCTCCATTGCACTCTTTCTCCTGTTAGAATGCCATGTTAACTTGCCTGTATACCATAATCTGTTTATGGATGAAATATGGAATGCATAAATTTCACCCCACTAATTAGCTGTTTTATGTTATCTGGAAAGAAAAATAGACCCACTGCCTTCTATGGCTTGATCTGCTGAAATGCAAGTCTGGATTGCTTGTGGTTATAGAACAGGTCCATACAGACATCCTAGACAGTAGTGCACTTAGCATAATAACTTCCTGACACCAGCCAATAGTAAGTTTAATCAGAAGATATTTCCCTTAATCAGAATGGAGAGAAGGTGTTTCAATCATAGATGACATCTGAACTCTCAGCTCAGCAATTATGAACTTCAGTGACTTATGAGGCATTTTTATTTTAATTTTTTCCTTTTAATGCCAAACAAAACAATTTTCCCCTGGAAGAGATCATGGCTTTTCCAGTCTAAACCAGGGGCTTTCACAGATTAAGTAAGTATTTGGCAGATTGTTCTTTATAAAACATTTGCAGTCAAATCCTTTCTCTCCAATTAGTCAGAGAATGAGAGAATGCTGTAGATGGTCTTTTCATATATATATATATATATATATATATATATATATATGTATGTATATTCAACTTTCCAGAGCATGACAACCTGTACTTTATCTGAGTACTTCATATGAAAATAGAAAACAGCAGCAGAAGGCAGGCAGCCCTGCCTGGAGGAGACATGACACCTTGCAGGGGTGGAACACCCAGGTGGGCACCCAGGACCATCCATCACTGACTTTGATTTCTTTGTACCTCAGCTTGCTACAAGACCCCATCCCTGTCACAGATGATGATCTGAAACAGCTTTATCACACTTAGCTCACTTCCCACTTGGATGACCCCTGTCTGCCTGCCAGCCTGAGGAAACTCCTGATGGGGCAGGACACCAGAGTGGCCCATGCACACCTTGGCATCCTCAGACCTGTGCTGGGCTCTCTGACTCCTGTGCCTTGGGCCTCATCATCAAGGAGCACAGCACCCTGGCACAAGCACCTCTGAGTGGTGTTCTCACAGTTTTAAATCCTTCCCATTCCAGAAATGTGATCTATAGTTCTGCCCCTCAGACTTAACACCCCGAAGTCTCCCGAGCTGGATGCAGTACTCCAGGTGAGTAAAATATAAATTCACAGAAAAAATACATTTTTTTCATTATATGTGCAGCAATATCTCTAAGGAGTTTATTTTTCTGTGGCCTGACTAAAAGTGAAAAAAACCCTAAACCACACCAGAATACTGCGAGCTCATTGCAAATGTCTGCCTCCAATCTTGACAGACTGACAGACATCCCAAAAAATGGGATATTGTTTAACTAATATTTTGAGCAGTTTAGAATTTGAGAAGTATTGCACCTATAACCAGAGATTGTCATCTAAGAAAATGAGCAGTTGAAAATGGGCATCTAATTTTAAACTCTATGTTTGGACAAACTTCAATGGTCCATGTCAAACCCATGCAGTAGAACACCTTTCATCTCTGGCCTCTGGTCTTTTCTCCTCCATTATGAGTGATATTTTTTGTTACTGATTAAAAGCAAAATTCACTGGTCACTGGAGTGCCCTGAGAAACTCAGGAAAAAAGTGGTAATTACTTGTTTCTCTAACAAGAAAATATTGCCTCTGTTTTAAATATTTTCCAGAAAAGACACATTTTTTTCCCAGATCCCTGAAATAAAGCAAACTATTCCAGAGAGGATAGCAGTGCTTATATTTATAATCAGAAAAAAATCTTATGCAGCAAAATATTACATCTTTCTATATATTTTGGCTGTGTGGGAGCTGATGCCATCAGAAATGAAATACCCAACTTCTGAGAATGTTTTTTTTTTTGTTTATTGCCTCATTTTGTTTTATGAATGTGGCCTATAGAGCCTGTTTATTTTCTGGCTTTGCATGTTGCTGTGACTGCTACTTTGGCTAGTTGTGCCATCACTTACACTGTAAAACTCAGGGGATCTATCCTCATATGAAATGTGTGAACCTTCACAAAATGGATTTGAAATATGAACAATAATAAAAAGCTTAGTGCATTGGGAAACAAATCAATTTGTCCTTTCTGGAATGTAAAAAAAAAAGAAATCCTAAAAATGAGAGGATAAAATCCCAGCTTTGTCTCTCTGTAACCAGCCAAAGGAGAAAATTTCTCCAGCAGATAAAGCCCATGCAGAGACCAAGTGTACAAACTCCTTCAACCAAGACCATCCCTTCAATGCAGGGCAGACACTGCAAGAGAAAAGAGCTGGGGAACTGACCCCTTGTGCCAACTCCTCTTCAACACACAATCTCACAGAGCAGGGGGAATGAATGCCCACAGCACTGGCAGAAAAGAAGAGAGATGAAGGAGAAAAATATAATTTTCTCTGAATAAAATACAAGTTTCCTCAATATATGTGTCCCTTCCCTCCTCCCAAGAGCACAAATTTCTATCAAATCTTTCCTGAACCTAACTTGATTCCCAGCAGTCCTCCATGCCCATTCCTCTGGAGGCCTTGAATGTATGCACATATTCCAGTTTTCATTTGCTGTGTCTGTGCCTTCTATTTTTCAAAGCTAATAGATGAGTGTGATGTTTTATGCTATTTTATATTCTGGAGAAGTTTTTCAGCAAAAACCTTGTGAAAAATGGCAGTGTGCAGCTGTAGCTCACCTCACTGCAAGCTGCCCCGTGGAATTGGAGCTCTGTGATTTTCTTCAAATGCTCCACGTATGGCAGAGATGTCAAATGTGCTCAGAGATAAAAGACAATTACAACTTCTAGCCATGGTCTGTAGTCCTCATCTGTAGAGTTTGAGCCTCATATTACATTCAATAACAGCCTCTCTTTAAACCAAATGTAGACCACTTGCTCATGGAAATACGCCGGGCGGTGCACAGCGTTACAGGAACTGCATTTACAAAGGATGGGAGCATGCCAAAACCCTTTGGGAAAAGGTTTCTTCCTCCACCTGTATTAATCTTAAGATTCAAGACTCCGTTGAGATGAAGGGCCTGTTCACACCTCAGGCTGCTTCTGACAGCCTTCCATCAATTCAGGCTGGAGAGCTGCCCGGGGAAACAGGAGGAGTGGACATTTGCCTGCGATTTTCCAGATGGTGCTCCTGCTATGGCCACTCACATCTGTGTGGTAAGGGGATAGAAAAGGCCCTCAACTGAAATGGAAACACTTTACACCTTTTTGTTCTGGTAGTATTTGCACAAGAAAAATGACAGCATCAATATGACATTGTAATTGAGAAAAGATGAATAAATAAACGTTATTTTTAATAAGGGTTGTTCCTAAGAGTTGATTAAAGCTACAAAGCAAGAGATTATGGCTTTTCCTTCCACCTTTCTGCTAATATTTATATTTGAGAACCAAAAATCTTACTGCAAATACAAGAAGTTACATAGAAAAAAATCACCTCATAAACCACTTTACTGCCTCCAGGTCTGTCCAGTGTGAAAACCAGCAAACTAAAAAACCTAAAAAACTGTAAAAGCTAGTGAAAGGGAAGATGAGAATTCAGCTTCAGAGGAGGCAAATACAAAATCAGCAAAAAAGTCTTCTTGGTGACTAAGATATAATATGGCATAAGGAATTTAGACATAGCTTCAGCACAGAGACATCCTGGTTTGTTCCAGTGATGAAGAAGAGGTGGCCTAAAGCAGGCAGATCTCAGAAAATCTGTTGTTGTTTTTGGTTTCTTATCTTAAAGATAGCATTGCAGTGCTATCAGTGACAACAGAGAAACTCGGGAAAAGGACAGAGGTAGCTGAATCACCTACACCAGATTTGAAAAACTGAACCTATTTCAGACAAGATCTGCCAAGGCATTTTCAACAGAAAAACGAGCAGCTGCATCTGATAGGAATTTCCTTGTGCCCGTGTGGGGAGCACAGCTGCCAATCAAGGGGACAGGAGCACAATCCAAGCAGTTCCTCAGCCCCTCTGCTCCTGCTGCTGAGCCCGAGGGAGCACAGGTAGCAGAAACCATTAGGAAACATTAAGCCTAAGGGCAAACTTGAAGACATTCCAAAGGATTAAACAGAAGCTGAGGATGGTTGCAAGGAAAGGCAAATGAGATTTTAAGCAGTCTGCAGCTTGATTGCACATTCCCTGAGTGACATGAGGCAAGAATGGATCTTGGGGAAGGTGAGGACAGAGAGAAGAGGTGTCTGCAGGGAGTAAATCTGTTCTGGGGTGCAGATGAACAATCAGACCCACTGTGAGGCTCTGGGGCAGCGAGAACTCATGGATGGTGGATGGAATAGTGAGCAGGGGGAAAGCCATCTCCCAGGTGGTGGCAATGAGCCATGAGCTGGGCTGTCAGGGCAGTGTCAGCCTGGCTGTGACATTATTACAGCTGCAAAGGGTGAGGGAGGAGATCTGTCTGCTGCTGGGCTTGGTGGGACCAGCCAGGGCCCTGGGGGTGGGATGTCTCTCGACTGGATGTGGTGCTGGGACTGCAGAGCATAACAAATCAGCATCAAGAGCTGTCAAGAGGACACTGTTATTAATGCAAAGCTGCTATTAATCAATTCAAGGAAGCTGCAAAATTAACCTCTCTTAGGAGAGTGACTGAATAAACGTGACACAGAGAACATAAATGGGATTGTTTGGTTGAGCCAGTATGGGAAACTTGGGCAAGAAACTCTGTGATTTTAGTCCCAAGCAGCAAAAGCCATAAATGTAAATTCATTTGTATCTGCCTTCCCCCCTTAGTTCCCATGCTTTCCTTTCCTCCCAACTTCTCACTGGCCTCACTGGCACATGGAGAAAACATAAGTACAATCTTGTGTCCGTATCAAAGAGACCTTTTCCATGGGCTTCTAAGGCAGAAGGGTCAAATCGAACTTCCCTGTGTGCTCCCCACCTGGCCAGACCTGAGCCAGGGTCCCTCTGCTTCCCTGGGTGCATGATCACTGGCAAAACACACAAAGTGAAATACCAAGAACAGTGAGGGGAAAAGTACAGCAGAGAAAGTCCCTCTGTATGGGCCCTGCACATGGGTGATCTCGGGTGTCTGTATATAAACATCAGGCACAGAGGAGGAGGAGGAATGAGTAGAAGACCAGAGTAGACAGAGAGGGATGGATTTGCAGATATTGTAAAGAAAAATGACAAGGAATTTCAGCTGGCCTGAGCCTTGAGGAAAGAGTGAGCATAGTGAAAAACTTCCTGCTGGTCTCATTAAATAGAAGGCTCCAAGCCCGGTGGCATAGGTGTGCTGAGGTGTTGCTGCTGTCTGTAGCTCTGGGATGGCTTTTTCTGGAGTTATGTGGAAATACTCAGAGAACAGAAGATGGCCAGCTTTCAGCTCATCCCAGGCCAGCTCAGAGCAGCTGCCCAAGGTACAGGACATGTGTGGCCTCACGGGACATGAGGACTGAGAGCACCTCTCCAGGTGCCCACAGCAGACACTTGCAGGTAGCATTCCGGGCCTGAGAGGATGCCGTGTGCTTGGGAAGTGGCACTCATGTAGGATGAAACAAATAACTCAGACATGCTCTGAGCCCTCTGGAGAAGGCTCTCTGCAAAGATGCTCTTTGATTTTCTCTGCAAAGACCCATGTCTCTCTACCTCAGGGTCCTTTTGTGCAGCCAGACCAACAAAAAGGGTCTATAAATGCACCAGTTATAAACTCAGGTCAGACTGTGCCAGTGGCCAAGCAATTCAAAATGAGTTGTACATGTGCAATATATAGATTCAAATACACCATCTACTTAATTTCAAGTAAATCTTTCTCTCCAGGACAAAAACACTAAATAAAAGCTGCTGTAGTGCCTGAGGCATTCAGTTTCTCTAATGGTAGAAAGCAATCCGGCCTCTTAGGGATTTTTCTAATTGGCAGAATGTGATTAAATAGAGAGCAGTGAGACAGGAAGTGCCCCAGGTGTTAAATACTTAAAGCTGTTTTGTGCCATTGTGAGTAAATGGAATCGATGCTCTGTATCATTATTTAAACACTGTAATTAAATTTGGAAATTCAGGTGCTTAATGTTCCCTCTGGTCCACAGCCAGACAGAATTACGGTCAAAGGAGAGGGGGCCAATAAACCAGGAAGGCAGCTGAGGTATGCTGGAGATCAGAGGCAAAATTAGCTCCAGGATTCTAATTGAAGTCGGTGGACTTAAAGTGAAGCCCAGTGAATCTCAGGGAGCTGAGAGAGGTTTTTTTTTCATTTTGTGTTGGTTAGGAGAGATGAAGTCTGGGACTGTCTGCTTCCGCCCTGGGCTGCTTCTCCATCATCTCTGTTGAAGTGACCACGGGGAGGATTTTCCAGTGAAAGGCTTTCCATGGAAGGCTGCTGTTCTCCATAGCATCAGCCAAAGCACAGCTACTTGAAAATGTTCACAAGCAGGAGAGTGACACCACTGTTTCAGTGATGAGCTCCTGCTCACAGAAGGACCTGCTGCTGTCCTTGAGCAGATGGTCAGAGCTCTCAGGTGGCCCTAGAGAACTCTGCTGATTGCTCGCCAGCGAGGGACAGCAATGACAACTCACTTTGGCACCTCTGCACCTCAGTCCTCAGTGGCTCTGAGCTGATTATGTAGATTAGGGACAGAGAGAACATCTGACATGGCCTCAGCCCAGGACTTACAGGCTTGGTCTGATTTATGCTATTGAATCAGTTTTTGTGCCTTCTTTAGATGGATGCACCTGTTACAACAGACTGAGTGGGGACCATTAGGTCACCTTCCCTGGATATTGCTTTCTGCGTAATCCATTTTTCTACACAGTAGCAATATTGGTTTCATGGCCCCATTTTTAATGACAGAGTAGGGCATGATGAAGTATTTCTGCTTCCATCATCTGCACAGGATAATTAGGTTGGTTCCCCACAGGTAGTCCAATAGCTGGGTGCTGATGTCAAGGAAATCCATAGTGAAAACAAACTTTGATCATCAAGGGCAGCTGAATGTTCCATCTGCAAAGTCTTCAAATCAAGAATGTGAAATTCCCTGGAAGTTACCACTTAGGTAACTTACTGAGCTCAGCATAGATGTGAAGAGTGAAAAGTGCCTGATAGTAGGATAAGGTCAAACTAACTGATCAAATACTCCTCATCTGTGAGAAGCTGAGTCAATGGTGCCAAACCTTTTTGCAGCCTCTGAATTTGTGATGCAATGTTGGATTTAGTTTTTTTTATTATTTTTTTTTATTTCAAGATTAATAGCTAAAGATAATTGGTGCCAACCTTTTAAAAGCAAACTTCGTATTATATATAAGCCCAGTAATATTTATGCTTCTTGTGGCAAAACTGCCTCCCATTGCTTGAAAAATTGTTAAGCAAGGTTTATAAGATGTTTTCTTATTTTCATCTAATCAATTTTAAGGTCAAGCTCTGTAATTTTTATTGACGATATTTTTAGCCATTATGAAGAGCTGGGAAAATAGGGAAGTTTGTGGTTTTCAACGTGTTGTCCTACCAGCACTTCATTCAGAGAGGTAAGTGTCCTCTGAATAAATAATCTGAATAATATGCATTTTTCTTAGTATATTATTTTAACAGGTATAGCTGTCTTTAGCAATGAACTCTAGGGGAATAAAATATAGATCAAAGAAAATTACAATGTGAATTGCAGAAAGACACCTTCAAGCAGTTTCTGTAAAGATGAGATTGCCTACTAGAGATGATCTTTAGAGCAGTTCCATGGAAAGTGCAAACAACCTTAATGCAAAATTATGCCCAAGTCTCTTTCAGATGTTCCTTTATCTAAAACAAGCAGCATAAATAGCTCATTCACACCACTGCCTCACTTCACAAACAGAGCCACTGAAATCAGCAACAAGGATGGCAAATTCTGTCCCTGGTGCTTTTTAAGAGGATTACAGTTCTGCAAGATGTTCAGCAGATCCTGAGGAACTGACATGGACTTGGGTGCAATTAAGACTTTGCAGTATCAAACTGATAATTATCAGGCTTTGATTAATGTTATGTCCTGGGTATGAAGCTTTTATTTCAAGTTTTGATCTCATTAGGTTCTCTAACTTTTTCTCATTGCAGTTTCTTGCAATAAAGTAATCAAGAAATTTTGGCATGCAGATTTATGAATATCTCACAATTTATTGGTGAAGACACTAATGAATTTTAGAGCATATTAATTAACCCAATGATTCTTTTACATTGTTCAGGCTTGAACTAACAAAAGAAAACAGATTTTCAGATGCATTTCCAAATTTTCTTAGATATAAATACGTTATGTACACAAATGCAGACATAATTCTTATGCTGCTGTAGTACAGCCTAAAGAAAACATATTACTGGGATGTGCATCTCTCACCCTACATCAGAGGTGTCACCCTCAGATCCCAGCTAGGAACAGTGAACTCCTTGGGCAAGGAAAACCAGACTCTTGCTATGCATTAGAAAAAACAACTTTACCAGCTGTTTTGTGCAGTTTTGTGCATGTGTTTGTATGAAAGAAAAATAGAAGTGAGGCTTCTGTCTTTCGTAGCAGCACTTAGAGATGCGATTGGTTGAATGGAGAGATTAAGGGTTCCAAAATCTAGGATAGGCAAGAGATGAGGTGGAGGTGTCCCATTCTCAAGGGATGTGGTGGGTTTAGAGCAGTTGCTCGTGAATATGGAGTCCTGGAAATTGCCCATCAAGGATCAGGGCTTCCAGTGAGGGGCTCCCAGCAGTGGTGGCTGTGGTTGGTGGGGCCTCCACAACCTGCTCCATGAAACTACATTGACTTTACAGCATCTCCAGGCAAAGACTTGCTGATTTGCACATTGATCTGCCAGAAATGTCAAGATTTCAGATGTTTTGCTCTGCAAATTTTGGGACCACAAGCCTATGAATTAAATCATTCATCTGGGAGGCAGAAGAGATAGTTTCTTTAAAAAGAACAGTGTTTTAGAAAATAACGTGGATGGGAATCAGCAGGATTGGGAAACATCAGACTCTAGAATGTCACTGCCAGTTTACTTCTACATTTCCTATTAAAGATAGTAGTACACATGTGACACACTTGTGCTACCTCAGCTTGTGGCTGCTCTTCTGAAAAATGTGTTAAGACCACGCTGTAGGAGATGTCTGCAAAATTGTTATTTTCTTTTTCTTTGGCAAGGACCATACTTGAGGAAGGCTAAACAGTCTTGACTGGCACAGGGACACAGCATTTGCTCTGTAAATAGAGAGCTTACATCTCCAGCCCTTGCTGTCTGACACGTTTCATATTTATTAATACTACAGGAAAAAACCCCAACATGAATGTTGTTTTTTTTTTTAAAGCAGAATGTCCAATTAGCTACTGGCTGCTATTTTTCTCTTAGACATGCTTTTGGAAGATGAATGATAATGAAAAATTGTTGAATCCCCTTTATCCCAAAGAACATACATTCCAACACTTTAGATCCAATTCCATAACCCATGACAGACTGCTGGATGCTGTACTGCTTTCAAGTATTATCCCTATCTCTGTTTTGGGAAAGGGAGGGCTTGTTTTCTTTTGTACATCCACGCCTGCTTTGATCCACATGTAATTTATGGTGTGCTTTCAACTGTTTAGTTAACTTGCCTTCTGTGCATATTCCACAAAGCAAACACAATTTGTAAGTCAGTTCTAAAAACTTTGAAGAGCTCTACTTTTTTGAATGGCTTGATACACTACACATATTTGTATAAGAAGCCATGGTGCTCACATTGTTACAGACCATGCTTAATGGATTGGAAGCAGGAAGATTTTAACACCACTGTGAACAAGAGCATCCACTGTGTTTGCAGGCTACCAGTCACAAAAATCAACCAGAGCAAAACATTTTCTGCCAAGAAGAGCAGTTTTGTGCTGGCAGGGGGTGTTGTAGCACAGCAGGAAGAAGGGGGGCACTGCACGGTGCCCTCGCATTGCCGCGGAGGCCAGGAGCCCCAGGATCACTGTCTGTAGGAAATTCCCTCAGCTGAACCATCCTCCTGCAGAGCTCCAGCTCACCCTGCTCCAATTATTTTCATTTTCATCCTTTTCTGCCTCTGCCAGAGACCTTTCTTCTCCAAAAACCCAAGGGTGAAAAATCACTCTCCATTGTAAAGGGAAAGCTAGGGGAGATGGCCCCAGGGTGGCTTCACACCTCCACTTTATTTGCCTTTGGCCGCAACCTTCACATCAGTTTTTGTCACATTTTTGTTTTAGTCGTACAGCCCTGACTTTCTAGCACTCCAGAATGTGGGTAGAAGCCCTTCATATCACACTCTATAAAATTCCTCTGTGATTGAAATAGTAACTCAGATGTTAATTGCATTGAGATATACAAGTCTGGAAGAATATTCTTTTTCTTAACAAGTTCTGGGTATTTGATCTCTGCAAGATGAGTGATGAAACCCCACTATCACAGTTGTGATGGTCGATCTCTCTACCAAAGGGCATCTCTTCAGTAGAATGATTTTTATGAACACTTTCAAGTGCTATCCCATATGTTGAGCACACTTGGGAGAGGCTTGGCTGTGCAATGGGGCTTTTTATGCCAGATGAAATGGCAGATCTCCGAGGAGTGAATTATTCATACTGATACTGTGACCTTTCATTAATAAACTCAGTTTCAAAAATAAACTTTAATCCTATTTAATAAGTCTCCCTTTCTTTTTCTGAACATCTTTCTCTTCTCTCAAAGAAGAGAATTCACACTGAAGATCCTAAAACTTCAATGTGAATTCCTGAGAAGACTGGTTTTTTTAATCATTCCCCAACCTTTTTCTTTAATAAGTTCAGGAAATACTGAACTATACTTCTTTCACAAAACGTTTCAATAATTTCACCTTCCACAGAAGAAACTTACTGCAGCCCTATGTAATTAAACTTCCTACTACATCCTACTAATTATATGCCACTTCCTTTAGGGAAATTATTTTCCCAATTCCCAAATGATATCACAAGAAATATAAAGTATAATAATAATAATTTATTTTTACATATATTTCTCCTCTCCGAGTGCTAAGACGTGTTTCATTCCCAAACTTCTCCCAGCACTTTAATACTCAAGGACTCTTACATTCTTATTAGTAATAACTAATTAGTAATATTAGTAGTAACACATAACATTCTTATTAGTAAATAATAGATCTGTAAATTTCAGCTTCTTCCAAGTCTATCGCACTTTTCCAATATAAGGATTACCTCAGTATCATAATTTTTAAGCCAAATTTAGATTACTGGCCTTGTTTAAACTTCCTAATGTAGCACAAAGCTTTGCTTACGTGCCTTTCTTTTTCTTACATTTGCATTTGCAAACAATGGGTTTGCAAATTACCCCCTCATCCCCCAGTGTGCAGAATGTCTTTTAAATGATTGCCAATACATCTTGGATTTTATCTAATTAAACCATTCTCAGCTGAGGATATACTTCAGTTTTACCTTTCCTTGTGCAGTTATATTCTTCTTTTTAGGAGGCTTTCTGGGTCAGCTTCCCTTAGTGCTCTTAAAATATTGTGTAAATTCTGGACAGAATAGTAAGAAAATTTATTCTGGGAGTCCTAGTTCAGTGTTTCAGAAGAGGTCTGATCCCATGCCTAGTGAACTTGATAGATTGAAGCCTGCTGATTTTTGATTAAACCTTTTGATTAAACCTGATGCATTCAGCTTGGTTGTTCTCAAATCTTTCAGATCCAAACCTCCTCTTTCTTCTTCTCTTCAATAGCTTAAGCATGGACAAGAGTCAAAAGAAAGTTAGGCTCTTTACCTGACTGCTATAGAATACAGATCTCTCAGTGAGGCAGAAGAGAGGAAGAGAAACTCAAAACTGTACAAGTCAGAGATACAAACCTGAGGACTCTCCTTTTCTCCTGCTGAAAATACAACCTCCCCCTCACCACAGAGCCCACACCCTCAAATCTCTCCTGAGCTGAGAAACTAAAGCTGGCTTTGCTCGTATCTTCTTCCTGGGTATCACTGAATGATTCAGGTGAAAGAAAGGCCTTCCCATCCTCTTGAGTGGCAGATGTGCACAGATCTCACCTCCTGAGACACAGTCTGTTATCAAGAGCAATTATTCTACCTCTTTCTAACCATTATGAATGAAAGTGGTCAAATTAATACAGCTTTCTACCCACTATCACAGCCTGAATTTAATTGAAGATTGTTGTCTGGAAAGAGAACAGAATAGTTTCCTAGGGCCTGTTTCAGTCACAACTGTTATTTTGTTTACTGAAGGAACCACGGGTAGTTCTTTGCTCTGGCTAAGATTATGGAAAAGGTGGATGAGTTAAAAAATGGGAGCAAGACTATTATATTGATGAATTTTTAGGTGTCTATATATACAACACTTTCATTCTTAGCATGTGTCTTGGCATTCAGAGTTCATAGAAGGCTTGTATATTGTGAGATGTCCAGGAGCAGGAGTCACAGAGGCCCCTATGCTGCGCTTAAACTCAGCCAATAGGATGCATTCAGGTAAAGCTTAAAGTCTTTGACCTTTCAGAAATCCTCAGTGGAGTTTCTTCCATGATTCACCCTGTGCAATGCTCCCTAGTCCCTGTGCCAGGATTCAAACACAAATCTGTTGTAGGAGGGAGAGTAAAGCAACATACCCTGGTGTGAGAGACTGGAAGGGTTGCTGGCCTGAAACATTTTGGGTGAGGGGATGGGGCAGCTTGGCCCTAGGCTCTGGGGAGGTGATGTCCTGCCCTGCACACCCCACAAGCCCTGGGCATGTGTGCCAGCCCCACCGTGGCTCCAGTCCCCAGCCCCACACTCTGTCCCTGAAGCCCCTAACCAGCTCCTGAGTGCCCAAATGACCCGGACCCCCACCTGGGTGAAGGGCCCAGGAAAGCCAAGGGGTTTTTAAGGCCAAACACAAGGCAAGCACACGTCTTGCCCTGCCTCCTCTTGGAATTTCTATCAGCTGCACGCCGCTGAAACCAGGAGTGGTAGTTGTGTTTATTCTTTTCTATATCTGGTCTTTTTCTTCTTCTCCGCATTCCCTCTTCTTGGAATTTTTGAATAACTTAAAATTGAAGAGGCTTAGAGTTTGCAAAGGTGAATGGGTCAAGTTAATGGTTTGAGAAGTGTTTTATGTTAACTTTAGATACTGATAAGGTCCCCTCTCAGTCGTAATATGTCAAGGCTAAACAGGCCCGAAATTCATCTGAGTTGGAGGCATATGTGATGTTCACACGTCCAGAATTTGCCTCTGGACATTTAATTCCCTCTTGTAAATAGCCAAACACCTTTCTTTGGGCAAATTTCTCCCAGATGTACTCAGCATGCACTTTTACAATTGTAAATCTGTTTAAATACCTGTGCAAAAATTCATGAATCTTTCTCTAAGTCTCCAGTTTTGAAAACTTTGGTTTAAAGCTTACATGCTTCAATAGTTCTCACTTCAGTGATTTAGAAAAGATAGAAAAAGGCCTGGAAAATTGCTTAAAGCAGAATTGTTCCTGCTGTCATGATACTGTGAAGCATAAATATCAGTACAAGAATTTGCTTTATTTATATATATTGGAAACAGACATGGAGTTGCCTTTCTGTATGTACCTGGATACTTCTACCTAGTGCAGCACCTTAATGTACTATTCTCTTTTTCACCTGGGCTATTTGATTTAATATTCGCTTGATCTTTTTGCACTGAAAATGTAGCTAGTGCACTAATACTTATTTTGGCAAATTTTGGCATATCAACAAACCTCAAAAGTTTCATATGAGGATCTGCAGTTTATTCCCTACACCCTGAAGTTAATAACTCCTTTTCAATAGTTATAGGGAGCCAATTTAGGCAACCATAAAAGGCACATAAATCAGGTAAAAAAAAAAGCACAAGGCTTGATCTTTTCAGAACTTGACTCATTCAGGTCTCAAAACCACTATTTGAGCTTCTTTGCTTTGGGGAAAACTAATTAGTAAACCAGTTAAAAAACTTGATTAAACGAAATGTCCTTGCATCCTGCTCTGCAAATACCAACTTGATTCACCAGCAACTGCTTTAGAAATGAGTGTATGAATATTAATATTCATGTGTTCGGTTGATGAAGCTATTCACACCTTTTCAGAATTCTGCATTTTAAAAAATATGCTCCCTTCTGTACCTTCTTTGGAGCTTATCATCCTAATAAAGAGCACATTTAGAGCCTCCTCCTTCAATGTGCTGAGTGCTCTACTTCAACCCTGAGTGTTCTTGGTTTGGTGAGCTCAGGGATATTTTGTGGAGCACTGATTGTGCTCAGCACAGTAACAGAACATCCAGTTTCTTTGCTCTAGCCCTTTGGTCCTTCTCTTAAATAGGTGGATTATTTTATCTTTAGCCAACACTGCTTCAAATAACTCTCCTTTTACTAATTTTATTTTTCCTGTCAGGGCTTTAGAGAAACAGCATCTGATATTTGTTGTCGAGGTAGGTGCTAGAAAGTTCATCCTCAGCTCAGCACAGGTGGCCCAGCTCACATCTGCCCTCTGTTAACAGAAGAGCGTGGCAGACCCTTCCTGGAAGATGCTTTTGCATTTTAATCAGAGGACAAAGTTAAGAGGCTGCTTTATTAGGAACTGTGACTGAGCAATATCACCTGCTTAATTTCCCCCAAAGGCTGCAGCCTTGGCAGCAGACACAGCCACCACTTTCTCTTGGGATCTTGCCTCAAAGCTGCATGTGCTGTGCCCAAAGCTAAAGAACTGGATGAGACTCTTGTCCTCAAAATTCTGGAAATGCCAAACACTCTTACAGATTAATCTCTGTCCTGAGAGGAGGCAGTGAGTGGTGTTACAAAATTCCTGTTGTGGATTTCTGTATCTAATGCAGCCCTGGGGCTGAAACTGGGCTGGTATCTCCACACAAGGATCCCTTGGGATCCCATGGATCAGTGGCACAGGACTTCAATGGCACAACCATGAGCTATCCCTTCCTTCCTTGTCACAGCTTTTGCCAGTTCTCTGCATCCCCTAGGGAATTGCAGGGAAAGTGCAGTGCTCTTCCCAAGGCTGTAACAGGGAAATAAATGGAAGATGACAACTGAAGGCCCTTTCCTGTCCCTTAGTCCCTGTCAGCCTGAATACAGACTGTAGAAAAATTCCAGTAAAACCATTTCTGCTTGGTTTCTCTCCATCTGCAGGGTTTACTCTTGGCTGCTCTATTCCAGTTACTAGGAGAAACAGGGATTCTGAAACAATTGGGGTGGAGTTATCAGCTCTTTCTGGCTCCTCCAGCAATGAGTCAGAGCTCCCATGCTCTTTATTTAACCCTGGGTGATGCCCTGTCTTCACATATATTAACACCTTGCCCCAAGCCTGCTGCTCTATAATAGGAAAGAGGATATCAGCATGACTTAGGCTGTAGTTTTCAGGTAAAGAAATAGAATTTTCTGGGCAGACATAGCTGGCCAGATGCATTCAGTACTGTGTTATGTTGGCATATGTTTATTTTGTTCTTTCAGGCTGTCTGGGGACAATTTCTAAAATATGAGCACCTCTTTGGAGTGGTCTGAGTTCATCAGCCCATTTTGCAGAAGCCCTGCTTGCCAAAAAGCTGTCAGGTGGTAATTCCTGGCTGAGCCTGGAATGGTGACCTGGTGAGCTGGCTCTGAACCACAGGTTTGTCCTTCCAGGCAGAGATAATTCTGTGAGATCAGCACCAGCCTGTGGGATCCTGGTGCTGCTCACAAAGCAATGCCCAGATTGATGAGGCAAGATCTGCAGCACCCACACTGAGGGACATCTGGTTACTTGCTATCCTTAAAACTTAAATGCACTTCAAAAATAATAATAAAAAAAAAACCAACAAACCCAAACCTAAGCTCTTCCAGCTTAAGCCAGTAGGCACATAAACATCCGTGGGAAACAAAGTGATTCACAATTGAACAGCTTCAGTTTTAATTAAATTTTGCAGCTTTATTAGCCAGAATAAACATCTCCCAGGAAAAAATTCCAAAACTCATGGTCTGGCAAGAGGAAAAACAGAACAAAACATTAGCCAAGTGTGCAATAATGAAGACCAATCCTAGCCTGGAAATGAGAAGAAACAGATGACCAAAGCAGTTTTTTCCATCTCAGGCCACAGTGGTTCAATAACAGCACTCTGTTGCCTTCATCCAAAAACCAGTCCCAAATTTCTAAGCACATCAAAACACTATGAAAGAACTGAGTTACAGGCAAAATACCTGATCACCTGATTTTAACCATGAAGATGAAATGTTAATTCCAACATGTTTTTTAATCTGAGATCTTCACCTTCTTAGCCCCAGAGTGGCTTACAAAAAAGGAATTTATATATGGAAAAAAATCACAGCATGGATAATTCCATATCAGCGTGCCTTAGCTAGATCATTAGGGGAGTTGGAGGTTTTAATCTACAGCTCTAGTTACTACGACTCAAGTGAAGAGAATTCTGGATACAGGAGAAGACCCCTACCTTCTAAATGGGACAGTCATTAGCAGCTTGTTACCTTTTTTCACAGACAAATAGCAGCAGTGAAGTTTCACCTTAATTTATTCCTGGAAGCAGATAAAGTCACAGGTGAAATGACTGGAGAATAGGTGTTACTTATGTCTTTTCCCTGGGTGTTTGCCAGCATCTAGATTTGGGACTGAAAAGGGAGAGTGAAATATTTCACATACAATCTTTCATTTGTCACCAGGAATTGGAGTAAAAACACCCTAAGTACTAGAAATACAGAAAAATAACAAGAACACATGGCAAACTTACATGGAACAGTGTCCTTGTTGTGCAAAAATAGGTGCAGTGTTTCCAAAACACGAGATTCAGTGAGAACAAAGGACCAGTTGCTATCACACTCAGGTCTGTGGGCCACTTAGGGATGTGCCTAAATTGACTCTACCACCACAGCAGTCCCTCCTCTTAACTCAGAGCAGCTTTCCAAATCCTCCCTAACCCTGTTACTGGGTTTGGGGGTAGGAAGGGACCCCAAATCACCTACCCTGGATGGGTGATGCAGGGAACAAGGAGAAAAGCAGATGATCAGGTGCACTGAGCTTTGACATGGTGGAGCAGTGATCCTCAGCTCCACAGGCTGCCTCTTGTCTCCTGGGCAGCTCACGCAGGTGTGGAAAGCTTTGAAAAGCCAAATGGGGTTTTCATACTTCCCAAGGAGTTCCTTGTATATTTTCCAAAGTTGTTCTAAAAGGCCAGAAAGGTAAAATGGCTACAGCACAGCCTGTGTTTGCTGGGGCTCATTTGTACACAGCACCAGATTCACTGTTTGCACGCAGCTCAAAATCTGTAGCAGCACAAAAATTTGCATGTGCACAATGGAAAGGATCACTTAGAGCATGGTTCACAGCTTCAATCACTCTGCTGATTTTATCTTGACATAGTTAAATCTAAACACTGTCTGTCAACGTGATGTTTAGAAAACAAGAGAACCTGTAAGATATTTTTTCTTATGAAATAAATTCCCAAATATCATTTATTCCCTCTTTAGCTGTTCTAGTCCAAAGTTTATGTATTGCAGAGTGCTTGCCTTCTCCAAATTAGTTGCAAAATTAAATCTTTGGAATATTGACAACTGTAAAAATCCCAAACTACAGACAGCAAAATTAGAACACAAAGGATGCGTTGAAAGGCTGATAAATGGACAAACTAAACAAGTTTCCTTAGAAAGGTTTGGGAAACCAAATCCTAAAGAAACAAGGGACTTTTTCCTTCACCTTCTCCTAAATATTTTCTTCTCTACAGCATTAATAAAAAGGAAGTTTATATTGAGAAAGTTAACAGTGTCTTCAAAGACAGGAAAGGTAAATTTCTTTTAAAACACTCAAATGAAGAAATAAATCACAATTATTTTTATTGCTGAAGTATTTTCAATAATTTTTGGTTCTGATTTAAGAGTGATATTATATTCTGCTTGAGAGAGTGAGTAAGCAGCAGCAAGGCTTTCTTGCTCAGCATATTTTATCACTGTGTATATGCAGAGTCCCATTTGCATTATGCCAAAAAAAAGAGCTGTTAGTCCTGTAGTGTGCAGTCATGGAGCTGGAAATGGTTTTGTTTTGGCCTATCTGTCATTGACTGGAGCCTTGATCAAAATACAAGAACTGATAACTTTGAGATACGAGCCAGCACTGATGAGTTTGCTTCAAGAGGAGCTTACAGGTCAGCTGATGAATGAGAAGGGAAAAAGCAGTGAGGGAACATCTTTATCCCAAATCTGATGGACAATCAAAGGAAACAGCAACTCCAAAGGTGTAGCAGACCAGCTGTCTCACATGCAGTCCATACACACCCAGGGTATGCAATTCCCTTCTGTGCCAAGTCGGTATCAGCAAAAGCTTTCTGGAATTGCTGATTTCTGGGTAAGACAGTGGCATGAGTTTAGGAGGCATCATGCCTAAATCTCAGTGGCAATGGAACTTTTTGAAGGAGCTTTTTCATGACAACCAGTTCAGCTTTAAGAATGTAGAGGCTGCTCCCAGAAGCTGCTGGCAGCCTCCTGCAAGCCCTGGTAGAGCAGAATTTGATCTGTCACAGGCACAATGGTCTTCAATAGCAGCAGCCACATTCAGCACAAAAATCAGCACTTTTACAGATGATAAAACATCCAACCACCCTGACTTCAAGCCCATGAGTAAATGAAAATGCAGTTGGAGGTTACTGAGCTAACTAATTTTTAGCTGTGAAAATGAAAAAAAGGAAGAAAAACACACAGTGCAAACACTCATGGTTCATAACTTAATACTACTGCTCTGAAAAAAAAGCAAACATAAATCTGAAATACTATCTGTCACAGTGGAGTAAATCACAATCCACATCTTCATGAGGGAAAATAACCTTTTTCAGATTCTTGGTATCTGAGTGGAAGTGGTGAAAAAAGCTTTTCTGAAAAATGGGGGATGTAGCTGAAGTGGGAGTTTTAATGAGAGAAAGTTCTGACATTTCAGTCAACTGGTTTCAAAAGGAGTTTTTCAAAGCTTTAAAAAAGCATTTAATAAAGTGTCCATCAGCTGCATTATGCTTTAAACACAGATCATATTTTCATAGCAACATGTGACTGAAAGGCAAAAGGAGCTCGTGAGCAGCAGGTGCCATCTGTGCAACTGGAAAAGACACATATGCCAGGAGATTCCCCCCTTTCAAGCTTTTTAATTCTTCACAGGAAGAGTATTATTTGTCCTCCAGTCAAGTGCGGACATAGAAAAATCCCACAGGAAAAAAAAAGTCGAACAAAAGATATTTATGTGTATAAAATTTTCCTATCAATTTCAAAGTTGGTGAAATTTTATTTGACTCTAATTCAAATCTTTCATTTTAATTTGAGGTTTTTAAAGCACCTTAAGAACTTATTCAAGTATTTTCTCTCTTTTTTTTAGCAGAAGTTATTTTTAAAGAAAGGTGCTTATTTGAACAAAATGCAAAGAAAAATCTTGTTTCAAAAATAAAATAGAAAAGGCCAAAAATCCCATATTGATATTTTATAAATGAAGAGGCAGGGAGATGAGGTGCTAAGGAAAGTCTCAGAAAGAGTGGTTTCAACAGAATAGTGTCTTTATAGATATAGGAAATGGAAAAGAACTGCTGTCCCTCCTTTTTTGTATTGCTGGCTGCAAGTGAGCTGCACTACCCAACCCAAGACAATTCCAAAATTCAGAGACAGATGGACTTTTCTGCTGATTCTGGAACTGGAAAGGCTCCTGCTGTAGTCATGCAAGTTTTCTCTCTTCTTCAATTTCAAGATAAAAAAGGTTTTCATGTTCTTTAATGCGAAGGAAGGTGTTCCTATTCTAGAACAAGTCAGTGCCCAGCATCTCTGCCTGTGAAGCAAATCCCTGTCCTCTTCTTTGGGAAAGAGCTTTCCTGAGGGCAGCTGGGATTTGCCTCTCTTCCTTTGGAAAAAAGGGCAGTAAAACATCAGGAATATTAAGTCTGAGCTGTAGCTGCCCTTCCAGGGTAAATCTGAAAACTGAGAATGCCAGGAGACGCTGGCACTGAGGAGCCTTTGAAATGTTGGTCTGGGCACCTCAGTTCACATTTTTTGGGGAGATTTTTTGGTACAGCAGGACTGCAAACAAAACCAAATACCGTCCTTCAAATCCAAGAAGTCTGGTAAGAGTTTTAACTGTCCAGTTTTCACATTCCCCAGTTTTACAGCAATCACTGTTGCAGTGTTTTCTGTCATTCAACAGCCCATAAGCAATGAAGGTCAACATTCCTGGTTTTATTTGGATAGGCAATTTGAAAGGAAGATTAATTTTCCAACATCATCCTCTGAATAGGTGGCATAGTTCAGAACTGTGAGCTGTTCTTCTGAGTTCTGACCAGCACCTCGAATATGATTTTATTCCCACCAATAAAATCAGAAAAAAACCCAACAAAACAAAACAAAAAAACCCCAAACAAACAAAAAAATCCACAAAAAGCAAAACAAAACACAAAACCCCCCAAACAAACAAACAAGGTGTTTTAATAGAACAGTTGTAGAAGAACAGAGCTATTCCCCTAGTACACAGGAAATTTTTAGAATTCTACTTGGTTTTAGTCACACATAAAATAAAAGAAAATATATTCTGAAGGGAAACATCAGCTTAACCTGTTGCTAGTTCCTTGCCAACTCTCAAGGCTGACAGATCACAAATCTTCAGCACTGAGACAGGGATTTCCTTTCACCTTATTATTTTAATAAGCCACCAGCAATGGATCTACCTATTCTGGAACTTTAGTCAATAAGTGTCACGGGCTGGGATTTATTAACTGCCCATTTATGCAAACATGACTTTCTGCATTTAATAGATTTGTAGTGGAAGACAGCACCTTGTGAAGGAGCTGACTTCCTTTATCTGCACATTGAAATGTTCCCCAGTGAAGCAGACGGGCCAGCAGCAAAGTGAGCTGCTATATGCACAAAGTGATTTATGTCATGCCCAGCCAAGGGCAACACAGAACCTGGCTGAGGTTTGATTAAGGAGAAAAAAAACTTAAAATCCCAAACCTGTAATCAATAGAATAGTCATTTTCAGCCTTGCTAATTGTTTGTCATACTGGCATCAGATAAATCCTCACCCCAACAAGGTTAGATAGAATTAAATTGTGTTATTCTTTACTGCAAGCAGAAGCTGATAGAAATAAGTGTGTATCTACCTCCAGTGCAGTTTATTAAACATCCTCCTCTGGCTGTTGCTGTGTCTTTGGGTGTGATGAAGCACCAGCCTCCAGGTTCCAATTAACCTGCAATGATCAGGGAGGCAGAGCTTGGGAAACCTGACCTCAGACCAGTGACCACCACAAGGAGCACCAGACTGGATGGCAACCCCTTTGTGCTTTACTGAGCAAAGTTGGGGCTATTTTCATTTGCTGTCCTCCTGATAATGTTAAACTGCTCCTCAGCCCTTCAGGACAACGACCACACAGTTATAGTGGGCAGTCTGAGAGACTTAAATTCTGTATGGAAGCCAGTTGGTTTTTTTTTACTTTTCAGCTCAATTGCTTCTATCAGAGACATAAATATTAAATATTGACCATTTTGTGCATAATGAAGGAATCCCTTAACACCTCCCCCCCGCAAAGTAAGAAACAATACTAAACTTGTTTGGTTTTTTGTTGTTGTTTTTGTTTGTTTGTTTTTGAATTTAAAGCAGCATAAAGTAGAGTTTCTCTTTAACTTTCCCCCAGTGAGGAAAGATGGTAAGATCCCTTGTGCTGCTGACTAATTTAGGAGCCTCTCTAAGCCAGGAAAGAGGCTCAGAAGAAGGCAGGGGTGGGCCATGGGTATTATGCCATTACACCAGGGGAGGCAGGGGCTGTGACCTCTTGCAGTGGAAACACTGTAAGACCACCTCACAATGAGGCTAAAATGAGAAAAATGTGCTCTGCTGTTCTTGATGACAATTACAGCATGGAGACTGGGTACCTGAGTGTAGCAAAGCTTAAGGGATCATTGGGTTGTGGGCTAACCCAGGTTGAAAGGGAGCTCAGGAGCGCTCTTGTCCAGCCTCGTCCTCAAATTGGGTCAGTTACAGCTCAGACAAGGTTACTTTGAGCTTTATGTCTTTAAAACATTTTAGGGTTAGATTGCTCTGAACAAGTCCTATTTCCTCAGATTTTGTCCAGTGAGCAAGTGCTCCCTTCTGGTGGACTTCCACTGACCCTGNTGCTTCTATCAGAGACATAAATATTAAATATTGACCATTTTGTGCATGATGAAGGAATCCCTTAACACCTCCCCCCCGACAGAACAAAGTAAGAAACAATACTAAACTTGTTTGGTTTTTTGTTGTTGTTTTTGTTTGTTTGTTTTTGAATTTAAAGCAGCATAAAGTAGAGTTTCTCTTTAACTTTCCCCCAGTGAGGAAAGATGGTAAGATCCCTTGTGCTGCTGACTAATTTAGGAGCCTCTCTAAGCCAGGAAAGAGGCTCAGAAGAAGGCAGGGGTGGGCCATGGGTATTATGCCATTACACCAGGGGAGGCAGGGGCTGTGACCTCTTGCAGTGGAAACACTGTAAGACCACCTCACAATGAGGCTAAAATGAGAAAAATGTGCTCTGCTGTTCTTGATGACAATTACAGCATGGAGACTGGGTACCTGAGTGTAGCAAAGCTTAAGGGATCATTGGGTTGTGGGCTAACCCAGGTTGAAAGGGAGCTCAGGAGCTCTCTTGTCCAACCTCCTCCTCAAATTAGGTCAGTTACAGCTCAGACCAGGTTACTTTGAGCTTTATGTCTCAAAAACATTTTAGGGTTAGATTCCTCTGAACAAGTCCTGTTTCCTCAGATTTCGTCCAGTGAGCAAGTGCTCCCTTCTGGTGGACTTCCACTGACCCTGCTTCAGTTTGACTCTGTACTTCTTGTCCTGGGGGGAACATTAAAGTTGTGGTTGAGCATGTTTTTAAGTGTAGAGTTGAAGCCTACATGTCTTGGGCCATCCTTTTGTCACCACTGGATGGGCAGCAGTGTGCTGGAAGGCACAGAGCTGCTGACCTTTCTGCTGGCACCTGCCTCAAGCACAGGGCTGAGATGTGGATGCTGTGATCCCTCTCAAGGAAGCAAGAAAAAGAGGAAAATGGAGGGGAATAGAAAAGCCATCTTTGAGCGGTGATTTCAAAAGAAACAGAATGTTAAAGGTCAGATCCTTCTCCTTGTGGCCTTATTTATTGACATTGGTGCAAGTTCTGACAAAGAGTTGAGACTCGAATTCAAACAAAAGCATGATTCCTGCATTTCTGAGAAAAGACTGCATGAAAGAAATGGCCAAATTCTCACTTGTTGAAATTTTTGGCTTTTGCTGCTACTCTCTTTTCCATCTGAGGTCAGGTGAGCTTGAACCACCTATTCTTTATGCATCTATGACTTTCTTGAGGGTTAAGCAGGCTGTACAAAGCCAGCTGATATTTTTTATTCTTTTTTTGGCCTTTTGAAAAACCTTTTTTTTTTTCTGTCTGAGTCCAGTAAGTATCTGATGAATTGGAGAGACGGAAAAGGCTCAAAGTAACCATACCATTTTTTTTTTTGAGTTTTCTTTCTTTTCTGTGGCATCTTCTTTTCATGCAAACAAATTCTGTTTAATTTTTACATTACTTAACCAACTCAAGGCCTGGTATTTTATACATCATAACTGAGAACATGAAATGAAACCACCATAAGGCTCAGAGTGCCATGATTAGAATCTACCCTTCCTCCCCCCACCAAAAATAAAAATGTGTATAAAATATCAAAAGCAAGCCTGCAATACATTCTCCAGTCTGATTTCCCAGAAGAACCACTGTAAGGAAATCACAGTGCCCAAGTGATTCCTCTCTGGATGCAGTAAGGGAATCACCTCGGGGAAGGATGGGCTCATCTATCACTGTGACAGGGAGACTGGGGGCTCCTGTTGGAGGTGGGCCTGCCTGCCTGGAGGTTTGTTCATGGGACTCAGGGGAAGGACCCCAGTGAGGAGTCCCAATCTATCAATAGTCAGCTCTGTTCAGATCCTTTTGCAGAATGGCCTGTTCAGGGAAATCTTTCTGTAGCAATAAATCGTAGAGATATAGGAAAATGAAAGCAAAGTAAAAAGCCTCAGGTGTATCTGAGTTCAGATACACCAAAGTAATATCCACTTCAATCCAATTATAAACCAGTTAGTACATAATTCTTTGCCTGGAATACTGGACAGTGACGTACAACCCGCATTATGTCGGAAATAGATGTGCAGAACCCATCAGTAACCAAGTTCAGCATTAATTGATTTACTGAGCAATTTTCTGCTATAACAGAAGCAGCTCTTTTCCCTGATACTTCTTCTGACTGATGGTGTCATCAAATACCACCTCTTGTACAGTAATGGCTCCTTTTCCTATAAATATAAAATACAATGCTGGGAAAAGAGATGTCCTCCACCCCAGTAGGCATCTTCTTTTTTTTTTTTTTTCCTTATGAACTGAGAATAACTCATGATAATAATTTGATTATACATCTCAAAAATATTCAGCTAGGCCAATTTTCTGCTAATAAAAGAATTATGGTATTAGCATTAAAAAAAAAGGAGAAATTTGTAATAACTCAATCATTGTGTATAGGCCAAAGTTAAACTGCTTTTTTTTGGCCAAAATCTTCTGGAGAATTTTAGTTGTATTAAAAAAAGAAGGAAGACTTTTTAAAGAGCCTGTCCACATGGGTACTCAGGTTCTATCTGTTCTTTATGAGTTTTGATATTAATTATCTCTCAGTAGTTTGCTGGTGGAACTCTGCTGCATTATTATGTGAAGGCCCTTGTCCTATTGAGGTACATCAAGAATTTCCTACTCAAACAATACAGGAAAAGGATTTCTACTCTATGGCAGATGGTTAGGTGTCTGCAAATTGACATTGTTTGGGTATGTGACTTTGACCGTAGTTTTGGAGTTTGGCATTTTAACAACAGAGATAATTCACTTAGAATCTGACAGACAATTTGTTATTTAGCTCTAAGCAACCTGCCAAAACAAGTGAAAATTCCAGGCCACAACATGTAACAATATTCTATAACACTAAGCATCAAGTTAAAAACAAACAATAGATAAAACCTTTCAGGGGATGTTTACAAAATTAATCTAATTGTCAATCATCTAGCAGTCTTTAACCTTACTGAGAAATTTTCACTACTTTTCTGCCATGATAATATTCTGCTAAGAAAGTTGCCTTGAACCACTTAAAGGATGAGGGTGATGACTGAAAATCAGACTGTTTAGCACTCTAAGGATTTGTTTTCTTATGAGTGAGCTTTGCAAGAGGAAGCAGTCCCCAGCTAAGCTTCTCCAAGATCTGTTCTCCCTGAGATAGAAATGTCACTGTAAACAGCACGTCCTCTTAGCCCAGTGGGTAAAGGCTTTCATATCCATCAATAATTCCTCACAGCCAAGTCAAATGTATAATATGAATTTTATCTAAACTTATAACTAGCAGATTCTGAGGTTCTTTCCTGAGCTAGTTTCCTGACATGGGTCTGTGTTTTCTGCTTTTAAGGCTTGCTTGGTTTTGGTGTCTCAGTAATGCTGCACTGCATGATTCAAATGTTGCCTCTCTGGAGGAAGGGGACCATGGGTCCTAAAATCTTGTTAGAGGAATCAGGGTGCAGTCCAAAATCTGATGATATCTAGATTTTTAGTATGTATTTTTAGGCAATTTTTGATAGTTTGTAATGTCAGTGACAAGTGAACTACTAAAATAGGGTAAATTACTTAGAAAACTGCACAGAGCAGGATGAAATCTGTGAGCTAGGAGGCCAGATCAGCAGTGTATCTTTATTGCTAAAACATTATTTGTAGCCCAACAAGGGAGAGCTTCATCAGGAGACTGTTTCCAAAAGGCTGGGAAGTGCAGCAAATATTCCTGAGATGAGTTGCTTTGGTAAAATAAGTAATGTTCCTTTTCAATTATTATCTGAACCACAAAAAATATTACAATAGTAATAGAATCATTAAGGTTAGAAAAAACCTCTAAAGTCATTGAGCCCAGCTATTAATCTAACACTGCTAGGTTCACCACTAACCCAGGTCCCTAAGTACCACATTTACATGTTTTTTGAACACTTCCAGGGACAGTGATTCCACCCCTGCCCTGGGCAGCCTGTTCCAAAGCCTGATCACTCTTTCTAACCTGTACCTAATTTTAAAGATCACTATTTCTATTACACATCTAAGAATTTTAAAATGTTCAGAAGCACAAACATTTTTTCAAATTTTATCCTGCTGTCCAATATAATGCCCTTGCAAGTCTTTCTTCACCTGTGGATTTGAGATATAATAGTTGCCATTATATCCCTAGAAAGAGATAAAATCCCATGGGGCTGCATAAATAACTTGCATAGATCAGGTATGCACTTGGACACAGCAACTGGACATCTGTGATTCCAGATAAAAACCCACAACTTTTTGTTCTTTGTATTTTCTGTAATAACTGAATCCTCAGTGAGAGCAGCACAGCATCTATCCTCGTGCTCTGTGCACGTCGTGACTTCCCCAGAGGAATTTGCAATTTACAGGAATGAGAGTGGTAAAAAGGAGGTGGTAACTTCTGCCTTGGACAGGCAGTCACATCAATACCAAGAGAAATGCCTGAGATTTCATGAGTGTCTCCAGCACAGCCAGGAATGGCTCTTTATTTATCTCAGAAACAGGACACTTTTTTTTTTTCCATAAACCCAACTTTCTAAGGACTAAGTTAGTACAGAGGCATCTGAATGAGAAATTAAAGCAGAATGTTGATTCTGCAACTTCACTTTAATATTTTTTGACTTCTTTCATTTTTTTTCCCCATTGCATGACGACCATCCTAAAGATGGAGGAAAATATTACAGAAAGCATTCATTACATTTCAAGGCATAATAAAAACATTGGTAATACACTCATTGCTGAGATGCAAAATGCATCTCAAAGCAATCAGAGGACAATAACAATTTTAAATTAAAATGTGCACAGTGTACAAATTGATTTTGCTGAAGGCAAACAAACTGTCAAAAAGATCTCTGTTGGCAAAGTTGCTTTGAATATTTTGATCAAGTTTATTTCTTGATAAAAGCTCCTAGAAAAGCTGTATTTCTACTATGGAATTTATTCCACAATTTATTGCTTACTCTGCATATCCTTAGGTGAAGATGCAAAATCTTAATTTTATCCTTGTATTTGTTACTTTTTTCTTCCTGTTATCATTTGAAACAGGAGGCCGAGAAGAAGAACACTGGGAGGATAATAGCTGATGTTTATACACAGAGGAATGTTAACCAACTTTCTGTTCCAGAAACAGCTTTTCAGTGTACAGCCCAGGTCCTGCAGGAAGCACATGAGCAGCTTTTCACATTCAGGGAGACCTTGGACCCGGCAGCCAGCTTGAGCACCTTCTGCTCCTTCCACAGGAGGCACTGAGCCAGCAGAGAGAACCAGCCCACAGCAGGCACAGCTTCAGCCCCGAGCTCCAGAGCTTCACCAGGGCAGAGAGCATCCGTGTGAGCTCCGTGCTGGAGGCTGCACTGGGAGGAGGAGCCGTGGGGAGCTCCCACAGTCCGTGTCTGTGAAAGGAGCAGTGCTTGAGCCCCCGTGCATCGCTGCTGCACGTCCTGGGAGGCACTGGGCAGCTGAAGGACTCTACTGTGCTGGATTTAATCTCTCAGATGGTTTGAAGTTCTCTTTCCTTTCCCTCCTGTTGTGCTGTTATTTACTTTTCCTTCATCTCATCTACCTAATTAAAAGAGTGCTGAGAACAAACACATTTTATCAGGCTGTTCAGTTTTGATGGTGCTTCCTTTGATACCTGATACACACAAGAAATCAATATGGAGAATGGAGTGAGATGTGTTACAGGACTCACTCTAAGAGATTAAAGAATGGATTGAGCAAGCTCTAAGTACCATTCATGTATACACTGCTTTTTGAGGGCATGGGTGATCTAGTTTAAAAATCCCTTTTTTTAGCATAGTGTTGCCAGGAGATAGGTCATTAGACAAAGAAAATCTCTGACTTCACCCAGGAAATCCTCTTTCTCTAGAAATGCTAAACATATTACAAGCTGAAAGAAAGTAAAAATATAAATTTAAAATTATTTTTCCCCTCTCTTCACTATTAAATAAAGTATGTCAATATATTGCCTAATTTTATGACTTTTTAAGTACATTTGAGTATAACCCCCCTCACAAGACTCTGCTGAAAATATTTCTACAGAGAAAGCACTTTACCTGAATTTCTGCATTCTGGAAGAGGGAGCCTTTTACATTTAAAACAATAGATAGTGACAGTAAAACCTGTGAGAATGGGCAGGTTTTCAGGGAAATAGGTTTGATAGCCGCAGTTCTCCATGGCCGTTGTTATCCATCAGTCCATTAGTGAACTGAGCTTCACAAGTGGAAGAAGAATAAAGAAAATGGGCATGCTTTATCCCAGTTTAGCAGAGTTAGGATTTGCCTGGTTCAGGAGAAAAGCAGAGACTCACTAAATGGATGTATATTGGGCATTTATTACTCAAAGTAGGGAAAATTATATGCAGTTGCAGGTTAATTTGGAGGCTATGTTAAACAAAGAAAAACTCCTCCAAGCAAGAAATATTGTGGTATCAGTGACTCTCTGTCAGTGTTGTGGTATATGTGTCTCTCTGCCATCTGTAAGTCTGTGGGTGTAGGAAGATTTTAATAGAAGATGCATATTTCTATTTTATGTTAAAATTCATTGACTATAGCTAACAGAACCTTTATTTTAAGAAGTAACATATAACAGATTTTTTATATTCATGAAGAATGTCAATTACACAGAAAATAACAATAAAATATACTAATTAATATAAATATTTAACAACTTAACTAGCCTTAAATCCCACAACTCTGAAAAGTCTAGACAATACCCAGCATCTGACTGCACCTGTTACACATTTCAGAAGTCTTATACTGAAATCTCACTCCAGCAACATCCATACTGACAAACCAACCACAATTTCTCTTCAAGATCTTTCCTTCACAGCTGCCTTGTGAGGGCCTTTCTCTCTGCACCATCGTCCCTGCAGCTGTGAAGTCCCAGAGTCACTGCTGGGGCTGACCAAGCTCTGCTGGCAGCCAGGTGCCAAAGGGGCAGCCTCAGTACCTCTCTCTGCACTATTCCTTTTGATCTTGCTGGGAAGAAGAGTGGATTTTTCCCTAGTTGCTGTGAAATGTTGATTTTTTCTCTGAAAAGGGAATGTTTTCTTCTACTAAAAGTATATTGGTTTCCCACACTTGGCCCTTTGTTTCTCACAACATACTGCAGACATGAAAACCAACTCTGCAGACACTGGGGAAAGTCAGAGACATTTTATAAGCTCAGCTGGGCAAGTGTCTTTTTTCTGGTTTTGTTTGAAGAAAGAACCATCTAGGTCAGAAAGAACAGCTCAGTGGTAAAATAATTCAGGTTTTTTTTTTTTTAGTATTGGCACCTTTTTCATTTCGGTTCTTCTGCACAGAGCATGTGGACTTCTGTGTGTCTGTTGAGTTTTGTGCCCTCTGATAAGACCTGCTCTGATCATGCATGCCCTCCCTCTTGTGTTTGCTTGTAACAGTTCTCTGGGCCAATTGATGTCAAGTTTCTGTATCTGTGATGCATTTGTGTCCAGCACATGACAGCTAAAATGGCAGAGAAGCCAAAATAGGCTTCTCTGGTCCTCTGTCAATTTGCTTGAAATAGCAGATTGATTTTTCTCCACTTTTCTCTTTCATCCTCAATTCCTTTATTTCTCCCTTCTGCTCACACAACTGTGGGAATTAACTGACATCTCAGAAACATCTGGGGTTGTGTCCTCAGCTGATACAAAATGTGCAAACATCCATTTAGTTTGAGTTTCCCACACAAGATTTCCTTTCTCTGTAAATGCATTGCACATTTCAGAGGTGATCAATCTGAGCCCCAGTAATAAACAGGGGAAACAACATGACACCTGCTGATATTTTAGCACATCACATCTATGCACACTCTGTTCAAGACTGCCAAATCCAAACTCTCTGTTAAGTTACCCCTGTTGTAACACTTTACATTATCTCCATGTAGATAAAAAAGACACTCCAAAGAGTAAAAGAAGCTAGTACAGAAAATCAAGTTATTTAGATGTCTCCAAGCAGTAAGGATTATGAGTTAGCACCAAAGAACCCTCATCCCATAAGGACAATGTATCTAATCTTACATGCTGGAAATGAATATGAAAAACATGCCCATGTTTTATAGTAGACACTTGTAAATGTACTTTTCAATTTGTAGGGTTTTTTTCTGTACAAATTGGTGTTAATTGGTGTTTTCTAAGAATTGATGTGAGCCGGTAAAACTGCAACTGAGACATGGTTGTACTAGCTAAAAACCAGCTAGTTGTGTTGTAAAAATTCTCTTCCCACCGTTGTCAGAGCTGCAAATCTTCCCTTAAAAGCTCTGGGAAGTTACAGCATACCATGAGGAGCAGGGTTTAATCCCAGCAGCCTGCCAGAGTGTGAGTGGGATTTAGTATAAATGTTCATTTTATTGTGAGAGGTGCCTCCCTGGGAAGAGTTGTGGGTCCTTTTAGCAGAAATGGATCCTGTTACAAAACCACCCATCTCTGAGAATGTTTCTGCAGCACTGATAAAGAAATGACACTGCTGTTCCCCAGCTGTGATACTGAATAAAAAGAAATGTAATAGAGGCAGGGGCTAGAGAGAGATTCTCTCATGAACAGACAAAGAATAAATAGAAATGTGTCCCTCTAGGACCCACAGAGCTCTTGTCTGAAATGCACATGTGCCCCATGCTGTTCTCTAGGGTCACCACATCTTTATGCTGCACCATTAAGAAATTCCATGAGAAAAGGCAGATGAGAGCAAAGCTGGAAGGTGCTTGGCAGCACGGAGGTACAGTAATGAGACGAAGCAGGACACCAATTTCACCCTGGGGCCATTGCATGAGCTGCTGCATACAATGAACCATCTTCCTCTGGTGGAACATTGAACTGGCCATTAAACATGGATTTTGATTTTTTAAGTGGGGCAGATAATCCCTAATCAGTTTAAGTTTGGTACACAGTGTAGCAATAGCTCATCTGCTGTGGAGGCAGGCTCTACCTTTGCCAAAAGGGGTACAGAAAATCCTGGCATCTGTTTCAGCTGTGGGTAAATGCCATGGAACAGGAATCAGTGTAGTGCAAATGAGTTAGCACTGCTCTACCTTGCTCTGATCTCCCAACACATTTTCTTTGGGATGCTGCCCAGAGACCCTCAACTCTCAGGGGAGCTGCAGCATTTTCCAGGCTGTTTTCACCAAGAATAAGTAGACAAAATTTCCAGTGTACTGGGGAAGCCCAGAGATTGGTCTAACCCAAGATGACTTCCCTTGTTATCTCCAGAAATGCACACAAATCCGTGCCTTAGAGCCCTCTTTACCAGATGCCCACTAAATATGACTGCTGCATTTTCCCCTAGGAAATCACAGGCTGATCTTCCTCCTTCATAAACCCCTGCCCTGTCCACTGGTCTTGCATGTATTTCCAGCCATGCTCAACTTTCTGTTACCCATGTGAGAACACAGTTTAAGGAAAAGGACTTGAATGTGGCTCTCTCATGATGTTATCAAGTCTCTGAGCAACAAACAGCCAGGCAAAACAGGCAGGGGCTCTGCACTATTCTCACATGGGACCTGAAATAACGAGCTGGGTGTGAGAGCACTTTCCAATCCGAGCTCCAGAAGTGGGAGCAGTGTGAGCATGATGGGAAGCCTGGAGGGCTTAGATGTGAGGTGTATGCTTAATTTTGTAAGAGGCATTTTCTAACAAATTCCAAACACATCTTTAAAGTCTATTAGTGTAATGATCATACCACCTAGTGGGTTCCAGGAGCCCTCAGAATTCAGCAGCAGGCACAGGGAGGCCTGGTGAATTACATTTTAAAGTACAGAAAGTAGCTGTGAACTGAGTCCTGTCCAGTAGCAGTGAACCAGTTTTCAAAATCTGCTTAGAAACAGAGATCTTTTTGAATGGGTGAGAATTCAGATCCTGAAAACCTTCTGAGGAGCAGCTACTTTCTGTCATGCACTACATGAAAATACAAGGTGCTGCATCCTGCACTGCATATGTGTCTGCAGTTGCACGGTGTGTTGAGGAACAACCTGTGAAAAGCCATTTTCCTTCCACCCTAGCTGTGCTTGCAAGCAGTGGAGTATGCTGGAGGCCTCAGAGTCCTGAATTCAGAGATCATAGAAAGGTAAATCTATGAATATTTTTCTGCACCATGAGCTTGATGTGTCTGTGCATTCATTCAGCAGCAGCACTCCCTGATTTCAGTGATGCAAGATCAGATCCTTTGCACCCATCTGCTTGAGAAGATGGCAAAGGACAGAGATGTACTTATTCCTCCTGCAGAAAACATTCCTCAGGTGCAAAAGTGAATAAATGAGGATGATTAAAGTTAAAAGCATAAAAGAAATACTGAAAAAGACATCATATTTTAGACCTGAACATACAGAATAACATTTCAGATTGCATCAAGCAATGCTGCAACTGTCCTGTAGCTCATCAGCCTGACTAGGTGTTGACTTTGGAGAGCTCTCTATATATGTCATTTAATGTAATATTGATTTTTCCTATGTGAGTTTCCTATTTGTGAACTCTCCTAAGCTAAGATGAGCCAATGTGATGGAAAAATGGAGATTTTCTGTTGGCTGGCATTAACACTTGACTGTCTCTCACACTTCTGTGTGCAGAGCACAGAGCTGCATGGAAATGGAGCCAGCACTAAGTCTGTGCCTTGCTCAAAAGCATGGTTGTACCCCATGCAGCATTTCACTCCTCCCTGGGGCTGCACCCTGGCCCCAGTTTCACTCTCCAAGCCACAGGCAGAGAAGGAAGGTCTGTGCACACTTCACAGGATGAAGAGAGTGGGTTGACAGACAATAAACTTGCAGAGTTTTACCCAGCAGAAGTGCTGGGTAAAAATCACAGGATTTTCTGACCAAGCCTCAGATCCTGCTCTGCTTCTCAAATGTCATTTCTTGGACAGAGCAAGACCCAGAGGCCAAGGGCTGGAGGGGCAGGGATTCAGCAGCCAGTTACAGATTCATTTTGGTCTAGATGTAGTTTTGGTTCCCTTGGCTTTTTATCAAGTTTAGCTTGTACCAGCTCTAGCAGGTAGAATTCCTTTTAATCTTTGACATGCCAGTTTCTCCCACCTGCATCTTGGGAGAAACAGTGCTGGTAACTCAGCTGTTATATTCTTATGGTATCTGCACTAAGCTCATGTTTATTAAACCTGATTATAGAAAAAAAAAAGTGTCCATAAAGGACACTGAAAACAGTGGGACAGCAGAGAAATAAATCTTAACAGTCTTACCAGGTGTACAGGAACAAAGCCAACCACTGTGCAAAGGTTTTCACACATTCTTAATTTTACAGATACAACCAGATCCATTGCAAACAACACATGAAGAGAACTGTCACCAAGGTGCCAGCAGAAATGGGATTCCATTCCAGCAACCCACCACCCAGATGTCCTCCAGCCATGTGGGTCATTTACCTGCATGGCTCCCTGAATTCCCTGTGCCCCTAGATCCAGCACAGGTCCAAGCATGTGGACAACCCCTCTGGGAACATTCTGCTCTTGTTTTTCTGGTCACACCTCTGATTTGGCTGCTCAGGAGTTCTCTGTTGTCTGACAGCTTCAGTGGAATCTGCTGGGCCAGATGACTCTTTTTGCATTTCGACAAACTAAATGCCTGTATTTTATTTTTTCTCTGTGTAACTGGAATAAATCGTGTTTCTTTTTTTTTTTTTTAATCAAGTAGTGATTAAGAATGAGGAATAAAAAAGGACGGTTTAGGGCTGTATGAAAGTAGCTTACATATTCTGAGTGAAGACAGATGTAATGGCATTATTTTTTGTGAGGAATTGGGATGGCTAGAAATTGGATGGCTTTTAATTTTGTTTTTCAGTACTTCCTTCAGTGTTAAGTTAATTAACTGGAAGCTGGCCAGATAACTTGGAGTCTTTACAATATTTGGGGTATTTTGCATAAAGAGAGACAAGCCCACTACTTGGTAAAATAATTAGATTAGCCTGAATAATTTAAAGCCCTTGGAGGAGGAGTTGCATAAGCTTTGTATATATAATGCTGAAGCTCTTCTTGATTTTTTAGAGAGACTTATTGAGGCCCTGGAAAACCAGACCTTGTCTATTAGGCACTGCTCTGAGTTCACAAACCAACCAGACAGCACCAAAGGAAGCAGAGGTAGCTGGCAGTGATTACCTAGAAACAAGGCAGGTCCCAGCAGCAAGCAGAGCTCAGACCCCTGGGTGCCCACGAGTTGTAGATACTGGTTTTGACCCACTCCAATGCAAGGCTGCTTAATTCTTCCAGGAAAGGCTCCACCCATGTCTGCTCATTGAGCAGAATTCCAGCTCATATCCCAGGCAATGACCTTGCTTTACCAGAGGTAAAATGATGAGGAGCAGTGACAGAATTGGTGCATGTCACATGCCCCTGACCCCTGCAAATCAAAGGAATAATTGGAAAAAAGGATATTCTGCATCTGAAAAGCCTTGGAAATAACAGTGTGTGGGGGGGAAAAACCCAAATAAACAAGCCCTCAAGATACAATCCTGTGTCTCTGTTGAGTGCCAGTGGCACAATGCCAGCAGGTTTCCTGTGGGTACCACGCTGTGCTCCACCAGCTGACACAGGGAGGGGTTCAGTGCTGTTAATGCTGCTAATGCCACAAGCCTTAAGCCATGCCTTTGTTCAGAACACATCAAGAGCTCCATTCAGCAGGAGTGTCCCCTTGCTGCAATCAGCAGATAATGGTGTGGAGAGCAATATCTCTGTGCCATAGTGAGACCACAGGACGCACACTCAAGCCAAGAGGTTGACCTGAGGAACTGGAATTTCCTTCACTCTAAAATCTGTTCCAAACCTTGCTGAAAACTACAGGAAAGCAGGCTCTGAGCAAAAATGTTGAGATGATCCATTTGCCTTCAGAATTTCATTTAAACTCCATTCCCAATTGGAGATTAATGTAACCATTTGTAGCTGAAGCTGGCAGTCTCTGTCTTTCCTAGTACTACACAGCTGATATCTCTCTGCTAGGTTGAATTATTCTTGTACTCTTCCATATTAGGCCCAAATTCAAGTCTCTCAGTCTTTTTTGGGCATATCTTATTTTCTCCTGTCTGCCATTTTAATATAGAATTTTATGCATATACTTATATATCTTACTTATAACCTTCAGGCTTTAGAACATTTTTATAAATGGGACTAAAGTTACTAGACTCACTGAAATTCTCATGGTAAGGACCAAGCCTGTGATACATGGGACTCGGGCACCATAGGAAGAGTAATACATATTAATTTTGTAGCCCCCAAGTGATCCCAAATCTTATGGAAACTTAATTTTTGCTGACTGTTTTTGTACCAATAGCTGTCATGCTCCCTGTCAGTTGAAAAACCACTCTCTGCCACTTTCATAATTTCATTATGAAGAATGCAGTTTGTCTGTATAAGCTTAAAAAAAAATTGTTCTTCAAGTGAACATATAAAATGTTAGACTGGAATTTCTGCTGCATGCTTTTGGTAAAGCTACAGGTACCTTATTAAAATATTTTAATCTCCTTTTGTACTTGCCCTGGGATGTCATTGGACACTAGAGCTTAAATGATCAACAAGAAGCTTTCCTGTGAGCAATTGGTTGAGTTCCTACTCTGATTTTTTTGTTTCTGGGTGTGATTGCTCACAGTCTTGAAGAGAAACTTGAACAGTTTGGCCATTGACAAAAGAAACCTTGGATACCAGGTGTCCTACAGAGCCATGAGGGTACCACACTGAAATATAATAACATCACATTTGGAGCACTACAAAAGCATTTCTACAGCTTAGGCAGGAGGGCTTTGTTTAAAAACATTTAAAATCCTGTAAAACTTACTTATATTAAGAGAAGTATTTCTCCTTCTTTATAGTCTACTCTCTCATCATTGTGTGTTTTCTCATTGCTACTCATATTTTCCATCCCTGTGATGGTAATATTTCAAATTGATGTTACACACACAGTTCACTGCCCTGGATTCATAGAATGCTAAATTTCACTGTGGGTTTTGAGAAGCTGTACCTGAGTGCCTTGCCTGGACTGGCTTGTTGTACATGGCACCATTTGCAATCACAACATGCAATAAGATGTCTTTTCTGGGAAAACAAAACAAAATAAAAATCTCAATCATCCCTGACCCTACCTCAAGCAACATCATTAACATGAAGCAAAAGGTGTTAAAGGTGCGTGACATCTAAAGGTGCATGACATAAAATGAGATTTTTGGCTATAGGCAGTGAAGTCATGCAGTGATATTTAAAGAAGAACTCAGACAAGTAAAATTCCTAGTTATGGATGTCTTCTGCTATGTTCAGTTGATTTATGTGGTTTGAGTTGTAAATTACAATGAAACCTAATTTGGGAAAGGCATATTAGACATATGATTTGGACGTGGTTTTCCATTTAGGAAATAAGACATTATAAAGTGTGCTCAGACCATTGGCCCAAGGTGGTTACAAGGTAAACAATCAGAGAGAAGACAGAACTCAGTAAAAGGGGAAAACACATCAACCATAACCTTGCATCTTTCTGTGCTGAGTAGGCTCAGCCCAGCTCCATCTGGTTTCTCAGCTGGAGTCCAATAATGTCCTAAGGAGTATAGAATTCTCTTCTACTTCCAGCATGGTATAATTTTTTCCTCTTCCTGTTTCCTCTTCTCTCCTTTTTTCATGTGGTTTGTTAAACATGATTTTTTAGGATAGGGTCAGCATTCACAGGCCACTTAAAGGTTGGACTAATGCCTCTTCCATCAATGAGAACAAAAGGGCAGGGTTTGCTGTGGCATTTAGCCTGACAAATGCACTTGTACAGAGAGATGTGTATATTTATTAAAGATGAAGTAAGTGCACTGGCTGCTTTTCTTTCCCACAGTATTTTCGGTTTTGGAAACACCCCAAGACATTTCAGGTCTTTCTGTGTTTGAGATGGTAATTGGGAGAACAATTGAAGAGGATTGAGCACATAGTGAAGAAAAAGCAGTAGGAGGCAAAGATTTCTTCAGAAGAAAATATAACACATTACAGAAATTGAGTGCTCTGCATTTAATAAGGCAAGCAAACAGACAAGAGAAAAGCAAAGAAAAGTCACAATGGAGACAAAAAAGGCTTATTATGACAAGAAAGCCAGAGCTATTAACTATCAGTCTGGTGATAAACTATTACAGTATTGCCAATGCTGTCTGCTGAAGAATGTAAGTTGTGTGATAAGAGATTTGGCCCCACACAGAGATAAAGAAAGTGCATGTGGTTATATTTCCAAAAGGACAAGAAGATAAGAAAAAACTGGGAGTGGGGAGGCAAGAGACTTGAGCTATCATTTTGAAGTCACTAGCACAGGCAAAAATACATAAAAAAGGGAACAGATGAACAAACCCTGGAGTAAAATAGACCGACAAATCAAGCTTAACTTATGCAGATGTAAAGAGAAAGCAGATCTCACACCGGGTGCTGCTGATTTGATTTTAGTTGAAATTGAATTCTCTGTTAATCAGATCTCACAAATACAAGGGGATTTGGTTGTCAGGAGACCCTGAGAAACATTTATCCATCAGCAAGGAAGAAAAACATCTTCCTCAAAGACTGTGGGTGTCCACAGAGGGCCTGAAAGTTCCAAGAACAATCAGAGAAAAGGAGAGTGAAACTGCCTGGAGGATGGGAATGATACCAGTCACCTCAAATATGTTTTCTTATGTAGAATCACAGCTTAAGTACACTTAATAGAGAAGGACAAAGGAATATTTTCTCAATGTATTGTACCTTGTACAAGACAAGTGTTTTAATGAGACATCAATGCAGATTTAGAGACTTCATGACCAGGCATTATTAAAAATGTGCTCGAAGAGAGTAAATGGGGTCCACTGCATGTGAGAGGGCTGCTGCACTCTGCCTGGGGCAGTGGGAGCAGCTCTCCTTCTCTGGAAGGGATCAAGGACACTGCATGATGACCTCACTGTGCTACTCTAGATGAGTTTCATCATGGACACCTCAATTTCTAGCACACCACGTTCTGATGGAGTAACATTTTTGCTATGTGTAACAGAGCACCACACTGCCTCAGGTGTAATTTCCACCCAATACAAGAAGGAAACTGGAAGGCACCCACACCCTGGGTAATTTTTTAGGTGCTGTGCATATTTGCTCCCAAAAGTGTAACATAAAAATTCAGTTATTTTTGTTGCAGGAGGTCCTAATGGGTGTCAGGTGGAGAGCTCCCAGGCTTCCCCCACAAATGCCAGGAAGAATTCCGAGCCCCTCCTGGCTGTAGAAAAGGGTCATTCACAAATACCCCAAAACCTACAGTGACTGGCTGCAGGGCTGCCTGACAGGGACCCCTTGCACCCCATGCCCATCTCCCAGAAACCAACTTGCCATATCAAATGTTTTCCCCAGTAGTCCCAGGTTTGATACATTTGTGCTCAAATCTCTTAGTTCTGATACTTCTGCTTGGGTTAATGCTTCCAATAAAAATTATGAGTCTGCACAGGAATTAACAGCCCAGCAGGGCCCGGGTTAGCTTCTGCCTTGTGGTGTTTCTACAGCAGAAAAGACACCTGGAGCCTGGTGCCTGTTAAAGGCCAAGCCACACACAGGCTCAGGGGCTGTGGGCAGCAGCACCTGGCAGAGGTTTGGTGGCTGCCATCACTCAGAGCTTCTGCTGAACGAGGCCCCTCAGGTACCCTGGGGAGGGATGCAGGCACTTTGGCAGCTGCTGTTTAAACCCCAGTGCTTTGCTTCAGCAAATGAAGGAACACAGAGACTTTAGACACCAATCACACCCTCACAGACTGTGCCTTGATCTTAACTCTCCTATTGATTATTTCACAATCAAAACATTCCTTTTTCTCCTTACGGTTAAACACACACAGCTATCATGGCACAGCACAGTTTCATGTACTTCAGTTAAAAATTCTCTTTGCCCTCAGACCAAATGTTTGTTGGTTCAAGATCAAAAGTATTGCCCTTTATACCTTCTAATAGCAACAAATATAAGTGAACGGTCTTCCACTTGGTTCTGTTAATGCTGTTGGGTTGATAGCAGGACATCTCAACCTACCACACTGCAGTGTTACTGTCATTAGCCTCAACCATTGTCCACAGCAGCCTGGAGCCCATGATTCAGTTTTTGTTTGTAAATGTTCATAAAGCAGCTGGCAGAGGAAACCCACACCTCAAACACAGTTTATTTTTGGTTCAAACGAAACAAGACTCACTTGTCTCTTCCTCTTGCCTTCTCCTTTGCCTCCTCATGCAAAAATAATATTTTATTGTTTTTATAGTATGATGCGAAAGTTTTGCCTTCTTTCACTTAAGGGTATGCAATGACAAAGAAGCACAAGAAAAAATATGTCTTAAAAGATAAAAGCCAGCTTAGTCTAGCATGCTTAAATCGTACCCCTAAAGACATGGCTCTGCAGGATGCAATTAACATTATTCAGCTGTTTTATTGTGTGTGTTTGCATTACTCCTCAGTTTAATATTTCTGTTTCAGTGTGTCAGGGGTTTGGCAAAATATGTCATAATTGTTTTGTCTATCCCTTGAACACCTGATACACACTCCCATTCCTCTATCATTTTTAGATAGATTTTTACTTGCAGAGATCCTACAGTTCTTTACATTCTTGTGCTTTTTTCCTGTTCATGTTTTTCTTCTATGTAGAGTCTGTCCTTCTCCTCTGCCTCTACTGTGCCTTCATTAATCTAATTTGTAACTGTCAGGGAAGGTCCAAGGAGGACAACTTGGTTATTCTGCTTGAATAAGGACCCTTGTAGGTGTGTTAGGGGCACTGGGCTATGGGGATAAAGAGAATAACAGAGCCCAATCACTCAGTGGATATGCAGTGGGTTGTCAAACCATCAGCCCACCCAACAGACATTGCAGCAGAATCACATTTTAGTCCCTTTTCTTCGAGGCTGTGGTATCTTTTCCTACTTAAGAGAATTACAAAATTCTTCTCCAGGTGTCACTGTGATCAACAATTGCAGAGCCCAGCAGGGACTGCAGCTCCTGGCTCTGTGCTGGCCTGTGATCTCTCTGAAAGACACTGCAGAGGGGGCAACACTGTCTTGTTGGTTGGAACACCTGACTTCTTTACCCAATTTGTACCATGGGTACATTGAATTGTGCACAAATAAACATGTTTTGTTCAGGGCTTTATAAATTGACTGCATTTCTAGGCTCCTCACAGTCATTGCTCAGGTCCCTTTTGCCTACTCTTAAGAAAATGTTTAAAAAAACCACTGAAAGCTGACATTTATTTTGACCCTGAGGGTCAAGACTTTGAGGAAGGAGAAGCTGTTTTCTAAATGCAGCACTTATTCCTAGAGAATCAAATGAGGCAAAACTCTGACAAATTAAGCCAACTACACAACTTTGGGATGAGGAGGGAAGGAGAGGTCACCTCCTGCGAGTCAAGCAAGTGAAACCATAGGTCAGTGAATTCACATCCAAACAACTTTGAATTATATTATATCTGCTGGTTGGTGATCATCTGACCTTTCTTGGGAAACTTTATTTTCATGTCCCTCATTTTGTCTCAGCCCAACAGCTTGTTATTGAATAAATCACCGGAGGCTAAAGAAAAGCTTTAGCTGCTAACTCAGAAACACATTAGATGTGACTTCTTGGGTACACTACTTCCATCATATCCACCACAGATATGTGACTACAGATGTTGCCTGTGCCTAATCCATTTGAGAAGGCTCACCTGCTTTGGATAATCACTTCCTGCAAGCCCAGTCACACTTTTGGGAATTTCTTGCACTTTTCTCATCAAGTAGCCATGAAAAAAAAAACAGATCTCTGATGAATTGTTTTTTTCTTTGTTAGGCACCCTTTTTAAATTGACTTGGCTGAGAAGCATGAATAGGGGTTACTGTGCTTTCCACCTCTGTTCTGTTGTTTTTAAACTGGAGATCATATTTCAGGAAAGCAATTAAGCACAGGTTTAACTTTGACTGTGCTTTATGTACCCTGACTGTCACTGTAATACTCAGAAGATTAAGCACACGTTCAAGTGCATGATTGCACCAGGGCACTTCATAGTCAGTGTAATGTGGAATATTTGGACTCTTGCTAATGTTTTGGATGATCAGGCAGAGTCATTTACAAACAGAAACTTGTCCTTTATTATTTGTCATTTGTGTGAGTGTGTATATATATATATATATGCAACATGATAAATATACATTTATCATTGTCATATTCCTCAGCATTCAGATGCAATCTGTCAGTTTCTGGAGACTGAGAAATGCTCCATGCTCATTTAGAGTCACACTCTGACTATAATAGATGACAGAAAGATATCAAATCTGTGATGATGAAACAAGAGGAGTTAAGGGAAGGGATGATAAACCCCATAAACATACCTTAGGCATACTGCTGCCAAAATGAGTAATTGTAAACACTTAAACAAAAGAAGGCATTTGAGTATTCCTTTTTTTTCTTAATTATATCTGCACATTTATGTACCCATGGATCATTTTGTGTATGTATATTTCATCCAAAGGGAAATTCTCATGGGAAACATATAATTGAAATGTTTTCTTGCACTTTTCTTTCTATGAAAAAATTGCCATCACATCCATGTCTACCCAACGTTCCAGATGAACTGAAATGCTTCCAATTTTCCATAACAAAGAGATGGAGTATACAGATGTCTGGGAGTGAAGGTGTAACACATAATTCTCCAAACCATAGCTGTTTCTTTTCTTTTTTTTTTAATGTAATAAAGCTGCTTTATTTATTTATTATTTATTATTGTTTAGAGGAAGGCTGTTTCCCAAACAGGAATGCCATTTTTTAGCCAAGAGAAATTCAGGAGAAGAACATTTAGTGTAAGGCTGAAAAGGAGGATGTGAAGGAAGGATTGAGGAGGTGGGAAGAGGCTTCTGAGGGGAGAAAAGAGAGGTTTGAAATGATGGTGTCATTCCAGTGCAAGGGACCAGCAAGAAGAGTGCCAGGAAAATGACATACAGAGAAAAAAGGCAGAGAAATGACAGGGAGGAGAAGGGAGAGGAAAGAGTTGTGCAGAACGGTTGAGGAGAGATAGAGGAGCAGGAATCTCATAAAAGTGATACAGAGAGAGGAGCAAGGTACCAAAAGTGCAGCCAGAACAGTGGGAAATGGTGATACTGTAGCTGCCAAAACCTGAAAGGATGAAGAGCAGAAAATGAGTGTGCTGTGAGAAGAATGCAGTAGCACAGATGAGAATCTGATGCCATCACAGGCACCAATTTTTGTTGTTTTTCTGCCTAAAAAAAGGGCAGATTTTGAGGCTCACTGTCTCAGCTCACTCGCAGCAGGGAAGCTCAGAGTGGATCTAGGCAAAGGGTTCTTGCAGAAGCTGAAGCAATCTCCTTGCTCTGGCTGGGGCTGTGCTTAAGCTGTGCAAGGGGAAGTTTAATTTAGACATCAGGAAAAAATTCTTCACTGAAAGAGTGTTTGGGCACTGCAGTCATCTGCCCAGGGAGGTGGTGGAGCCACCTGGACATGTTTAAAAACCAGACTGGACGTGGCACTCAATGCCATGGTTTAGCTGGTGAGGACGCATTAGGTCACAGGCTGCACTTGATGATCTCAAAGGTCTTTCCCAACCTAGTTCATCCTGTGATTCTGTGGAATGTGCTACACAATGTTCCCTTGCCTAAGCCCGAGGTCAGGCTCTCCACAGGATGTGCTGAACGTGTGATTTGCTTCTGTGCAGAGGTTGCTGGGGGCTTGCACACAGGCATGGTTTGGGCAATTAAATTACTGCTACCTTTGCTCTGCAGTCAGCTGTAGAGATGCTGAGCTGGCATCTTCTGTGAACCCTAACAGGGCTGGAAAACTGTAAAAAATAATTGCAGCTCATGGAATATTCTGCCTCTCCCAGGAAGCACCTCTGAGGCCAGTGTAGCAAATCTGAAGCCCTTGAAAAATACATCTATCACAAAAAAATTGTCCTCACTCATTCATTTGGAGATAGGGAACAGTGATTTTAATAAACATCCAATCCCAACCTCTTCAGGCCATTCAGGTAAATTGCTGGTAGAATATCTGGAAAAGGCAGTGAAAATGTTTCAATATCTGAGCTGTACTGGGCCTAGGCTATGAAGACAAATGCTTTCTCCTCAAAGAAGACATGTCAATCATCAAAGTCTATCTGAGAGAAGACATTCTGTATATCCAGATTTGGATTTTACACCTCAGCTGTCATTCTTAAAGGAAGTGATCTGAACCATTATAATGAGGAATAATGGGTGCAAACACTTCTCAGTCTTGATGGGATTTTACTTGTAGTGCCAGATGAAATACTGTAGGTCACATCATCCAGGTAACCAGCAGGACACAAGCTCCAGATGTTTCCCTGAGACAGCCAAAGGGTCAAGGGAAGAGTCAAGGCTCTCAGACATTAACCCCCCATGGTCCATATGGCAATATTCTTCCAGGGTCTTAAAACTGCCAGAAGGGAGATGGCAAATAGAAAAGAATGGATTGAATAATTCAATTGAAACAGGTTCCTCAGGGGAAAATAGTAATAAATGTCTCCAGTCTTATCTGACAAATGATAAGGAGTTCAGAGCTGTTAGGGTGATTACTAACACAGCTACACCTCTAGCTCCAATGCATTTCTTTTCTGATAACTAATATACATCATATTTCTACATCTGACTCTGGCAGCAAGTACAGAAATTTTGTACTTGCTTAAGAGCATATACAATGCAGAGAGGTGGCTGTGTATGTTTCAAATGCTTTCTCCCTGCCCGGCCCAGTCACTGCCTCTCATCAGCAGAGGAAGCCACAGATTTAACCTGGCAAGTTGTACCCAACGTGCTGCAGCTGAAACCCAAGGAAGCAGCATGTCAACTCTCATCCCTGGCCCCTCACAGAGCTGAGAGGAGGAGCTGCTGCCTCACTGCCTCCCATCCATGAGAAGATTCTCTGCAGCTCTGTCCCCACAAGCCCAGTGATCCTCTCTGCTGAGGCTGATGCTCTCTCCTGCTTTATGCATGGTGTCTCTGCTGCCCACTGGCTCCTTCCAGGCATCATCACAAAATGAGGCTGGATTTAACTGTTTTCCAGTTTAGAAGATGGAATGAGACAGTATCTGGTGGCAGCAGACCCATGGGTAAAGACACTTAGCAACAAGCTGTCCATTTTCCTCTGAGAGACCTGGGGGTCACCAGGAAATTCTGTGTGTGGAGAGGCTGATGGGGAAAGCAGGAATGTAAGAAACAAACATACCATTAAAAACTGCTTTTTAATTTGATTTGATCTTTCATACTCTGGCTTACCAAGGCTTCCAACCATCCTGGATTGCCTGTGGAGCCCTGCCTCAGATGGTCCAGAAGTATTGAAAAAAGAAAGAAAAAAATTCAGAAAGAGCAATCAGTCCTGTTTCTACTGCTATGAGACCTGGTGCAAGGGGATTGAAGGCCTTATTAGAACCTGCATACCTGCCAGGAAGCAGTTTTTCCCCTTTGGTAATAAAGCATGAAAGGAAGGAAGAGAGTCTGAATCACAAATATGGATAAAAGAGATATAGTCTGAAGTGTCTATCAAAAGTCATTAAATATTTGCCTTCTACAGAGAATAACAGTGGAATAATTGTTACACTGGGACACTGGGAGGAACAGAGTGAAGGCTCATTCCTCTGGGAGGCCTTCAGGCTCTTCTACACAAAGAGTGTGGCACCCTGTAATGACTTTAATCAAACACCTGATCCTAAAAGTGCAGCAGAAATGAAAGCAAGGCTCTGCACTGTGCACTTACTGTCAGGGCAAAATATAGCAGTGAATTGGTGACAAACCTTTTTGACAGTGACTCACTAACCTTCATCTCCAATTCCCAAATTCCCTGTCCCCAGATTGCCATTTCTTAGAGGTGAAAGAACTGGAAATTTGTTTCTAGCAGTGGTCCATGGTTACTTTCATCTAATTTGAGGTTCTCTGCTGTTGAGGGTCCCATCCTCACCACCTCCTCTCCTTGGGTTCATGTGTCAGACCAGCCAGACAAACCCGAGTACTTTCAGCCCCTCCCAGTCACCTTATTTCATTTCACCTCATTTCACCTCATTCACACAATGCTGATACGGGGAAGACCCAGGCATTATTCAGCAAATAGGAGCTGCATCCCTGTGAACTGCCACAGAGCAAGTTAAACTCATCGTGGGAATTCAGGCAGGGGTGGCACATTTACCCTGGCTGGTGACATGGCTTGGCTCCATCTGTCATTCCTGAGCAGAGCCAGAGGGAGGCATTTGGGAAAACAAGCTCTATAAATATAAAGATGAACAAAAGCAGATGTCTCTCTGCAGCATTATACACAATGGGCTGGATCCTGAGGGCTCTGCCAGGTGGGTGCAGGCAAAAGAAATGAGATAATTGGAGAATTATTATTATTATTATTGGAGAATTTGAAGGAATCAGGTGCTGCCATGCTGTCCTGGATTTTCTGAAGAGGACATCTGAGCAGATTCTTCCCTCCAGCTCTCCCTGGGCATGCACTGCTCCTTACTGAAGCTGCAAGCCAGCAAATGTACAGTGAGGAGCATCTTGTCACAGCCTGGTGCTTGAGGTCCTTTCATGTGGTTGGATTTTTTTTTTTAATAAGTCAAGATGAAGGAAAATGCTGGAAGTGCAAACATTTTTGATTGTCCCAGATCTTGCTTTTTCATATCAATTTTGTGTCATTTTCTTAGCTGAAAGATTTCTTTCAAATAGCACCAGACCTGGGTATAATAAGAAAATACAGCAAAATAGCTGCTTTTCCCCCTTCACAGTCTCTGCTGGACTAAGATATTAATTCTCCTCAAGAAGGTCCTAGAAAGGTGATTTTGAAAATGCACATCTGGCTGTCTTTAGATAAGGTTAATGCATATAACAGCTTAATAATTATATACTTTCCCTGACATAGGTGTCAGGATGTGTAAAGCTAGTAACATCAAAATAAACCCCAAACCCCAAATATGAAGACCTACCAACACATCAAATACATTATAAATTTGTATTAACACTGTCATGTGCTCCTGTTCTTGCTTCCAAGAATTCACAACCAACAAATTTAGTAGGTGCAGTGAGAGAATGAGGGACTGATTCACTCATTTTCAAGTAAGGTTTGCTGCAATCAGTCAAACCACTCTGGCATAAATGGCAGGTGAATCAATCCTGCAAGGTTAGAACTATAAAATTTCACTTAGGCAAAGCATTGTTCTAAGTAGGAAATATGTCTTTATGGTATATATATATATATATATAATATATGTATTCATACCTATATATATATATATTTATGCTCAGAGCTACATTAGAGCAGTCTGTCTTTTAAGGGATTTCATGAGCATGAGTTGCCAAATGCCTCAGTACAAGATGCTCATATTATGCCCCTAGAACTCCAAGTTCCAAGACAGAGATCAAGTCCAGACTCATGTTTGATACCATCATAGCCCCAAGATCAAATGCAAATTTAGGCCGAGCTCCTGAATACCTCAGGGCAGGAAAACTGGGGCTCAGCACTTGACCTTTGGACTCAGCATTTCCTAAGCAGATCCTGAATGTCTCACACTGAGAAATGAAGAGGTAAATATCCAGCAAGGCAGATGGAAATGTCAAAGTACCTTGGGTTTCTTCTGTTTGACACTTCTTAAGGAGAGTCTTTATCTTGTAGTACAGATAACCTCAGAAGTTTTCAGCACAGACATGACTTTAGAGGACACATGTCCCATTTCTGAGTGCTTAGAAATAGGCAATCACAAGTGAGAGAATTTAGTAAAGAGACACAGTCATTTAGAAGTTACAAAGGATCTTTTAAAAACTGTATCAAAGCAACAAAAGACTTGCAAATATTTTAGCTTGCCTAGAAAATAATTAAAGGGAAGTGTGGTGTTTTACAGTAAATTGTAGAGAACGAAAAGCATTTTATCCATCTCAGGTTTTGCATTAATTTTCCTCAACATAGCTTTGTAACACCACCTGTGTCCCAAATGCAGCACAAGGAAAACAATTAAATATTCCCCCTGAAAAAAGCAGAATCAAATCTAACCTAAGGAGACTGCTTACAGTCTCTTCCACCTGATTATGGCTAAAAGCAAGAGAAAGATGCAGAACCTACCAATGTCAAGTCTGATCCCAGGAAGCAGAGGAAGGAGGACAGCTATGGAAAAACATTTCTCTTTGAGAAGCTGTGGCTGGTGAATGTTTGTACAGTGCTGGGGTCTGGCAGGATTGTATCCATCTCTCCTGGGAACTTTGAAGTTCTCTGCATCTGTGGCAGACAAGATGGTACTGAACTGGTTTGACTTCATTCTGTCAATTTTAGATTGTACAGCTGTGTCATCCTCTTACTGTTCCAGTGAGGGAAATAATGTCTTGTGTCCAGTTTAGACAAGGCATATTAATATTCATCAATAAACCCTTCCTGGCTAAGTCAGTGGATAACCCCAGAGCTGACTGCAGGGCTCTTCCTTGGAGAGTTAAGTAATTAAGTTGTGAATCTTGAAAAAAAATCCCAGTAACTTTGAACACCTGAGAAAATTGACTTGGCTTGACTTGTCAAAAGTCATAAAAGGAGGATTCAATTGAAGTTCTAATTATCATCATGTAACACAAACATAGAGGTCTGGTGTTATCTGAGGTGCTTTACTACGTTCAAGGCATCACCTAGGGCTGGCAGACATGGCACAGGACAAATGTGAGACCTGCACCCTTCCCAGAGGTGTCTGGAGGCCAAGAGGGGTACAGCATCTCAGGTGTCTGATGTGGGCAAATGAACAGAGCCTTCAGGCCACCCAAGCCATGGTGCCTGGTGAGATATTCAGGTGGGCAGCCAGTGCAGGGGGAGCTGAACTGTCCTGCTCCATCCACTGCCTTACACACCTAAGGCTTGTTTCTGTTCTCTGTACACAGAGAATTTCTTCAGGCATCCCACCTGGCCTCCAGCTGCAGCTTTGGAAAGGCAGAACTCTGCCATGTGCACTGCTCCATATTAGCCCTGAATGGATGATTTGGATATGAGGTCAGTGGGGTCACCAAATTTCTTGGATTTTACTGCAGTGCAGTTCACATGCTGATTAAGAGTATGCCAAACATTTTTGTGGGTGCTTTGGGAGTTCATGCCTCTGAAAACAGAATCCAGCCCTGTTGGAAAGTCTGGGTCTTAATGCACAAGCTGCTCAGACACATTCAGACATTGTTGGAGTGACTTTCATGAAGGCTAAAGGAGCTGACGAGCATGACCTATGAAGTTGCTCCAAATGCTTCTTGTTGTCAGATCTTTGGGGTTACACTTAAAACATATCAGAGGAAGGGACTAGATCCTTCTCACTCAAGTAATTAAAAGCACAAACACTGATAGTCAAGAAAGAAATACCAGAATGAAGGCTGTGACACAAAGAGCTTACAATGGTGTATTAATTAATTCTCCATACCAAGATCTCTGGTTACTGCAGGTCAGCACAGACCTGTTAAATAGTGCCACTTTATGGGAAGACATGGCATTCAAAACTTCAGCATATTTAGCCTTGAATGGAAAGTGTGGAGTTTTTCTCCTCCCACAAGGTCTAGGCAGTGAAGACATTACACATTTCAGCAGAATTATAGTATGCTGCTCACACATGGTAGCTCACAGCATTTTCTAAAGTGTGAAGCCACTTCAGTTGTCAATAGATCACAGAAAAAAAAGAAGACAAGCTAGTGATCTCAAGATAAAAAAAGCATTGTGCAGAGCAAATTGGTAAGGAATCTTTACAAGGTTTAATAATCTCGCAGAAAAAAATCAAGAACATGTAACCAGATAATTTTTTTCAGAATAGCTTTCATGTAGCAGAAAATGAATGCATAAAGTGGGTGTTTTCAGCAAGGGATTTATTTCTGCTGGTTTGGGCAATATGTCCCTCATTGAAATTCTCAAAAAATGTTTGTAGTTGCTGAGGAACCTAAATTTGTCATGACATAACTGTCTGCCAGTAAAAGTTATCTAATAATATAATTTTCTGCTGGCGGTCAGATCATGGTGGTCAGGTCGTGGTGACACCAATATGTTCAATAATCTACTCAGAAGCTTTCTGAAACCTTGTCACAGGAAGGATCTCCTGATACTTTGGATTGCTGTCAGCAGTACTGTTCCTACAGGAAGGCTGGATTTGAGCATCATTTTCCAAAGCTGTTGTAAAGCAGACTACAGCCTAACCATGCATTTCTTGTGTGCTTTCACTCTGTGGTTTTAAAACACCTTTCTAAATCTTCTTGTATTTACTTCATTTCTGCATTCACAGGAAACAACCGTGGAGGTTACATCAAAACATTGTAGATTCTGTTTGCTTTGTGGCTTAACTGGATATATTAACTTCAGTGCACTGGGATCATGATGAGAGTTGGACTTTAATGAGCATAATCAGTAATCTGGAGATTGGGACTAATACTTAAATATTTTGTAGGTAAGTAGTTTTTAAATATATACATCTACTGTAACTTTGGTCTCTGCCACTTGGTTTTATGTCTGACATTTATGATTGCTCAGAGCTTTCAGGCTGTCTCTCCCTAAAATCAATGAAGAAAGCCACAAAGTGTGTCTTAGTGTCTTAACTTTTAAAAATTCATTGGCATTGTCTCAAGCAAACCACAAATACAATTTTTTTTTCTGTGGTGTAGATAATTTAAGCCATAAACTCTGTGACTCCAGGCTTTGCTGCATGAGAAACTGCGTTTTGATTTTAAGATGGTTCAGGTGGGAGGGAGCTGGGCCTGTTCAGGCTCAAGAAGAGAGGACTGAGGGGCTCTCACCAGTGTCTGTGAGTGTCTGAAGGGTGAGGGCCAACAGGGTGGAGCCAGGCTGCTCTTGGTGATGCTGAGCAGCAGGAGAAGAGGCAGTGGGCACAAACATGCACAGAAAGTTCCACCTGAACGTCAGGAAGAAGTTCTTGGTTGTGCAGGTGACTGTGCACTGGAACAGATTGCCCAGAGAGCCTGTGGAGTCACCCCCACTGGAAACACTGAAAACTCACCTGGATAAAATCCTGTTCCATGGGCTCTGGGATGACCCTGTTTGAACAGGGAGGTTGGACCAGGTGACCCACTGTGGTCCCTTCCAACCTGACCCATCCTGTGATTCTACAAAGACACAATTAATTCACACAGAGAACCTTTATTTTTACATATATAAAGCAAGCCATGTCATTATTTTGTTACTTAAAATTAGCTTTTAAAAGATGAAAAATAATTTAAGATAAGAAATTTATCTCCCATGAAAAGTTGCACTTGTTTCATGAAAATACTTTTTTGCCTTCACTTTCCAGTTGCCATAAGACAAATAGAACACACATGGATGTTGGAATTTTCAAGCAAAAATCAATAAAATTTCAAGTTCATAAGATCTCAGTTGACAATTAAGAAACTGAGATAAAATAATCAGCTCCTTCCAAAACATCATGAATGGTGAGGGCTCAACAGTACTAAGAAGTTACTAAGGCTAGCAACCTTCACAGAATTATCTACTCTATTCTCTTCACCTACATAAAACGAAGTTTCAGGTGAGACAAGCTGTAGTTCAACATAGGTTTTAAGCTGCCACAGTACTAGAAGAAGAAATGTTACCCTTCCTCTTTTCTGAGGCTGATCACATCCAAATCTCATAGGAGCTTAGAGCAAAATAGACCTGAAAACTAACCAGTATTCAGGATAGCAACAACAACAACAACAATAATAATTTATTTTTCAGTTGGATCAATTTATTTTAGCACACATCTGTATTGATGTTTCATAAAGCAAAAGGGAGTGTAAGCACCACACAGCAATGGGAAGAGTGAAAGTGGATTTCTTTCAACAACAACCCAACTACAATGCAGTGAACATTATTTTACTAGAAGCTACATGAAATGAAATTATCAGACTGCTGCTATAGGATAAGAGTAGAAATAAGGGCAGCTACTGCAGCTCTACCAATGCTTGGAAACTCCTTAAATTGAACTAACTTAACAGTGGGTCTAAGCCTTGAGAAAAGAATTTGAAAAGAATTGGTCTTAATTATCACAATAGCACCAAGTGTAAAGCACATCACATTTCCATAGTGCTTTACCTTCACTAGCCAAATAATCAATTCAGCTCCCAATGGCTAACTGAGATTATTAGTAATTTCAATTTCTTTTGCATAAGGCTGGGAGAATATGCTGCTAAATCTTCACCCAATTCATAGAAACCATTCTGTAAGAAAAAGTATGAAAGTACCTGAATGCTCACAGCCTCTTAGTGCTCTGCTGGCTGAAAAGCCAGGCTGTGCCCACCCCAGGGCAAGATTTCAGGGTATTCTAAAGGCCAAAGACTGCAAAAATAAAGGCATTGCAAGAATGTGGAGAGATCTGGTAAGTGCTAACACTTCCAGGAATTTAAGGGCTGTGAAAAATAGACATATGAAACACATTTTGGATGGTTTCTGAAGCCCTTTTTTGGTTGCTAAGTGTACATGTGGTTAGCACATGAGGAGATAAATGCATTAGGACAGGAGAGAAGCACTGAAACACCAGGAAGAATGAGTAAAGCAATGCTGTAATTATAAAATCCTCAGAAACATTTCTCTAACCAAGAGGAGAAGGTGTTACAGAAGGTGCTATAGGAGATGGTGTTACACATACTGTGTTTTCTTGGAGTCAGGGAGTCCAGAAACAACTGAAAATGATCCAGTCCTTGTGGTATTTAATCCTTAGAGACTAATTTAGAATTAGATATATATACATTTCAGAAAAAAATGGCATAGGCCTTTATGCTACCATATTAATTTTGAATCAGAGGAATGAATTATGCTTTGAATTAATCTGGTGTGGAATAAGAAGAGCTCAGGAGACCCAAAAAGACAGGTTTAAACTGGTGAAACTTGGATTTTCTTAGGTGCTGTTATGAATTGGGCCTTCTGGCAAGATTTGAGAAATGTTTTTTTCTCTGTTTAACAACTGAATTATATTAGCAAGCAGATTGTAATGAAAATGAAAACAAACTTTATCTGCAATCATGTCATTGTGTTACACTGAAAGATAAATTATGTTCTATATGAGCTTTTGTTATTCTCTAATATTTCATCCTATCCCTTCATTAGTGCAGTAATCTCCTCCTCCATTAAATGTCCTTGTTTTACTTGCATATGGATAAGGGAATGTGCAAAGAGAAAACGTGGTGAGGGTTTATTAGTTTATTTTTTTACTAATACATTTGTTATTAGTATCAGATATTGCATTAAAGGAACTCAAAGACTTTTTTCTTACATTGTCCACAAGTATTCTGTTTCTGTGCTCTTTTGTATTGCTGTTTCTCTTCCCAGTACACTGCTATGGGGAAGCTTCCTTTAGTCTGGTATGTGCAATGTTATTAAATTAACTTTCCAGGGTAAGCAGACTTTGATGGAGATGATTTTTACCAGAGACAGGACCATCAAAAAACTGTGGTGTAAAATACCTCATTGAACTGAGGCAGAGAAAAAGGGGAAAGACTGCTCAATTTAGATGAATTTTTTTACTTACTTTATCTATGGTAATATTTTAATGTGTGTAAGACATGGAAAAGGGCATCTGTAAAAGCACTGAGTTTTCAAGCAACCTACACATTATCAGCTGAGCAAAAGTTTAGCTGTAAAACTCAAGGAAGAGGCTTTCAGAATTGGATCCAGACTAGACGTCTCACTCTCTTCTTCACATACATTAATTCTTCACTTGAACGGCAGTGGCTGTCCACCAACTTTACAAAGTTACTCCTGATTTAATAGTTCTGGACATAAGGGGCAACTCAAACTCTTGGGATAAATTATGGATCAAAGCTTTGTTGGAGATGGAATAAATCTACATGTTAAAGCCAAAAGCTTAACAATTACAGACTGGATATCACCTAAGGAAATGAAACTGTAACTCTGACTTGTCAGCTCCAAGAACAAAGGCCTTTGTCTCCTGGATGAAAGGAGTTACCTTACAAGTATTCTTGGCAACTAGTCTCTTCTTGTGTTACAGGTGAGGTACTGGAAGGTGGACACTCATACCTCCAGAGCTACTATTTTACAGCAATTAATTCAGCTAGAGATCAGTTTGAAAAATCACAAAGTTTCCTCATCTGTCCATGAGTCATTTTCCTACAGAAGAGAGGAATGGTGTGTGATTATGAATGTCAGAGGGAGGACAGAAAGCTCAAGAGAAAAGAATGACCTTGCAATACCATGTGAAAACTTGTGCAAACAGCTAATTCTGTGAGCTTTCAGTAGAATTTAGATAGGAAAAGGGCAGAACGTGATTTATGCCACCATCTCAATGTGGCTCAGCTCTGATGAGATGGTGAAGTTGCTCTTGCAGCTGACTGCTGCCCTTGGTCTTGCCTGAGACACTCAGACAACCAGAATGTTTGAGGTTGGAAGGGATCTTAACAATCATCTAATTCCAAACCTCCTGCCTAAGGCAGGGATACCTTACACTACCACAGAATCAGAGAATCACAGAATCACAGAATCACAGAACGCTTCTCTGCAGACCTGCTAGACTAGCTTTCCCAAGGTCCCATCCAACCCGGTCTCTGGGCTTCCTTTTGGTGCCTGAATTTGTCTGTGACCTACTTGTTCATCCATGCAGGCCTCCTGGTGTCTTTGCCCAACTTCCTCTTTGTTGGGATGTGCTGCTCCAGGGCTCTATCCCATGGCACCCTACCAAGGAGATCCTTGAAGAGGCCAAAGTCTGCTAACCTGAAGTCCATGCAGAGCTTGTTGTGTGCCCTCCTTGTGCTGGCACCTCCTGCACTGCCTGCAACCTGCAGCCTTATCCCCCAAACAGACACCAACGTGCTTGAAACGCCCTGTGAAGACCAAGTCTTGTGACTGTGGGGCTGCTGGCCCCTGTCTGGAAAGGCCCTCAGCAGATCCCCATTTCAATATCACCTGTCCCTGCCCACCCTTCCATCCCGATCCACGAGCTCCTTGTCCATCCCCAGGTGAAGCTCTGTGCCCTCCAGCTGGTCACTGACATTGAGGGCGTTGTCCCCTCCTCCTCTTCCTGCCTGCCCTTCCTAGAGCCCCTCTTCTTCCCCATCAGCCTTCCACAGCCCAGTCATAGCAGCCACTGCATCACATCTCTGTGATATCCACAAAACCACAGCCCTGCAGGCGTGTGCACAGCTCTAACTCTCCTTGTTTGTTCCCATTTCCATGCGTGTGATAAAGGCACTTAATTTGGGCCCCCAGTGACCCCAACTCACTGGCCAGAGTGCCTGGAATTCCTCTGTGCTGCCCTCCAGGTGCTCTCCTGCTGGGCTTTGATCCCTCTCCAAGTTCTGGGCATCTCTTGCTGACCCATGTGTCAGGCTGGGAGGAGTGGGAAGGACTGAGATTCCCCTCTTTATCTGTGCTTTAAATAACAAAATAAAGCCCAGAGGTCTTGACATGATTCTTAAGAAGGCATCAATACTGAGCTATGATAGTTAACATAATGAGAATTATGTTAAAATCTAGACCTAATCCTTTGTTATTTAGAGCCATTTTTTGTTTTTGTTAATTAACATCTTATTTTTCAAGACAAAATATTTAATCAGATTATATTTATTTGCTGTTTTCTAGTGAACATGGCTGCTTTGTCTAACAGAAAAGGTTAATCATTGGGAAAAATTAATTTCTTCTTTTCCAGAAAAAACATTATAATTAAGTTCTTAGTGAAAGAGATGGACAATCCTACCCACAAAATAGAGGTATTTATGCAAATAGCACTGAACTAATTGATGCTAAGTTACATCAAAAAGAAGCACATAAGATGCTTTCCTGGTGTCAACATTTCTGACTATGATTTATGGTGTTAATGATGGCTTATAGTGAGCCATTTTCCTAAGGGAGAACAAAACCTGTAACTCTTGGACACAATTTATTTCCTTGATCAATGCAGTCGTGTGAAAAGAAAATTCATTATGTTAGCCTAGTAAATGACACATCCATAGGAAGGTGTAAATCAAGTATGCCTGGGTGTTATTTCATAAAGAAGTCATGTAAAAAATCCAGATTCATTCAGGATTGTCTGTATTGTATAATTTTAGAAATATGCATTTAAAATTATTTATTCATAATTAATTGCCATTCAGTTAATTTATAGCCCCTAAGGAAAGAGCCAGACATGAACACCTCATTAATTTCAGTTAATCAACAGCAAAACATTCAGAAGGTTCACATGCTTTAATTCCTTCTTTATTAGAAATCATTACCAGACAACTTTGTACAAACCCCTCTCAAACTGTAGGACAGTTCACATTTTCCACAACCCCTAAGGCTAGAACCCTTAAAAACAGCTGTTAAAGGGAACTGACCCATATCAGTCTTCCTTTGATAGGTATTGTTCCCCTCTAGGTATAAAGATCCTATATGTAAAAGCCTCAGAATATAAAGCAACATGGGGCTAATCCATAAATTTTTAACTTGAAATTAGCTCTGTTCTCTTAACTACTCACCTGGAGTCAAGAAATGCATGGCTTGGAGATCTGTCTGATGATTTCACTAAGAGTTTGTAAAATAGAGAGGGAAGACAACATCAGTGTCTGAAGGGCTTACTGTATGTAGGAAAAATATGAGCATGGCTTCTTTTACCTCCTGGGAAAGGGTAACAGTAAATAAATCTAATTCCTTTACATCCAGGAGAATCATGATAATGCCCATCAGTACTGAAACAGATGGACAGTTGCACCAAATAAATAAAATATTAGTGTAAATATCACTGAGCTAATTGACATTCATCTAAACCAAAAGAGGGAAAACAAGATACTTAAATGTTGCTAACAGCTGTGAGTATAATTTATATCATTAATGACTCCTTCTGTTAAGCCATTATCATGGGTCTAAAGATTCTGGAATTTAATTTAATTTCTTGATCAGTGAGATGCATGCAAAGATAGCACACAGGGATTGTTATAGAGTAAATCATATCTCTATGGCAGTAAAATGTAAACCCATTCAAATATTTTTTTTCTGTGGAGGTTTTATTTTTCAACTGTTTTTAGTTATGTAAGAGACAATATTTTTCTTCAAAGTTTTTTTTTTATTTTCCAGATATTTCCTCTCTTGAGAAAAGTACAAGATTCTATCTATTACCCATTCATAAAACCTGAAAAGTCTGTGAAATTTCTCAGATTTACCTCATTACCACTGAGAATAGGTTTTATTATTTTTGGTGAAAATATGCCACAGTTTCACTGAGTCCACAATTATGAGGACAAATTTCTTGCTTTAAGCTGAATAACAAGTATGTAACATCACACTTCTAGAGATAAAGCACAAAATATGGATGTTCTCCTTATACCCTGATTTTATGTGTGGGTAAACCCAACACCTGTTGGGATGAGACCAATAAAAAAATTAAAGATTTCTGTCACTCTAAATCTGCAAAGCCTTTGCAACATCTCCCAGCAAAGAAAAACATCCAGGCTCACTAAATCAAAAGTGAACAAGGTGGGATCTAGGAATTGTCCTAATAATTAATTAATCAATATTTTCCATGAGATTTACTCTAGTACTTGATCCTGAAGTTCTGTAAGTACAGTACTTTTATTTTGGAGATAAGGTAATTTTGTTGTTTTTAAACTCATTAGATTAAGGGCTTGAAAACATGCACCTCTCAAATTTTAACAGCCTGAAAAAAAAATCCATCCAGAATACATGTAGGGCTTTTCCCTCTTATACACCTCTAGAAATCTAAATCTCAGGGCCTGTATAGAAATTCAATCTACAAACAGTTTACGCATTTCAAATGCACACTGACTACTACATTTCCTTTCGCAATCCAAGCATCAGAATTCTTTTCTGCTCATTTTTCATAAGGTGTTGGGTTTTTAAAAAAATCAATGAGCGAAAGGAAGAACAGCCGGCGGATGCGGTGCTGACTCGGGGAGTCTGTGATAGCTCTAACAGATAACACATCTCAGTATGCTGCAGAGGCACATTCAGACAGATAATGTGCAATTCTAATTCACAGAGTGTTTGAACATAATGTTTCCGTCTTGCTGCCTGATCTTTCAACTTCTGTTTCTTAGCAGTGTTAATTCTACTACAGTCCATTGATTCTCACAAAATTAGTTTTTCTCGGGCTGTGTGAGAGAACTTTTTAGTCATGAGGTTTTTGGTTTTATATTATGTGAGGTTTTCTCCCTCTTCCAGCCTTATGCATTCTGTGACTCAGACTCACCTTTGACACATTGCAGAAATGTTACAGAAAATCTTTTAATGGAAACTAACTGTGGAACATGATCTGAGTGTCCATTTACTGAAGATGCCACAGAAAAAAATATATGATTCCTGGTGAGATATTTCTACTAGAGTTAAGGAATTAATAATTCAACAGTCCAAGGCACTGACGAATCCTTGCCTGCAATATTGTGCAACATTCAGATCCCTGGGTCATGAGGGAAATGGAAAAACTACCTAAGGGCAGGAGACTGATGAACCGGAGCATTTCAGAAACAGAGGTTGTGAGGGGATCTGATTGCTGAGTACAAATGCATCAGAACCTAAGCACCAGGGAAGGAGATGGGCTGTTTAAGCTACAGGCCAGTGCAACAAATGCTGTACTGTGACAAATGCTCACAACAAACACTTTGTGAGTAGGACATTTTCACTCATCAGAATGGAGTTCCAGAAAAAAATCTTAAAGTAACTGTAGAATTAAAAACAATCTGTATTTTTAAGCAGGTGTTTATTCATTTTGTGCCAAGGAGTAACATCTGGAGTCTTCCCTCACTAAAAGTGAGAGAGAGGGAACAAGAAAATGCAAGACACTGGAGTGCAACCACAAACTCTTTATTAGTGCCTTGTCCAGAAATTTTTTGCCAAAAAAAAAAAAGATTGCAGTAGGAAAATGTTGTGCTGTATAAGAATCCCATTGACCTCAGCTGCCCATCAGAGTTGTGTAAAAAGCCTGGCTTTTACCAGTTCAAGGGTCTGAAGAGTTCAGGTTGAGATCTCCAGTGCCCAGTTTTAGTGGCTTCGATTGCCTCTGACTAACTAAGGCAAATGCTGCATCAGTTTAGAAATCACATGATCTCTTGTCTTGAAGGTATTTAATTTCTTTCCCCCAAATCACTGAAAAGCATTGATTATCTTAAAAGCTTAGCTAGGAGATCTTGTAGGAAGTCTGAGGAAAACTTCCTTTACTCTCATTCTGAATAACAGTGGGGAGAAAGTGCTGAGACACTTATTCATGCCTCCATAGCTTGGAAAATGCAGATTTTCTAAGTGTAGTAGTTCAGCTAGGGATATTAAGGATGGTCCAACATATGGCAGAAGGAAAAAATGTAGCAAAATAATTGCTAGATGGAATGTTAAACTCTCTATGGTAAATTTCTTTTTAGAAAATAAGGATGTGGCTGCTTGTTTCATTTTAGAATGGAAAGAAGAGCAAGACAGCACACTTCATGTTCAAGGAAGAAAAAAAATTAGACAAATGTAACACCAGTGTTTCCTAGTTGCTGAAGACTAATCAATAAAACCAGACAGTATATTTTTCCAGGCTGCATCCCCTTCTTTCTGCTAACTACAGAAACATTTCAAGCTTTTCATCCTAGTTTACTTGTTTTTCAGTATATACTGTCTTCAAAATTCATTTCCACGAATTTGATTATTTCCATTTTGTGCTTCACATAATGAATCACATCTTTGTTTCAAGAGCTCCTCATCTTCTGATCTCCTTTGGGATCAAAAGCATGAAATTTGAGACATTAGTCTTCTATCCAATTATATTAATTAGGAATGAAGATCATGTTTTGACAAATTGCTTGAACTTTATGAAGCATTTATTGAAATCATTGCCTTTTAAATATATACAGTTGCAGATCTTCTTATAAAAAACAAACAAACAAAAAAGACAACCAAAAAAAAAACCACATGGGAAAAGCAGAGAAAGCTAGAAATCAAACAGACATGATGGGAGCACACATAATTACTCTAAAATTATTGTCTCAGATTTTGCCTGCCTCATAGGCAAAAATGCCAAAGGTAAATAACAAAATGCTCCCTTTTTCAACTCGAAAGAGCAGATATAATTTCCTGTAGTTACAAGGTAGGGTTTGTTATTGCTTTTATTAGGAGCGGTGTGAAATCCACAGCAAAAGTTGAGAAATATCACTTTTGGGTGTAAATTTTTGATCAAGTTTCTTCTGGGAGATGTTTTTATCAGAATTTGATGCCTCTGTGAATGGAAAATAGGACACCTCTCCTTCCTCTGCATCTTTAAATATTTTAGCTTTTTGTCCTTTCAATTTCTAAATACCACAGCACCTCAATTAAAAGAAGGAGTTTGCAAAAAGCCCAGGACACTGCTCTGAGACACAAATGAATTCCCTCTCTGCCTGCCTCTGCTCCTGCCTGTGTCAGAGCAGAGGTACCTTGCTGCTGGCTCAGATGTGATATTATGGCACTGAAGTGGAACTGGATGTCCAGGAGACAAATCCAGATCACCCTGCTGGTACAGACTCTGCTGGGCAGGACTTTGAAAGAGAACAGGATGCAGAGGAGGGGAGAGGAGAATGGTGAGGACAAGGCAGCTCCTCTCCTCTCCTCTCCTCTCCTCTCCTCTCCTCTCCNCCGAACCTCTCCTCTCCTCGTCCATCTGCTGGATCTGGCAGCTTAGGGGCAATGTCAGGGAGCAAAGTTGTGTGAAATTCCCACTGTCTGCATACTCCAGCAACAGAATTAAGACCTCAGAGTCTGGATCTCATGGTAAACCTATGATGAGTGAAGTCCATCTAGAAGGTGCTTCAGCTCACAGCTGTGCAACTCTCCACACATGACTTAAACACAGTTGAAATTAATGAGATTTGGTAGGTTGAAATAGTTTATGGAGGAGTTTTAATTCAAAGGCAGGAATGGAGGCTTCTCTGGGTCTGAATTTCAGAACAATCTTTGGGATTGTGGGATAACAAACTCAGCTATGAATGATCAGATATGTACCTTCAGTTTTTTCCCTGCTGTGAAAGGGTTCTGTGCTCTTGGCATTATTTCTAAAGAGAGAGAATAATACTTCCCTTCAGCCAAGGGATTTCTGAAGGCCTGTAAAGATTATTCATGCTCCCTACAGACTCAGGGCAGAGAAATTTGTCCAAAAGTCCTCTCTGAACTCTTCTATTCTACAGCTTCTGGACAGGCATGTTCTCTCTCTAAATACCTCAGAGAGACAAAGCCCAGGAGCCAAAGCAGACACAAAGAAGTTTAAAAAAAACATACTGAGTGCAGCACAGGCCAATCCTCTCAGCTGGCTCAGACAAGTTTTTGGCAGAGCAGCTGAACTTTTGAGTGCTCAATAGCACAAAATACCAAAAAAATATATCCCCTACCTCTGGCTTCATATCATTTTCTTTATGTCCTTATGTCTTTACCATTACTGTCCTTTTGTTTCCATTCTTTCCTTTGGTATTTTTGTCTTCCTAAATAGCAGTAATAAGCATATTTATGCAGATCTCTTAGTAGGCAAATATATTCTTGTATGTGCTCTAATGTGCTTCCTGTCATGTTGTTCATTATTCCTTCAGACTTTAATAATGTTCTCAGCTTGATATGGTTAAGAATAATGAGGCATTTATTCCTATTCAAGAAGCTAATTAAAAGACTCAGTTTTGTTTCTCTTAGGTGGGTTGATAGCTTAATTATAGATGTAAGATTCACAAAAAAATCCCCTTTCTATGTTGGATAGCCCTATACAACTACATCATGTCTCTCTTTCCATTTTCTTCATGACATCGTATATTACAGTTCCATGGAAAAAGAACAATACAATGAAGTTTGAAACAAAGTGCTTCTGCTAACGAGCTGCAAAGTTATGATGAGCAATTACTATGTGAAAGCTAAAGTGAGCATTATTTGGAGCTGGAGCTGAGGTTTCCATTGTATGTCTGAGAAGAAAATAGGGCCTGACTATTGTTTTCACTTGTCGCCTCCAACTCAGACCATAAGTAATGGGGCATGAGTGATGCATGGCTGTGTGCCCATACCGGCCTTAATTCTCCAAAGTGGAGAAGTCTGTGCAAAGCCAGAGACATGCAGAGCTTCCTGGGGTTTTGCCTTTGTTACACTCTATGCCAGGAGTGACTTCCCAATAGTTTTCAGATTTATATTTTACTTGCATTGTCTTCTTGTCATAGCTCGCTGTGAAATACCATAAATTGTGAAATAAAGAATGAAGAACTAAAGGAGCTCTCTGAGTCAGTCCATCAGAACCACAGTGCAGACAGAAATAATGGTAGATCCTCAACTCCATAAACTCCCCAGTCCTGCAGACCTTCAGGGTCTACAAGAAAAGCAGAGGGACCCCTAGACTAACTCACACTGGAAGCAGAGGCAGAACTGTGTGGGGTGCTCCAGCCAGGAGATGGAGGCTGAGAAACAGGACAAAAACCTGGAGGAAGAACCAGCCTGTGCCAGGGGCCCCAGCAGAGTTGTATGGGAATGACTGTCCTCAGAAATTCTGGAAGGGATCTTCTGGTCTCCTACAGTAGGATCTGATCAGGCATCTGCCTGCAGTGCTGCTGAAAACTGGACCCTGCCAAGTGCTTTATTCGAGTGGACAACTGGTGGATACCTTGCTGTGTTCAGCATTTTTTTATCACTTAGGTTCAAGTCTTGAGAGGATCATAAGGGAGCACTGTGTAAGAAACCCTATGTCTCCATTCTGTGGGAGGAGATTGGAAACAAGGAGGAGGTCAAAAGCCTTCATGTCTGCCCTGAGTTATAAGTCACTTGTTAAAGAAATTCAAGACAAAGTTGGGTTATCCCAAAGTGACATTTCTACTGAGTTTTATTGAAACTTGATGGGATATGGACAGCTGCAGATCCTGGGAGCCACACAATGGCCTAGCCCAAGGTTTGGATACTCCTGACTTCACTTACTTGAAGGGGTTTTGTCTTTAAAAAATAAAAACTCAGAGACTTTTTCATCTTGCTTTGAGGCAATGCCATACCTGCCTATCATGGATAGCAGACAAGGATCTGATGATGGTAATCTTTCCAGTCATGATTTCCCACCAGTACTTCCTGGAGCTACAGACTAGGGAGGAGTTTTTCCTTTTTTCTCTTGCTGAGCATGGCAAATACATCTGACCATACTGACTATCCACTGATTGTCCAGTCTGCATCAGGGACTAGTCCCTTCTGTCTATTTTAGACAATGGTTTTAATTTCAGACATCAATTTCTCTTCTCTTCTCTTCTCTTCTCTTCTCTTCTCTTCTCTTCTCTTCTCTTCTCTTCTCTTCTCTTCTCTTCTCTTCTCTTCTCTCTTCTTCAGAGATATTAGACTGCAACTTTGAAAGCTTGTAATAAAAATGCTAAGGAAAGATTTAAATACATATTTACAGTAATGCACCAGCACTAATATGTTGGCTCCTTTCCTGGAAAGCTATAGGAGCCCGTGATAACTTTTAGACAGTCAGAAAATCTTAGAGAGAGAAATAAAAAAGCCATTTAAATAGGAAGCAAATAGTTTAGCATGGAGGTGGAAAGAAGGTTTTCTTACCCTTGACATGATTTAAGATGGAGTGTTAAAACCCCAATGAAAGAAAGGAATTCAGTGTATATGAACACAGGCCTCAGGGAAAGAGCAGGACTTGAAGGAAAGGTATTAAAATTAGAGCAGCTGGTGGTTTTGAATTGGTGGGTACTTTCTTGTGCTGTTCTTATTTAATAAATAAAAATGGTGGAGTTAGACCCAGTGATGGGTTTGAAGATTTTAGGTCCTTTGGACCAAACACAGTGATCAAAGTTACCTAATGATGGAGTGTTCAAACACACACACCACTGAATAAACCTAAATTACTGGACATAAATGATAATTTTGATTCTAGATGAACTGTTTTTCAGCGTGTCTATCAGATTTGGCTGTAATCTGAAGCCATTGTGTGACAAAAGTATATATTAAGCAAACCTAGACATATTGCCCTTACTGGAAAAATCCACAGCTCAATTTCATGGTCATTTCATAAAATATATATTTCAATAGCAACTTAATTGCAATGTAGAATTCAGGGTTTACTCTTTAAATATGTGTAACCAGTATGACTTAGATTAAATATTTGTCTCCCTTTCTGCTGGAAATCAAACACGAAAATTCTCTGCTAACATTTAAGAAGTGGCACTATCTAAGTTGGAATGACCAGCAGTCAAGTGGCAACTTGATAGCTATTTAGAAAAACTTAGAATCATAAAATTGTTTGGATTGTAAGGGATCTTAAATATCATCTATTTCCAGCTCTCTGCCCTGGGCAGGGACACCTTCCACTAGATCAGGTTTCTCAGTGCCCATCCAGCCTGGCCTTGAACACTTCCAGGGATGGGGGATCCACAGCTTCTCTGGACAGCCTGTGCCAGGGTCTCACCATCCTCACAGTAAAGAATTTCTTACTAATATCCAATCTAAACCTGCCATCTTTCAGTTTAAAGCCATTTCCCCTTGTCCTGTCACTACATGTCCTTCTCCAGCTCTCTTGTAGCCCCTTCAGGTATTGAAAGGCTGCCATAAACTCTCCTTGAAGATTTTTCTTCTGAATAATATCCCCAATTCCCTCAGCCTTTGCTTATAAGAGAGGTGCTCCATCCCTTGCTGCAAGATTCATAAGGACTCTGAACTGGAATCATCAAAGCTTCTAAGGTTTAGCCTGTGATAATTAATGAAGCAACATTTACTAATTACACCTAGGGAATGAATGTCATTAAGAATTGTGAATGTTTGTACAGGAACTGAAGGCACAGGGGCTCCTTAAAGAAAGCTTAAAAATTCAATTTAGAACTTTTATTAGAACAGTTATTTAGAACACATTTTAACAGATGTGATATATAACAATACTTCCTGTGAAGGCTGGTCTAAGGAGGAGCAAACTGTAGTTCCACAATCACATTCTTTGACATTTCAGACTCCAAAAAGAGCCAGCCACTTCAAGGGAGACTTCTGAGGACCTGAAAGCTTCCTGTCCCTGTATATGCCGCACCCTTGCTGTGGCAAAGACAGATAAAGGTGATCCATTCCATGAGAAGCCTCCTCAGGAAAAGTAGGGATAATTTCATCAGTTTAATGTGGTGTTTAAGTGTTGGGCTTTGCACAGTTAACAAAATAAACCTTATTTCTTTTTTCCTCCTTAAAGTGAGATTTCTCCTTTCGGATAAGAACTGAATTTGAGCCTCTTTGTTGTCATGACACCAGATTTCTCATGTGATGCTGAGACTTATGATGATCCATTGCAATTAAATCTATTAAACCTGCCAGCCCAAGGACTCTGCTGTCCTATAACACCAACTTGAAACCAACACAGAGCACTGTGCTGCCTGCCCACTTTCTGAGCATGAGGTAGCCTTGATGAAAACAAGGAAACTGCCTGGGCACCATGGCTGAGTGGTGTTAATGGCAGGATCTGTGTGCCAGGATCTGCATTCTCTAAAGGCACCAGCAGGTGCAGCTGATACTGTACTTGAAGCCTAAAAATAGCCAAATCAAAAAATTCTGGGTTTTTCTGTGACAGCTGATGCCTGTTGGCACTGGCACGTTCTCCCCTCTGCTCCTCTTGTCCTGAGGAACAAAAAAGATGATTGAAAGTCTCCCCTATACCTGGGGGATGTTGTTCACTTTTGCACACAGCAGTCTGGTCACAGAGAGATGCTGTGTCTGATTGTCTTCATTATCCAAAGCTGAATGAAATCTTTCATGATCAAAGAAGACTAAAATGGTGCCAGCCTACAGCTGATACATTAGAGGATTTCAAAGAGCTCCAGTAAGTGGGAGATAAAATTCAGGTTTTTCCTGAAACCCAGTACCTGGCTAATCCACATGGAAAGATTTCCCACAGGAGTCCTCTCAAGGTTATCAATATATTTTATGGTCTATTGCTCAACATCCACACAGAAATCTCAATTTCACTTTTAAGTTGCATAAGGTGCAGTTGCTTGGAATTCACAATGAATGTTCTGAAAACTAATGTATTTTAAATTAAAAGCTATTGCTTCTTAAGATATGTGCCATATAAGATAGAAAATTCACCATCATGTCTTCCAAAAGGATTAATGAGACAGTCCAGCCAGGCAGTAATTTCCCCAGGAGAAGTCTGTTTTGCCCATGACAGTAAGTGGGGAGGGATCTCTCCCTGTCTTTACCACTGCATATGAACCTCTCATGGTATTTTGTCCCTGCCCTGTCCAGCTGAGGAGGGGAGTGACAGAGTGGCTTTGGGGGGCACAGGGCATCCAGTCACCACAGACAGTTTCCCAAATAAACAGACAAACCAGCTCTGGGGGCTTCAGTGAGAACTGAACCACGAGTATCTCCCTGCATACCTGGCCACAGGAGGTGAGTAAATCACGGTGGATAAACACGTGCAGCACATGCTGCTCTAGAGACACTCTGGAAAACGCTGGAGAATGAGGAGAAGGTCTCAGGAGCATGGAGGATCCCTTCAAACTCCCCATGAAACACAACGAAAGAGAGAAGGCTCGCCAAGCTGTTAGCTGCTCTTCAAAAGAGCAATTTTTTTAGCAACTGTAAGCACTTAAGTCTATAGCTTTTATTTACTTTAGGAGTTTCTTTTAGTCACTAAGTACTCTTTATAAATGGGGAAGGTCTATTCTCTAGATAAATTCAGAACAGTAAATATAGTTCAAGTGTACATTATTTCACTGTGGAAGCATAGGCAGTTTTGTGTGCTTTGTTTACCTTCAGTTTAGGTGTCAATTTTTCATTTTGAGCAGTTCAGAGTCCAGAGGAGATTAAGAGAAAACTTCTCTTTAAAGCTCAGGAGTTTACATGTACTCCTAGGCCATAACTCTCCTTTTTACAGACAGACATGATTCAAAAATGTTGGTATCTCCTTATGCCTGGAGCAACCATGCTCCTGAGTCCTCACCATAGTCTTTGCCATGGAAACCCATGCTTTGTCCCAGTGTGTCACCATTTCCATGGGTGGGTCAACAAGGGTAGCAGGACAGACAGATACACAGCATTCACTACCAGACTGAAAACACCTTCAGTTACTGCTTGTCCTTCCTTTGTCCTTCCTGTCTTTACACATGTGGTATTGGCAAGCTCATCTCTGGGGCAAATATTGGCTTTTGCCATCTGTTTCTGTGTATCCAGGCAAACTCTGATCCTCATTATTTATGACAGCAGAGCTAATATAATACAAATTGCCTCCTCCAGATCCCTTTTTTTGTTTCAGATTTCAAATGTTCTTTTCTAAACTTGGAAAAAGCTGGCACTTCTTTGACTCAAATGTGATTGAAACCCTTATTTTTCATTTCCTTTACCTGACTCTATGTCCTCTAAATTCCAGGTAACCACAATCCCACATAATCCTCAAACTCATTATCTCACATATCTTACAAAGCATGAAACCACCCTCATCCAAGATCCCACACTCTGTTTCACATATTAGACAAAAATGCCCTGCTTTTGCTTCAATATTTCACCAGCTTTATACACTGCTCCCAGAAGCTTGTACATCTCCACAGCCATCAACCCCCTCCTTTTCTCTCTCCTCTTTAAACCTACAGTACTTGGGAGTGGGCAGATCATCTTCTCTGTGACAATTTTTGGTAATTTAATATTGTTTTCTCACTTTGTCTGGTTCCTCAGCAATAAGAGCTAGGGGGTGAAGGAAAGGCAAGGAAAAGGCAAGAAAGAAGCAATGATTGATATAGAATAGTAATGCAGATATCTAAAGCAAATATAAGTTATATTTCACTGGTTTTCATCAGTTTTGGAAAATAGATTTTCATCCTCACAAAAAACCAAAACATGGTATCGGAGATAGCCAATAGCATGGCCAGACTGATCTCCTCATCACTGAACTACAGATTTTAGAAACCTCCCAAAACACTGTGTGTTCTTGTATCAGTCATGAGGTAATTTTCTCCATTTATTTCTGCAAATACATCTATAATCACAAATGCCCTTTGAAGAACTGTTACAACTGAGTTTGTTGCTTCTAATTGCTGACTAACAATTGTCAAAATAAATGAGCATCAGAAATGTGGCAGCTTTTCTTTTTTCATTCTGTTTACTTCTATACTCACTAATTCGAGAAAATAAGTAAATTTTAACAAATTGGAAAAAACACTGAGGCCTTAATGTGCTTAATTTGTTGATGTTTGCTCTGCCCTCAGAGGGCCAGCATATTCCATGCATCACTTCAGATGCATACAGGACTTCTTTTCAGGTTTAAGTGGTGCACACTCTGTTCCTAGGCACCTCACTGGGCTCAGAGGTGATTTCCATGTTGCTGAAGTAATTTGACACTCAGTAAATTTTCTGTTAAATACTCTAGTTTTCATAAATGAAATTTTGTCAGGATACAGTGCATGACTATTTATTTTACTGAAAGTCAATGTACTAATTTGAGTCAAGGAAGGCAAGAAACTGGTTTCAGAAGGATCTCATTCTGACTAATGCTAAAAATTGCAATTTCTATTTGATTCTGATTCACTACCTTCTCTACAATTAGTGGCCACTGTCCAAAGCACCACAGATGAAGGACCACACTGCAAATAGAAGAAGCTTCAGACAAATGAGAACAAATAGTTTATATATACTTCTAGATTTTTCCCTTGGTAAGTTATAGGACAGTTAATTTAGAACTCCAGGAAAGCTTCAGTTAAATTTTAATAAGCAGCTATAATTTATATGGAGACACTAAGATGGCCACAAAAACAGGCATTATTTTCTAATTATAATTGAAAATAACAATTTTATTTGATTGCAATTCGTATATAAACATTATGAGTTTGAAGTGTATAAACAGAAATCTGATCATTTATTTGAGTCAAATAAGAACTGTTTTGAAGCTGATTACATTAAAGTGAAAGTGTGTCTGATAAACCCAATCTCTGTTTCACTCTCAATCTACAATATTAATTTTGTATTAGTTTAAGATAAATTTGTTAGTGTTACCTGCAGGGAAGAGGTATGAGGCAATCTAAATTTCTATGAAATCTGAATCCTGGCACACCAAGATCCATATTCTCAAATATTTCATCTGCTTCAAAGGTATTTAGGAGCCTAACTCTCCTGTTAATTCAAACAGTGGTGGCTCATAAATTATATTGGCTGTTGGTTCTTTATAATAATTTCAGAAAAATTTAGGTCTTTAGCTGTCCGGATCGTTTTGAGAGCTTTAAGTCTTAATTGCAGTGAGCAATTGAACATAAATAAAGTGGGTCACTGCTATCAGATCTTGAAGTAACTGATTCGCTGAGTGTGCCCAGGCAGAGCTGCACAGGTGCCACATGGAGGAAAGTGAATTTCCTGGTTTTGTAAGGTCAGTGTTAAACCTGACTATTGCACAGAGATGCTGCTGCCATGGGAAAGCTTTGGGTGTTAAAAGAAGGTGTGAAGATTTGGAAGTCTGACACAAGGCTAGGAAAATCAGCAGATGTCTTGCAAAGCCTTTGTAGATCCTGAGGTGTTGTTGAGATTCATGATACATCATTTTGGAGTGAATTTCTGGAGCATTGTAATATGAATGAGGCCTAAAACACACAGCAAAACATAAGTGGAAAGCCCAGCATTTCTGGTCATTAAAGTGCCAGGGAGTTTTCTGAGAGTGCAACCCCTCACATATAGTGTGCCAGTCTGCTCCCAGCCAGTGGCCAACACACATGGACAATACAGATCTGTGTGGGGTGCAGGTGAGCTTTTTTACCTCACACTTAATAATTTTCTTGTTCATGCATGTCTGAGCCACAACACTTTGTTCCTGTCCTTCAGAGAGCTCTTCATTAAGCTGTGTCAAGACAAGAAGAGTTTGCTAAAATACCAGCTCTGGGCATCCTATTGAATGCTCACAGAAACCCTCAGCTCACTTCTCCCAGTCTGTGAGGAGAGCCCTGCTCAGAAGGTGACGATGGTTGGAACTATGCTGTTTGAGAGATGTTTTGGTCACTCTGTGGTTCCCGGACTTCTCTATCAGAAGCAATCTTACCAGAGGTCCCCCTCAAGCACAGGACTGTGTCCCCCAGACCCAGCATTACCTGGCTTTGTCCAAAACATCTTCACTGTGTTCCCTGAGTTGGTAGCAGATACTCTCGGTTCCCTTCTACAGAAACATCCTTTTCTTCTGTCAGGTACCCCTTGAAGAGACCCACTCCAAGCCCATCCCACAGGGTTCCAGGACAGCTTCAACCCTTCTAGCCATGGCTCAACACAAAAGAAATAGTATGCCAGGAATTATCAGAAGCTAACAGGCAAAAGGCCAGCACAAAGCTGAAGACCCTCCCAAAACAGACAAAAATTTAAGGGACTGCCAATGGAAGAGGATTAGTAGCTGAGTGTTTAGACTCAGTGATGTACAGTGGGACTCAATGATCTTGGAGGTGTTTTCCAGCCTTGATGATTTAATGATTCTACAATTCCATGAGCAAAGTACAGAAGGAAGTGCTTGGGTGCAATCTGCTCTTTATGCAGCTTCACAATTCAGTCTGGACAAGTTATTTGTTTGTTGATTCCAAAGGAATTGCTTGACAGATTGTGCTGCAGATGTCATTGTCTGAGGGATTTCTTTTTTCCCCATCAGTTTTGCTTTTGGGGAAGAAAAATGAAGTGGCAAACAACATTTATTGTTGGTAGTTACCAGAGTTGTTCCTGGAAGAAAAAAGTGTTAAGAAGTTACGAGCTGGATAATAGAACTGCGTACATTTTTAATGCAGTGCTATTTCGTTTCATGGGGTAATAGATCTGCAAATGGGAATAAGAGGGCATTGTAGTCAGAAGCTTTAAAACACATTTAATTGGGAAATACTGAAATTATATATTGGTTTTGTAAGCTCTTCTCAGGGAAAACAGTTACTGTTATTACTAACTTTTCCAAATGCAGAAAAATTTAGAGAACAAATAAAAATCATAGGAATGCCATAAATTTCAAGACATCCACACTGGAATACAGCTTTCTCACATTTTAATACACAACCATAGACATACCTGTTGGAAATACATGTTTATATGGAATTTAAATCAAAACCCAGCTGTATAAAGCAGACACAGATTTTCAGCAACGGAGGGCTTCGTTCCACTCTCACTGAGGTCAGCTGTAAAGCTACTGTTAATTTTGATGGAAGTAAAATCAGACATTTTGCTTGAAGTTGGAGCTGCAATTTCAAGGAAACACAACAAAATCTATTATTTTTGGATGAAAATATTAATGGCTGGTGATCCAGAGAAGAAGAGTAAACTGATAAAAGAGAATCATGCAAAAGATAGAAAAAGAGCAAGTGGAAACTTCCCAGAGGTGGAAGAAATGTAATGAAAACTTTGATATTTCCTCTCCTCTCCTCTCCTCTCCTCTCCGAACCTCTCCGAACCTCTCCTCTNGTATATTAAAAGGGTTTTCTAGACATTGCCTTTTCATGCTTCCACTCATCCCCAAAAAGTCATTATCAAAGTCTAGAAAATGTCAGTCCTGCGGTCAGGAAGGGCACCAAGACCTGAGCAGCTAATTAATGTGTGCAGCTAATTAATGTGTGCATCTCCTGCTGGCAGGTCTCTGGAGGTTGGGGTGGAGTCAGTTTGGCTTTCACACCTTCCCTTCCAAGTTCCAGAGAGACAATTTCAACTCTCCATCAAGTACCATTAATGAGTATCAGATTAAGAGGTTGAGACTTTCTTTTTATATGTTGTTTTTAATATTTTGTTTAAAACAAAATATTTCATGTGCTTCATAAAACTTTCCACATGGAATGCATCCCTTCATGATTAAATTATTTTAACAATTACCTTAATAAGTTATATGTCACAGATTCATATTAAAAACTGTTTGTCTTTGGGTAGTAATCACTCTTTGAGACAAAACAGAGCACAGCTGCAAATTGCTACCATGGAAAAGAACTTAATAAACCCTAAATTTCAGTATTAATAGATTTCCTCTAAATATATTTAATTAAATTTAAACTTGAGATTTAGTTACAGAAAACTGCAACACATTTTAAAATCCACATTCTTTTGAGGAAGCATATTTTCAATTTCCCAAGAAACTTACTGCTAACCAAGGCAAACCATTTCATCAATGTAAAATTATTACAGCTTTCCCTACAACATAACTGGATCTTCACTTGTTTTAGAAATTTCAAGAATAATTCATAAATTGACATATCTTTAGGTTAAGGACAGGATATCATGGTTCATAGAACCTTAAAGATCCATATGACACATATTTGAGCCAAACATTTTATTTTTGGCTGTAATGACATGATTGGACCCAGGCCTTAGAGTGTTTCGCAGCCTGAGCAAGAAGCTCTCCTGAATTCACAAATATCTTTTCTCCTACCAGAGGAATTACAGTTAGTTCTGGCACACTAAGCAAGCCTGCAATTGTCTAATATTTAAGTACTTTGTTAATCCAACTCTGAGTACATCTGGACTGAATCACAGCCTCTTTCTGCTGAAAGTCATCTGTCTGTTGCACGTGCAATATTATTAAATTATCTTGTTATCTGTCTTTTCTACTCAGTCTCAGCGAAAAGTTTCAACAGTCATCTCAGCCAAAATTATCAGAGAGTTTTTAACTAAAACATACTTCACTGATCTTGTCCAGAGTTTTCTTTTTTTTTTAATTAAGGTCCTTTCTACATCTTTCACATCACGCCATGAGCAAGCTTTTGCTTTGAATTTCCTCAGACAGTCCTGGGCAGCCTGCTCTGTCTGAGCCTGCTTGAACAGGGGTTTGGGCCAGATGACTGCAAGAAGATCCCTTCCAGCTTTGATGATTCTGTGATTCTGCATCAAATAGTTTTAATATTTTAAAAAGTTTCTGTTTCTCTGTGGTATCCTATTCCACAAGCCCACTTCCACCAAGTTCAGTGTTTCTCATCACTATGCTGAGACCTTCACTGGGTTTACATTAATAAACTTGTTACCTGCCTAATTATTCTTACCCTGGTCACACTGCTGTTGTTGACAGGGACATGCACTCTAACAGCCACAGTGGTACAATTGATTTTGAGGGAAATTCCCACAATTCTACTTTTCCCAACAGCTGTGATCATCCCCATTCGAAGCTTGGACTCAGCTATGTTTTCAGATACTGTAAATAGATCTGTAAATTTGTACTGGAGTGTTTGTCATAGAGTCCAGGTTTAGATTTCATGGCTCAGCAATGAAAACAAGGTTGCTACCGAGGCCAGCACAGATCCCAGTAATAAGAATTTCTCTGAAGTTTGACATTGTTCTGGAAATAATGATGCAACCATCTCCATGGCTGAACCAATTGCCTGATTTGAATAACATAGGCTGAATTCCAGTCTCAGTAACACCTGGGAAAGCAACAATATAAACAAATATGGAACATAAAATATTTTAGTTTGTGTATGGGAGAGACTTAATTGACTTTTTACAACCATAGATGCAATTTTGTCAGCATGGGAAAAGACTTTATAATATTTCATGAGCTTAGGTCTTTTCTGATCATCTAGATGACCTTAATGATGGTGATTGGAGCGAGATCTGAGCCTAAAGATTGATCCCATATGCAGAAAATACTGCAGAGTTTTACAGAAAAAAAAATAAGTGAAGAGAGTAGAATCAATACCTGGAAGCACAAGAGATACTTCAGATTTAGTAGCATTGATTAAAGCATGATTATTCAATAGCACACACGGGGGAAGCATAACTTTTCAGGAAAAATAAAGTATTCTATGTAATATCCGAGAAACAGACAGGAAAACAAAACTGTTAAAACAAATGTTAGGAGATAGAACTTTTTACAGCTGAAGCATATAAAAATACAGAAGATGAGAACCAGGACAATTAGAGCTAGTTCCTCATTACAGCATACAAATTGCAGTAGTAGTCACTGTCTTTAGTCTGGCTGTCTTGTTCTTGGATATGACACAAAGACAGACTATTACACACTCTGGGCTCTGTTCATGAGTCTGATTAACTTAAGTACCATGTTAATTTTTCCTAGATACACCAAGAGTTGGAACCAGAGTGGTTGTAGGTTACAGATGGCTCCTGTGCCCTTCTGACAGAGATTTACAGGCACGCGATTGGAAACAGCTTTAGTGCTGGCTAAGAAGTTACTGAATTACATGTTTAATAGAAAAGTAAGAAAAACCCCACAGCCCTGTTCTCTTTAATATTCTGGGTTACAGTGTGCATCATTCCCTCTGTCAGCTCAGGAGCTGTTCAGCTTTCTCTTTGCGAGAATGCGCATCTGTCTTACAAAGAATGGAGAGGCTTGGAGGTACCCCTCCTAATGCACCACTGGAGTCCAAAACCTTTTGTTTCCTCCACTAAGTGAACCTATGGAATAAGCTGAATCCAGGTCTCCTTCACATTTCTCTGCATGCACAGGCATTTATTACAGAAACATGACTGTGTACCTCCAGATCCCTAAGCCTCTGTGTACACCTGCCCTAGGACAAAGCTCAACCCTTGGGCAGGTGTGGTTGCACAGCAGAATCCAGAGTGCTGGAAGAGATCGGAAATTTTGGTGAGAAAGACATGTTCAAATCATCTGTTTCAGGCCTCTAACTAATGTCAATCTTTTGTAGGTGCTTCCTTTTTTTTTTTTTTTTTCCCTATTTATGACATAGAATCATAGAATTGTCAAGGTTGGAAGAGATATTCAAGATCATCAAGTCCAACCAGCAACTAAGTGCTACCAGTGTAAGTCCTAAACCACTGAACCACATTACTCAGTGACAGGTCCAGATACCTTTTAAACCACCACAGAATGTCCTGATTTGGAAAGGACCCACAAGAATCATCAAAGTCCAGCTCCTGAGTCTGCACAAGACAACCCCACCATGTGCCTGAGAGCATTGTCCAAAATGCTTCTTGAGCTCTGTCATGTTTGATTCTCTGACCACTCCCATGGGAACCCTGTTCCAGTGCCCAAACACCCTGTGAGTGAAAAACCTTTTCCTGATATCCAGCCTAAACACACCCTGAGTCATCTTCAGGCAAAACACTTGGGTTCTGTCACTGATCACCAGAGAGGAGATTCATACCTGCCCCTCTGTTTCCAGTTGTGAGGAAGTTGAAGACCACAGTGAGGTCTCCTCTCAGACTCCTCCAGGCTGAACAGACCAAGTGACCTCAGCTGCTCCATGTATGGCTTCCCTTCCAGGCTCTTCCCCATCTTTGCAGCCCTCCAAAAGCTGAAAACTCCTTCACTGAGGGTAAACATTACTTAGCAACATTTAAAACATTAGAGTGTTATCAAGCTTATTCACATACCAAATCTAAAACACAACACTGTACCAGCTACTAGGAAGAAAATTATCCCAGCTGAAATCAGGGCACCCTGAAGCTGCACTCTTCCACACAGCCTTTCTGTACAAAAGGAACTAAAAAACCAAGGAGGAGTTACCCTTTAAAAAAGAACAACTGAAAATACTTTATCAAATCTTCTTTTCTGCCGGTAGTTTGCTACCTCACCAAAAACAACAAGCCCTCTCAGGTGACAGTATCATAATATTCTCCTAAGTGCCATGTGCAGTATTGCAAAATCAAAGATGGACATTTCTTAGTATTTATGTTTTAGAGTTTAGTTGTGAACCTGTCAGGTACTTCTGAACTGTTTTTGTAAGGAAAAATAACAATACTTAGCATTTATATAGCACAGCCCTGTTCACTGGTATAGTGCTTTCAAGTTATTACCTAATCAATCCTCTCAGTGTCCCTGTGCAGCAAAGATGTATTCCCATACTCATTAGAAAAATTGTCTGCACTACAGGGAAATATGTACCCTTGAGATCTCTAACCAGCTGAGCCACACACAAAAAGTTTGGATAAACTACAGATTAAATTCTCTGCTTAAGTTAGGGAGAGTTTTGTGATAGGCATCAGTGGTGTCAGACCATCACATCCATACCCTGCATCACTTGTGTCAGAAGAGCCAACACCACCTGCACTTCTTAAAGGTTCCTGTTGTTATAAACTACACCTATACAGCCAATTGAAATAGGGGATGTAGCCTGTGAAGAAGGATTAGAGAAGCATTTAGGATCCAAAGAGCAAGATCTTGTTAGGCTTCTGGTTGAGATGGGTCGCTGAGACGTAACAACATTGATGAGAGTCCTTGTTGATATGCAGCAATACCACGCTGGGGATTATGCTGGCATGGAGGCATTAATGATGCCAAAGCTGTGTGTGGAACTGTTTTATCTAGTGGGATGGAAGCAGGTTAACATACATCTCATTCTTGATTAAAAACAAAGATACACCAAATACTAGGATCATACAATCATTGAGTGGTTTAGGTTGGAAGGGACATTAAAGATCATGAAGTTCCAATCCCCCTGCCATGGACAGGGACACCTTTCAGTAGCCCAAGTTGCTCAAAACTCCATCCAACCTGGCCTCGAACACCTTCAGGGATGGGGCATCCACAGCGACTGTTCCAGTGCCTCACCACTCCCACAGTTAAGAATTTTTTCTTTGTATCTAACCTAAATCTACTCACTTGCATTTTAAAGCCATTCACCCTCATCCCATCACTACATGTTCTTGTAAAACAAGCCCCTCTCCAGTTCTCTTGTAGTCCTTTAGACACTGGAAGTTTGCTAAAAGGTTTTCCCAGAGCCTTCCTTTCTGAAGGATTAATCCAGTCCAAAACTTAGCATCCCTGAACTTTCCAATAAAACCCCTGTGTTTCGAACCCATTAAACTATTCAGATTTTTCTTTTTTTTTTTTCTTTTTAATCTGATATTTGCTAGTGCTCCAGACTTTGGATGTCTGGAGCTACATGTCTGATTTTATCCACTGAAGAAGACTAGAATATAGGTTTTGAGGAAAATAAAACGTGTTAGAGCATTTCAGTATAAAAGAGAGACTGGGTATCTTTGCATCTTCATATTCCTTTTAAAACACTTACAATGACAACTTTAGATGTAAGAAAATATAGTGACTCTTAATGCAAATGACAGTAAGGAAATATCCAAACCAGAGGCAAATGCATTCTTTAATTAACTAAAGTTGTATGTACCTGAGTCGTCAAAACTGGCTGAGAGCAGGAGAATGGAAAAGGACTCAGATCATGTTATATGAGACCATGAGAAAATGGTAACTTTCCTCCAATCTCATTTTCCCTAAAGCATTTAGTTCTCCTGCCAGACATTTGTTCAGGGAAGTGTTAGATATTTAGTTGTTACAGGATCACAGAATGGTTGAGGTGGGAAGTAACCTCTGGAGGTCATTGATCCAACCACCCTGCCCAAACAGGGACACCTAGAGCCAGTTGCCCAGTACCCTGTCCAGACAGTTTTGGGATATCTCCTAGGACGGAGACTCTGCAAGCTCTCTGCACCAGTTCCAGTGCTCCATTACCTTTCAAGTGAAAAATAATTTCCTGATGCCCCGTTGGAACATCCTGTGTTTGTTCCCACAGCCCCCTATGTTGTCCCATTTACTGAGCCCCACTGTAAAGAGTTTATATCCTGTTTGTGTCATGGCTGTTACACCCATGATGGTCAAAGGACATTGACAAAACAAGAATTAGAGGCAGCTATAATCTGTTTTATTAGACCAACTGGTACAGTTGAAAAACAAGAGAATAACTTTTTGGTAAACAAATGCTCCCAGAGGATTGAAATAGATCTTTGCAGGCAAATACAAAGTTGGCTGGCTGTTATTTACCCTCAGAGCACTGCAGTTTTACTCTCCATGGACTGCCTTGGAGCCTGGCTGAATAAAAGCAAAGCTACAAAGACTGACTTATATGTACAAATCTTGCCACATTCTCCCTTGAGCAGATGCGTGTTGGACTGTTGCAAACCCAGAGCAGAAAAATCAGGATGGAAAAGAGCCAAGTGTTCAACTCTTATTTTTGAAAAGTGCTCTACTTCTCATAATGGAAAAGTTTTACATATTTTCTTGTCCAGAGACAATGAGGCAAATCAACAGTCTTCAAATAAAACTCAATTTTTGAGCATCAGGACCATGTATCTCTGCTCAACAAAAGCCTTTCTGTCCTGCTACTGAAAGATATAAAATTTGTGTTATGAAGTGAAATCTGTGAAGTTATTCTTGCTGCTGTCTTTGTAAAATGACAAAGTTTAGATTCTAGCTTTTTTGGCCAGATTGGAATCAATTCAGCACAATACCACTGATTTCAATCGAGTCATACTGAACTGTATCAGTATCACTGAGAGAATAATGTGACCCGAAGACTACAAGAGTATCTTGTCATGAAAGCTATAACTTGATTAGAAATAATCTTTTAGGAAGAGAAAGTTGTGGTAATTCAGATTACCTAATTTAATTTAATTTAATTTCTCAAAAATGAGAAATTAAGTTTGTGTGTTTGGCTTAATAAAGGATCCAAATCAAAATTTATCATTTGTTCTTAAAAGATTAATTTAGAAAAGAATATAATAAGTTATATAAGATATCTTGAGGAGATTTTTTTTGTTTGCTTTCTTTTGCAATTCAAATGATGATTAAATTCTGCTATTGTCTTGAATACCATTGGTTCAGTTTGTTTCAGTGATGGTCTTGCTAAGAGAGGAATTTTGTGTCTGTAAATTACTGAACTGAGCTGTTGACCTGTGTGAGTAGGTATTGTTAGAAGGGTTTTTTTTTTCCCAGAGGAACAATAGGATCTTCAAGAGACTTTCCTGTTTCAGGTGGTCAGATTTTTCTCTTGAATAAGTTGGTCTGGGATAGGACTAAAAAGAATTAAAACTAACCCAGTGGTTAAATTCTAAATTTACAGGGTGTGCAAAAAGCTGACAAAATTTTAAAAAAATCCACAAGTACTTGAAGTGTTTTGTTTTCAATTTTACACTATTAATAACTTTACAAAAGGCTATACTGTTATTTAAACCTTTCAATTAACTCAGAAAAAATAAATTCCATATTTTCCTGATACAGGATTCTGCTACAGATGACAAGGTTAAAAATAGTATTCTTATGGGATGAAATTAAGAACAAGTACTTATTGTAAGACCCCAGCTCTGTTTGTTGTTAGTTTGGTTGGGCTTTTTTCCTGGTGGAAGATAATAAATTTTACACTTCTTCTTTTTCTTCAATTCTTTAGCATATTTCTGGAAGGTATTATAAACACCGCATAAAATTCTGTTCAATTATTTTTCCTTCGTAGTTGCAGGCCTTACATAATTTATCTTTTTTTTTGGAAAACTTTCTATTTCTTAACGCAAATTAATGCCACCACCAAAAAATACCGATGTCTTAGAGAGACAGGAGTCTCTGCAGTGGTTGAAAGGAATGAGTAAATGATAAGGCAAGTTTTCCATGTAAAGAGGGATAGAAATAAAAATATGTAGCACAGAATAATGTTGGAATCTAATACTGAGAGAGTGGACACAGAAGCCTTCTAAAAATATCCATTGGGGAGGTGTACAGGGACTCTGCTCTTCCTGTGGTGTGGCTGTGGCTCCAAGAATTTCCTGCAGATTAGATCACAAAAAGTTTATTCAATTCTTCCAGTCCTTGGTTTGACCTCTGGTACAATATGAGATGTTTGGGGATTCATTTACCTGAAGCCTGAGGAAGATGGTTATGTAATGCCAGTGTCAATACTTAACCAGTTTCATCCTGTTCTTAGCTTTGTAAGTAACCTATAACTCTGTCTTTTTTGTTTGCTAAGGAAAATGGTGGAATTAATTTCTCCTTATATTAGGCATTAGCATCTAGTTTAAGCAGACCATGCAGTGCTCTCTCCAGTCAGGAGAGAGGGATTCCTACAGAAAATAGGAATAATCCACACTTTACAAGTACCTACCAGTCACCAGTGATCCATATGACTGTCTTTACAGTGTAATTAATTGTAAATGTCTCAGGTTACAGTGATTCTTACCACGAAACCCCCATCATCTTAATGCAATGTGTAAAATGTGCAGGACCACAGTCTGTGATAAAACTTGTGTTGTGGCTTTTCAGTAATTTCTTCAAGCCTTCCAGATCAGAGAATAATAGCATCATGTTCTCTTATAATTTGCTACTTCACAAATTTTTCTTAGCTATAAATTTTGCAGGCTAAGCTCATTAGCTGAGCCCTACCATCACTTCTCCTCCTCTTTCCCCCTGCACTTGTCAAATAACGCTGGGCCATTGATTAATTCCTAGGGTACCCAGAGAGAAATACCCTAAATATTTTCCTTTCAAAGCCTGGATTTTTAACTTTCTGTGCCCTGTGTTTAATACCTAGTATGTCCCTCTTCTATTCTCACTAAATAAATTAGTTTGGATAAAATACTATGGGGTACTCATCCAAATGGTATAAAGAAATCTAGTCCCACCAACTACCTTTATGAGTCATACCAATAATTTGTTTTTAAATAAGAAAAAAACGGAGATTATGTTTGTTTGATCAGACCTGTTTTACAAGAAGTGACAGTAGGCGAGATGAATATTATCAATAAAGATGGAGAGAGAAACAACAGGTTAGTTTATTACTTCTGGCATAATTTTACTCAGGATTTACATCTGANTATATTATAAAGATTGTTATTATATTATACAGATAATCCCTCAGAATATGGGAATTTCCCTATTTCTAAAAATGGGTTTAGGTAAACTCAGTTATGAACGTGATTAATTAATTCTTTGAAAACATCATGAGAGCAAGTTACTTGAGTCTACTTTTTGGAAAATATTTAATTTGAAGAGCCTATGCTTTGTTTTATTACTATTACAATCCTACGGGGCTTTTTATTATTCCACACTTACTACTTTAGATCATGGATACTTCTTCACTATATGTAGTTTCATCTGTAATTCATGTACAATTCTAATTCCCATCCATTCATTTTTCTCAAGATGAGCTTTTTTTAATATCTTGCTATTTTCTTTAACCATATTATCATTGACTCATTTGTCTCTTCTATCAGTCACTGACAGATTTTAATTTGGAACTCATATTCACTGCCCTTTATGCTCTCATTTTCGGCCTCATCTATATTTTTAAGTATTTTAGCATTCAGGATAACTTGCTTTGCTCACTTGTGGGAAAGCATAATTTACTCAGACAGACCCGCAAAAAAGGAGAAAAAAACTTTGAATTTTTAATTCCTTGTAACAAAATATTGATCAGGCAATATCAATTGGACAAATTAATTTATATCAGAAGAAATTGGCACTAAATTTCCAACTTCAGTTCAAACTAACTTCAAATGATAACTAGCATTTTCCATTAAAACCCCCATAATTTAGTAGATACGAATTTTTTAAATGAAAAATTAGTTTTATACAAATTTATCATAGAAATGTTTTATGAAGTAACAATGTTTACACCTCATCTTATGCTGTGATTTTTCAATGTTATTTTCACAAGACAAAGGCCCATGCCACACTTTTTGGAGAGTCTCAGCACCTGACATGGTGTCAGGGGCCTCTTTTGCAGATTCACCAGCAGTAGGTTGGCATCAGGGACACAGATGTCCACTGTGTGGTCAGGACATCACACAGAGCTCTTATCTTTTTTGAAATTATAATAATTAGCCTTTTCAGCATCTTGCATCTCTCAGAATATCCTTCCTTCTGTGCTCTAAATACCAGTTCTTGATAAATGAACTTCATTATGCATGGAAATAAAGATTGGCTGTGCTTTTTGTAAAAAGTCCTAAATTGTCAAGGATTGCACATGAAGCCTGAGAGCAGGAGCTGCTGGGGGGAGGCTCCGCCTGGGGAGGCAATCCATGCACATGGAGGAGAGATCATCACCTGAAGATTAACATGATAAAACACTGCTGCAAATTTTCAGCTGGAAAGACAGAATTGCTCTCAACTAAGACAATAAATTAGATGAGGATTCACATGCAGGGTTAATGGCAATATCTGTGGTGTCACAAGTATGCAGTAATCACAGCTGTGAAGATGAGCTCTGTTGTAGCTGGTACAACAGCTAATTATTTAGTGCTGCTGGAAATTCCTTCCAAAACACTAGAGCTGGGGTCTCAAACGAGGAACTCTGAAACCATCTTTGATCTTTCTGTTTAATACTCATTAACTCTTTAACCAGTGTGCCAACAGGCACCTTATTTTGGGAAGGAAGGAAGGAAGGAAGGAAGGAAGGAAGGAAGGAAGGAAGGAAGGAAGGAAGGAAGGAAGGAAGGAAGGAAAGGAAAGGAAAGGAAAGGAAAGGAAAGGAAAGACATTTGGACAGAAAACTACAGAATTCCAGAGGGGGTGAGGGTCACCAGGAAGCACAGTGTAACAGCTGATGCATATTTAGGCAGTCTTTAGCCCAACAAAGCCCAGCTAGGGAAGGCCAGCTCCTTCTAGTGGGAAACTCAAGTGTCAGGGTGAGAAATCCTGCCCCTAATGTGGCCTGGGATAGAGGTTCATGATCTTCTCAGTGATGGCTGTATCTCAGAACTGAAATATCTGTCTCACCTGTGCTATCACAAGTAGGCAGCCCTTCCTCAGAGATGTCCCTGCCAGAGCAGAGAGGCAGGGATGCTCCTGAGGGAACACAGCCTGTGCCTGACTCTCCCCAGTGCAGTGACACAAAGTGCTGCAGTGGAAACACAGTATGAGGCAGGCACCAGTGGGGCAAAACCAGTAGGAAACAAAGTTTGGCAGAAAGAAATGAGTAAGAAGCAAAGGGTGGCAAACAGGTGCTGATAAGGACACAAAGCCAGAAAGAATTCCTTGTGGACAAGACCCCAACCTCCTGTGCCCCTTTATTGCACCAAAGGAATTACGACAGACCAAGTAGAACCTGTAATTAAAATGGTCTGGGCTTAAAATGAGGCTGCAGAAAGAGAAGAAATTATGTTTGCTGAAGTGGTTTTTTTTAATATTTTTTTTTTTTATTCCATACATGAATGAGTGATAAGAAATTGTTATTAATTTGCAAGTAATTAATTTTCTGAGTTATTACTGTTTTGTCTGCCACAAAGTCACTGTATGGTAATTTTTATAATCTTCTTATTGTCTTGTCTTCTAAGAAGCACTGAATGATTGCCTAGAAGGTCCTAGCATTACATGGGGAGCACAAGGACATTTGCTTAGTTAGCCCCCTCAGTGCGGTGTGGGACTATGGCTGTTGTCAGCAGTGTCACATCCTGAAACCAGCCTGTTTAGCCAAGAGACCAGTGTGGTCACAGAGATCCATAAATTGACACTGAAAACAGGAGGTGGGGAAGAATAAGAATTTCCTCTCAAGTCGATTTACTTTTTGAACTAAAACTACATTTTACAAATACAAAGTCCGGAATTACTGCCTGCAGAATCATTTGACTCTTGAGCGCTGAGCTCTGTGACAAACAAGGGCAGGAAATACTGGGGTAAATGGGCATTTGCATTTATACTCCAGCACTTCCATACACCTCTAACAAAGAGGGAATATCAGGGCAGCTGGAATGCTCATGAAAACTTTTCTGTGAAGCACCCTTTAGATACTGCCTGGGACATTATTTACTGGGCTACAATCTGCTGGGTCACAGTCTCTCACTGGCTCCTCTCTTGAGGCTCCCTCACAGCAGGATTGCACTGAAGCCCACCCTCCACAACCAGAACAAGCAGCTGGCCACAGTCAGTCCTGGCCCTACTGCTGCTTTTTAGGAATCATTCTCCCTGGTCATAAGTCTCCAATAGTGACCTGTGTTCCTATTAGGAAACTTCTTGCTGCAATAAGCTCTAGAATTGCCAAACCTCTTTGTAATCTGCTAAACTTCTTGTGGGTCCAATATTTGCCTACAAGTCTGATTTTGACAGTAATCTCAAGGTGACCTCTGAGGACAAACTCAGTTATAGCCCCTGAGATTTTTCCTAAACAAAATGAGGACAGGAATTCTGATTGCATTCTTACCATTAACTTCTATTCCTCTTCCTAAACTCCCTCTCCAAGTCACTATCTTTCTTGTTTATGTTATGCAACCACATCTAGATGATAATAGCATCAGGAACTGAAATTAGGCAGGGTTTCCTTGAATTAGGCTTGGGTTTCCTTGAATCAAAGAAAAACTGTTTCAAATCCAGACTGGGTACACACAACAGAAAAATCACCCCGAAAAAGTCACAACAGCAAAATTTTCCTTATAGGATTGTCAACACTCTGACTCAAACACTATTTGGAAGTCAAGAGGTTCAGTCACCTCCTCTGGGTGCCCCCTTCCAGCAATGGGAAAAGCATCCAGATCCCTTCTGAGTGCAGAAGAGGGTCAGGTGCAATCACAGCTGGAGCAATACCATGTTTACAGTCTTGCTCCACCTGTGTTGGTCAGGCTCAGCACTGCCTCACATGGAGCTGCGAACACATGACCTGGCTTACAACATTCCCTTTTTACCCTTTACTACCCTCACCCCCTTCCAAACAAACAGCTCATTTCTGGTTACCATATCCCCATCAGCACTGGTTTTGCTGGTTTTGAATCCTTACTTGGTGTTTATGCTCTAGTTTCCCTGACAACTTCTGACTTTGACAGCGATTTTGTCAGGCTCTTGCCTGTGCTGTTATCTGTGACATCCTGCTGTTTCTCATTTTGCTGTCTTGTTAGTGGCACCACGGGTCAGTGTAGGCCATCTGCATGCACACTGCTTCCCTTTGTAATCTGCAGCATCCTGCAGCTTCTCGTGTCTTTATCTTGTCAGAGGCACCACAAGACTGAGTGGGCCATCTGTACATGCATCTTAACACATACCTGCCTGTGCCATCTGCTGCTGTATTAACAGGCAGAGGTAAATAAAATACACAGCTGGCAAAAATAGGCACTTCTTTTGTAAAGAAGATGAAACTGAAAAAATCACAGCCATTGTACTGAGGAGCCCAGAACTGGACACAGCACCCCAGAAATGGCTGCATTAGGGCTGAGTGAGGGGGAGAATCAGCTTACTCAACCTGCTGGCCACACTCCTCCCCATGCACCCCAGGATAGCGTTGGCTTTCCTGGCCACAAGGACACTGCAAGCTCATGGTCAACTTGTCACACCCCAAGACTCCCAGGTCCTTCTCTACAGAGCTCCTCCCCAGCAGGTCAGCCCCCAACCTGTGCTGGTACATGGAGTTATTTCTCCTCAGGTTCAGCATCCAACACTTGCCCTTGTTGAACCCCAGTAGGTTTCTCCACAGCCTGTCAAGATTAAGCTGAATTAATCCTAATAGCTACAGCTGTATTCTACTGAATCTTGATTTACATTTGGGGTCATGTTTGAGCATCTTGTAATGTTTTTTTGCTGATGTGAAGTTACAGTGTACCTTGTGTTTCTCACTCAGTTCCAGCCCCAGCTCCTACAACACTCTAAAAACCCAGTCCCAGACCTGCAATGGAACACACAAAGAGCCAAAAAGGCAGGTTCTGTCCAAGTGGGTATGTCTGTCTCTGTGGAATTATAGAGACACCATAACTGTCCTTTCCCATGCAAGGAGGGCAGAGTGGTTAGTCCTTCATAAAAGCTGATCACCACAATCCCTAAACAGAGGTGATGCACTAACACTGCAGCCAGTTCTCTCCTGAAATAAGGCTTCCACAAATTGGTTTTAACAGGCTCTTTCAAAGCACCTGATTTATGCAGGTTTTATTTAACATGTGCCACTGGCAAAACAATGATCCGTTTGTTTTCACTCAGTACATTTTAGTTATAGTTAACTTCCCAGAGACAAATTTAATTAGTGATCAATTCTCTCTCAATGCTGTAGACTTCAAAAAGCTTTTCCCCTCGCTGGGGCTGCACAGTAAAGTGCATTGTAATTAGAAGCAAATGTGAGATCCCTGTCTTTTCTTATTTAGAAAGAGTAATAGAAAGGATTAAATTGCTTTCTCCAAGAGAAGAATGAACTAAAAACAACACAGTAAATTGTCAAGACTTGCTCAGTATTAATGCTTATGTGTTTATAGTCATAACTTTCAGCCAAAATTGTTTTAGGGACCAGCCAAGAGGTCAGTAGTAGCTAAGAGGTCAGTCCAGGAGTCAGGCAGAAATAAGCTGCTAGGCCAGAAGCAGAACACTTCATTCAGGTCCATGGACAAGTTACTATTTATCTCTCACTTGGGGTTTTTGTCCTGGAGAAGAGCCCTTGGGGTCTCTCCTTTTCAGTGTGTGCATGTATTATTACCTAAAGCCACAGGTCTTTGGTCCTGCAGGTTCCTTCTTGCTAGAAAATGAAGCTTCTCCAGACACAAACTCTGAGGAGATGAACACTCCAGCTCCTCTGTCTCTGATCTTCACCAGGAGATCCCCTCCAGCTATAGGGATATGATCCAGGATAATGTCAGGGGACATCTCATTATGCAGGTTATTGCAGCTCTGTCTGAGGTGGTTATGCCTCTCTGATCCATAACACATTTTCTAGAGAAATGATCCCTCTGTGCCCTTGGGGCAGCACAGTAACTCATTGTCTTTTACACCACACACACAGTGAAGCCTGTGAAGTGTTGTAAAGTCCAGGGTGTGTATTTTTTTCCAGCAGGTCTGTAGCCCTGAGTGCTAATGCTCTGATGCTGCAAAGGAGATGGTGTGCACAAGACTTTTTTCCTGATCTTGGTCAAACTGTCTGATAAAGGCTGCTGAGCTGTGCTCTGCAAGCAAAACCTCTGTGCACTGCATGCAGCTTTGCCTGGGGAAATGCCATAAACCCTTAGCAAGAAATATTTCACTTTTGTGGGGATTGTATGTCAGAGATAATGGGCCTAGTTTGAGGATGGCCTTTTACAGAAAGTTTAATATCATGCACTGGGCTCTGTGATGGGTCTTTTGCCTTTTATGCTTGCAAACAGTACCCCCCAGGCTATGCCATCAACTGAGATGCAGAGAATTGTTGAGGTTGTCTCTGCCTGACAAAGTCATGATTTAATCTCCATCCATTACCTTGATAAGCCTGAAAATAAGCTGCAGACACTCCAGAATGTTCTGGGATGCTTCTGATATGTATAGTGTCAACCTCTTCTCTTTTTAATAAAGGTGATGTAAATGTTGCCTTGCTTAGTTTGGATTTTTATTCAATACATTAGGACTAAGCAGCCTATAGAACTTGTAATTCTACTACTGGTTTGTTCAAATAAGAGGAAATACCATTTCTGGTAGTTTTAAGTGGTGCATTTATCAGGAAAAAAAAACCTAGGGATTCTTACCAAACTATTCAAAAAGTATTTTAAGCCTTAAACTGGCACTTGGCTAGCTCTGCTCTCCCAAGAACACACTACCAATCAATTCTTAGAGTAATTCAAGACCAAATCTTGCTCTCTTTTATTACCATTCCGTATCACTCATCTTTATGAGAGGCTTCCAGAAGTTCAGTTCATTATAGAGTGGACCAATTGCCTACAAAACCTTGTGCAAGCACTTTCCACAGGTAGCCACTATCTGATAATAGTCTCTTTCCCAGCTGCCTGGACATACTCAGCATCACAGGCTGTACCAAAGGTTAGGATGAATCCTCATGCCAGACACAGCTGGGTACAGACCTCTCTTCCATCCATTTTCAGACATGAAAGATGATCTATTTGCTTCAACTTCAAAACTTCACTGTGCTTCAAAAAAAATGTCTCGCATCCCTGTTTTATACCTATGCAGATGAGGTCTGGAGTGTTCAGTCCATTCTCCTTGTTCACCAGCAGGAGGTTTTTCTTTGACCAGGGTATCACCAGAGGTTCCTTAGTCAAGGTACAAATTTTACAATCACAACAGTATCCAGTACTTGTGGAACGTGTAACAGGACATAAGAGAAGTTAATTTTTACAGATGATGACACTGCAACACAAAGCAGGGCAGTGAATTTTGCAAGGACACAGCAGAGCAGTCACAGGGTTCAAACAGCACATTTCTCTTCCCACGTAGTCATTTAGACATGCAGAGAGCAGAGTTCCTCTGGGACAAGGTTCACATAAAAAACATTATTTGCAAAAGATGGCACTGATCAAGCAGTTGACCTTTCCGGGTAGGATTGCAAGGACAGGGACCTTGGTTCTGAAATAAGCATCTGACTGCTGCCAGAACTGGCTTTGATACTTTTTGACTTCTCCAGACTCACTTTGGAAACGTGAAATTACAAAGGCAGTATGAGTAGTTTTTGACATACGAAAATTCACTTTTTGATCTGAGGGAGAAAAGAAAAAGGTTTACAAATGCCCTTCATTTTTAGCTGTTTTTCTTTTTTCTTTTTTTTTTCCTAAATAAAGTATTTCTTACTATGAACATGTAAATAGTAGTTTTCAAATTTCTCTTGTTTGTAGTGAGGTCAGAGAACATTAGTTGCTGTAGAGATACGTGTGGAGTCCTAATGTCATGTTTTTCCCTGTCACCAAGCCCTGGTGAGCACCCTTCAGTTGTGAATTTGATATCATAATTCCTCAGGACTAGTTAGAAAAAGCACAATTGAGACTTCAAGGAGATTAAATGGTTTTTGTGTTTGAACACTTTCCATCATTACTTTTTTCCTTTCAAAAAAACACTCAGTCACCTTCTTTTTAGCAGCTTTTTTTTTCTCCCTCCAAACTCATTTCATTTACTGCAAAACAAGTTTGTTAATCCCTTGATCTGAAAAGCTGACAGCTCATGTATTGATTAGCCACCCAGCTATGCTGCTGCAGTTTTCAGCTTACAACCCTGTCTCAGTTGCTACAAGCTTGTCTAAAACATTAGAGTTCAGAGTCACAGCATTTGAAAACTGATTTGAATGGAGGGCAGGGTTGGACAACACTGAACTACACAGCAGAGGAGAACACACATGGGGTGTTTTTATAGAGAGAGGAGAAAAGAGAGGCCAGCCCAATGTGTCAAGCATGCAGATGGGAGGCACAATATCTCTTCTTTAGTTAGGGCTCAAATGCTTCACTGTCATTGCTGTGCAATTGAAGCATGAGAATCTTATCAACCGCATAGCTTGGAGACTCAGCTGCAACTAATACCAGAGTGACTGCTCTTCACACCTTACACTGGAATTTCTTAATTCAGTCATGTCTGTGAAGGATGTGGCTGTTGCCTCCCCAGCAGCAGTCAGTTCGTGCAGGAGCCTTGGTTCTGCTGATGGAATACAGAGCTATAAATCTGCTGATGGGACACAGAGCTAAAAAAACCTGTTAGATTTGCTTGTACCTGTGAAATGAGAAGAGGCTGAGAGATCTTGGACTCTTCAGTCCAGAGAAGAGAAAGCTGGGGGAGAATCTTATCAATGTGTACAAAACAATATAAATATATGATGGAAAAGGATGAAGAAGAAAATTAAGAAGAAGCAGCAGCCACACTTCTCTAAATAGTGCCTATTGAGAGGGAAGGAGGAAGCAGGAACAAATTAAACATGTGAAGTTCCATTTGAACACAAGAAAACACTTTTTTTACCATGCTGATAGTCAGAATCTGAAGTCTCAAATAATAAATCAAGTATGAAACAAACTCAACACTAATCACAGTTCATGGCCAAGATAAAGGAAAATTCTACAAGACAGGGAAATGCTAAACAAAAAAAAAAAAAAACCAAACCAAACCAAAAAAACACAAAACATTATAAGAAATTAATTATGTACACAAATAAAACAGCAAATAGAATTTATGTGTACAGCAAGAAGGACAATGACCTGTTGTTGTGGATTTGAGTCCAGCTGGAGATAAAACACCACACACCTCCCATTTGAAATAATTCTCCCTCCAAGTCACTAGATAGAGAATTGATAAAGTTAGAAGAAAGTTAACACTACTACAGCCAAAACCAGCACACCCACCCTGCTGACTGCAGAAAGAATTTGAAAATGTTGTTACTTTTAAGGAGAAACAATGGTGTCAGGAGATTACTTTTTCTCTGCCCCATCTTTTCTGGAACAATGTGAAAACCATTCAGAATTAGAGAAAATAGGGCTGGGAGGGGCTGTGAGAAGGTGCCCAGTCCATGCTCATTGTGGTGTTAACTGTACCAAACCAGATGGCAGCATGCTGGACTCTCCATCCCTCATGTAGGCTGTGCCAGGGCTTAGCTTCCCTACTCATCAGAAAGATATTCCTGAGTAGATTCTTGTTTTGTTTAGATTTAAAATAAACTTTGTTCATCTCATTGAGCATGGATAACATATCTGCAGATATTTATAAATTTTTTTCTTTACATTTAAAAGTTTCTAAGAAAAAACAGCAGCAATTCCTTTGATTGTTTTTTGTACTGATTTTGCCCAGGATAAATTTCTTCACAGTGGCTATTGTGGGTCTGCATTTTGCTCTGGAAATACTGTTGCTTACACTGATGTTTCAGCTCCTCCTGAGAAGCACTTCCACAGCATCAAGACCTTTTCTCCTCCTGACATTGTCCCAGCAGTGAATAAGCTGGAGGCACACAAGAGGATGGGAGGGGACACAGCTGGGATAGCTTACCCCAGCTCACCAATTTCCATATGACATGATGCCATGCTCAGCAATAAAACTAAGAAGGAAGTTTGTTGTGCGGGAAGGGGGCAGTGCTTGGGGACTGGCTGAACGTGGGGTGGCTGGTGGTGAGCAATTGTTTCCATCTGTATCACTTGTCTTCTATGTCTCTTTATTTTTTTAAAATCTCTTTTCTCTTACTTTTTAAAAATTATTATTATTATCATTACTTTTTAATTATTAAACTGCTTTTAGCTCAAGCCATGTGTTTGTTTTCACTTTTGCCCTTCCAATTAATTCACCCATCCTGAGGGGGAGTGGATGTGAATAAGTGTGTGGTACTTGGTTGTCAGCTGGTGTCAAACCATGACAGTTTTTTCCTAGATCACTTGATTTACAGGTGTTTCTATTCTTGTCAGGCAATAGTGGCGTCCTGTCCCACGGAATAGCCGGTGAAATGCTTGGAAGGTACATCCTCCCAAAGGACATTCATTACATGTCATTCTCAAGTATGGATGGAGCATGCTTTTGCTTCAACAATGTGGTCACCAGAACTGGGGCTCAGTTGACTAAAATAAGCTGTCTAGAGCTGCATTAGAATGGAGTAAATCTGACCTTCCTCCTTAGGTCAAAATGAGTTGGGCTTCATGGACTAGACTGAGATGGGTACTGATGACAAGGAGACCCTGCAGCCATGAGTCCTGGGCCACAGATTTCCAAATTATTTAGCTCACATGTGTCCTTAACACATGTGACACTTGTCCCCATGTCAGTTGGGGACATGTCAGCAGCTGTCACTGCTCTGGTACAGGATCTTGGTTGGACATGTACTCATGTTTGTCCTACCAACTTTCTCCTACCCTGGGAATAAATACCTTTTCTTTCCAATTCAATTACATCTCACTCAGAGAGCTCTATTATTAATTATTAATCAGCTGCATGATTTTCCAAGCACACTATTGAGATATTGATACACACAACCTTGGGGGTTAAAAAAGCTTTGAGTGAGTTGACAGTAGTCTTGGAAAACCTCCACTTCTCTGTATTAATTTAGAGCTGTTTGCCCTGGTCTTACCCTGGTGTCATTCATGGCAGAATTTGATTCTGTGTAAACAGTGTTTATTGAAAGCAGAAAGTAGCACATGGAACTCATGTACTGTATCCACTATCATTTGTTAATCACCATTTGAATTCCAGCTGTACTAAGATCAACTTCTCCAAGTAAAAGCAGCATGAGAATAACTGGATAGAAATCGACCTGTTATTTGTTTGTCTGCAAATTCTCTACATCATGTCCCCAAGGAGGGTCCCAAAGCACTTCACAAACATTTCCTGAGCCTTAGTGACAGGCGGCAAGAGAGATAAGAATTTGTACAGGTCAAGATCAAATGTTTTTGCAAAAGAAATCCTGTATCCCACACACAAGTTGTGGTTCAACACAGGGAATACTGAGTTAAACCTTATGTCTGTTATGGAGGTGAACAAGACATTGATGATAGTCTTTGCTGGTATAAAATTTATGACTCATCATCTCCTTGTGGAGTTCCAGGAGCACAAACATATTGACATTTTAAAATGGTAGGGCCTTTGGGCATATTTCAGAGTTCTGGTCTGCTGCTTTAGGAAGGCCTGTTTTAGAAAAGAAGTGTTTTGGGGTTTTACTTCTGATTGGAAAGGGAGGTGTGTAGCTGCATAGCTTCAGACATTTGATGTGGGTTTCTGGTTAAGGACTACACTCGCGGGAGTGTCAGCAGAGAAACTGTTGTTTTAGGTGGTTTCAAATGGTTTCTTGACTCTGCAGAGATGAGTGGTAGACATTGTGACTCTCAGTTTCGTGTGTTTATACACAGCTTTTACCTCTGATCTGAATAAAACGAAACTGTCTCTTCTGTTGTGGAAAAATTTATAATTAGATTAAACTTAATGTGATGTTTCTTGTTGCTTATCGTGATCTTATGTGAACTGATATTTCCTTGCACTCATTATAAAGATATGGTTGTGATTCATGGAAAATTATTTTTGGTACAAAAAGGTTAGTACGCAGGCTAATGGGGTGTTGGGGGTTAGGTTTCTTTTCTTTTGTTTCTTTTTACTTATAGACTTTTTTCCCATAAGTTCCTAGGAAACACTAACAACTCGGTACTTAAGAAAAACAAAAGAACTGGCCAAGCTCAGGGTAGGAGGGCATCTGGTTGCACTTCTCATATCTGGGAGTTTCTCTCTGAGGGGCAGAGATTCCACGAGAATTGGGCAGGTGTCGTAGTTTGACAAGGGAGGACTTTGGGAAGTGAGGCAAAAGATTTGTGTGTAGTGGACAGTTGGTTGATCCACTGAAAAGCAGGACACGCTTCTGTGAAAGATATATGTTAAAGATGAAAAAACCCAGGAACTTCTTTCTTTCCCAGCCAGCAAGAAGGTAACCAAGACCAGCCTGGCCTGTGTCTCGGCTGGGCCGGGCCGGCTGGCCCTGCCACGGGCTGGGCACTCTTCCCCCAGGCCGCCTGCCCCCACTTTCCCCATCGGCTGCTGGGCAGAGGGAGGGGGTGCCACGGGCCGGATGGAGCCAGCCTTGCTAACATCTGGCTGCCTGCTGCAGCCCGACCCGGGACCCAGCTGAGCCTGCCAGGGCAGCCCTGGGCCAACCCAGGGACTTTGCTCCATGGGAGTGTCCCCATCCCAGGCAAGGAGGGGAAGGAGAAGCCCCCATCCCAGCATGCTTCTGCTGAGTTCGAGCCTGGCTGATCCAATCTGAGCCTCTTCCCCCAGCCCTCGCCCAGCCGCAGCTCCAGCTGGTCAGGAACACTCAGTCTGACATGTTAACCCTTTCAGTGCTTCAATCCTCCCCCGAGTGAGAGAAAAAAACAAGATGCAAGCATGTAAAAGAACCACATAGAGACATCATGGTCAGTGAGGAAAGAAGTTAAGTCCCAGACGGGAGGGATGAGAAGTTTCCTTCTTGGGGCTGAAATCCTCTTGTAAAACTACAGAGAAAGCCTCTTTTTCCTTATAACCCATGAGATTATAAGGAGACGAAAGTGTTCAAATTGATGTCAAGCAAAAGCCTCCATGCTGAAGTAAGCAGATGTGAAGTAACTGAGATCCCATGAGAAGTTTGAACAGAGAGAAGAGTAGTCCGCTGCCACAAGACAAGAAGAAGCAGATCTCTGTTCCCAGAGATGATGATGATTTTAGAGATAGATAAGGAGAACTTTTGCCTTTGAACTACTCATCTTTAAAATAATACCCCATAAGACAATATGACCCATCGACAAGCTGTGGGAAGGCTTGTGGAAATAAGAAGGACTTCACGATAACAGATTTTCCCCCAGGCAGCTGCTAGTCATGAGAAAACCATGAGAGAACGAGTTTTTTTTTTCCTTTTGTGGAGAAGTCTCCAGAACCTTAACAAGAGACACTTCTCTCCCTGAGTAAACTGTAGAAAGACTACGTCAGAAGTAGTATACTGACTAAAAATTTTAGGTTTACTTCTTTACATTGTCGGTGTTCCAGAAAAAAGTTGTGGGTAGAAGAAGAGTAGTCTGAAGAGTTTCATTCTTACTTTTTTTCCCTTTTTAGTTACTGTTAACAAATTTTTCTTTATACCCTTTTGAAGTTTTGAGCCTACTCTGCCTTTCTGCTAATCCTATCTCACAGCAAGAAGTAGGTGTATTGACTGGGAAATCTCAAAATTAGTAAAAATTTCAAATTAGCGAACCAAAACCACTACATGAAATCAGTATTTCTGCTCGGTTTCGAACTGAAACCACAACAGCAGGAAAAAGAGGGGGCTGGGGCAGCTGCTGGCTCTCCTTCTCGTTCTCTCTCTCGGCTTCGGAGGAGGACAGTCTGAGCCACTGCCTGGGGAACGGAATTCACTGCTGATGCCAGAGCCCAGCCCACAGCTGCTTCTTCTGCTGTGTGGTGAGCCTCTGCTCGTGAGAGCAGCCACCGAACTGGGACCTTATTAACACCTACCTCACTAAAAGAGTGATCTGTTCCCGTCTGCTCCAGTGCCAGGGAGCCTGAGCTTGCCTCTCCCTGCCCTGCTGGGAGCTGGGCCGCCGCAGCCCCGCTCCTGCTGCTTCTTGGGCACTGCTCTGAGTTCTCGCTACACTGTAGCCCAGCACCCCCGCCTGCCGAGACATCTTGCTGTCCCAGCTTGCAGCTTCTGAGAGTCCTGCTGGAGCACCGAGATCGACTGCCCCAGGGTTTGTGAAGCAAACCCTCGCTTCCATCCCTTCCCGTCTGGGCCGAGCCGCCATTACCGTGTACTCCCCGAGCCTGCTCCACAGCGCCCCCTGCAGCCGTGGGGGAATCGCCGCACCTGCCCTGCCCGCCGGGAGCCAGCAGCGCCCCTGCTGGCCGTGCCCGGAAGTGCACCAAGGGGCCGGGGCTGGGTTTGGGCTCAGTTTGCTGGTAGTGCCGGAGCTGTTCGCGGTTGTTTGCTTTATCATACACACTAGCGAAGAACTGTTATTCCTGTCCTCATATCTTTGCCTGAGAGCCCCTTAATTTCAAAATTATAATAATTCAGAGGGAAGGGGTTTACATTTTCCATTCCAAGGGAGGCTCCTGCCTTTCTTAGCAGACACCTGTCTTTCAAATCAAGACATGGGGAAAAGCCAAACCATTCTAGAGCAATTAGGAGCACTTGATGTTTATCACTGTTTTCTGTGCACTGTTTTCGTTACCTGTTCTTGGACAATTCCACTCAATGTGTCATTGATGGCATTCGTCTGACTAAAATCTTTCCCTTGATATGTTGACCTGTTTCCTGCTCTAGCTGTTGTGTCATTTGGCATAGCTCATAATGAAGTGACAGATTAAATGACATTAAATTCCCTACCTGTTGTGACAAAAGCAGGATGTTGCCCAGCACAGAGACAGCCTGTAAGATAAATACCATTGACAACTTATGCAAAATTTTAAACACCAGAAAGAGACAAAACTGTTTTGACCAGAAGTCTGTATTGGTGCAAGGATGATTTCTGGGAAGAAATTAACTTTGAATAATGGAAATTAGAAGAAACTTTCTAATGGATCAGTGGAGTCAGGAAGGAACTCTGTACTTTTGTAATAAAAAAATCTCCAGCTATTATTCAAAAGGGGTCTTGGTCAGGTTTATAGTTCTCTGCAACATTGGAAAGTTGGATTTGGTGATTTTGAAAGTCCTTTCCAGTCCAGAGTGCCCAGCACACAGTCATTCCTGCTACTGGGACACCATATGTGACACACAAGCCTAGGCAGGACAGCGTGCCACATGTCACCAGCACCAGGGTAACATAACAAAGCAGCAATGTCCCCTGGCACAGAAGTACAGAATCAGAGCACTGCAAGAACAAAAGAAACTGTGCTTTTTGCGGGAGGGAGAGGTGTCAGGGTTGCTGCTATGGAGTGAATGGTTTCCACGTCTCAGCTAGGAGTAAAATGAAATAAACACTTGGCTTGAACCTTTAGGACACAGAACAAGTATTTTGTTCAAATACAGTTCAATGGGGCTAAGATCTCTCTATCGAGCATTCAACCTATATAAAGAAGTCCATGGAGGAGGAATTGAACTGCAATTGAAGCCTTGAAGGTTGTGGTCAAATTTGGGACCATAGGAAACGTGCCTTTCAGTAAAATCAAAATATGGACATTAGACTGGTCACAGAAATGTTGTTGCCTGACTACAGCCTGGCTGCAATGCAGTGAAGAAAATCCTTCTAAGAAAGAAACGGCTTTCCGTGTTCTGCTGAGATTCCCAGGGAGCAGTAATGACTTCAGGTGGGATAGGAATCCTCTCACAGAGGAAGCAGATACCAGGAAAATGTCAAGGCTTTGGGCCACTCCTCAAATAGTGCATCTTTGCTCAGTTTTCAAGCATGCTGTTTCTTTTTTTACATCTGCATTGGAGCAAAACTTGTAAAAAGCAGGATTAATCATCCACTGCTCCAATGAAAAATTGTTCAATTGCCAAGAACAACTCAATTCTACAGAGTAAATACCTATTTCCTCTGCTCATTTGACATGCATCAAAGATATCTCTTTTTTTCCTAGGAATACAGGTGCTTTTGTTAAGAGCCAAATGAGAAGTGACAATCTGTGAGCTTTTCCCTTCCTTTCCCACCTTTCATCTTCCAGCCTGAGTCACGTAACACACAGTCCTTTCCAGCTTCCCAAGTGGAGCCCCAGTGAGAAACAAAGTCCAGGCTTAAGTGAAGGAAGAAATATCTTGGAGTGTAATGAATCCTACACAGTGCAGGTTCCTGAATCAAGGCAGAACTGGTGGTACAGAGAGATTTATTCTCCTGTGAAATCCTGGGTTAGGTGCAGCTCAGCCTTGTTTCCCCCCACCTGCCAAGAAAACATTTGGGTTAGATGGGAAAATTATTGCAGAATATTACCATGATATAGGTGCTCTGGTCAAGTCCTGCTGGTTCTCACACTGCAGGACTGTGGGACAACTCTGATTGATTATTTCTTGTATATCTACAAACAAAAGGGTTGGGAAACCAGCAGGCACAAACCAGATCACATACCAGGCAGCTTAAGGGATCAGCTTTACACTGTTCCTGACCAGACATTCAGTGCAAGGCACAAGCTGTCTCTTAAACAAATAAAAAGCATTGCAACTACAAGTTTATTTAACCCACCAGGGAGCCAAGAATATGGCATTGCCTCAAGTGGTTTCTACTTTAGGGTATAAAACTTGGAATAATATTAACTTTTCCAAATTAAAAATTATAATGTTACCATCTGGGAATTGCTTCCTTCCACTTGCTCCTGTCTTTATCTGCTATTTCTTCCTACAGGAACTTCCAAAGCGTGATCATAGAATTGGCTGGACCGTAGTTTATTGGATGGCAGAAGGTATTTCATATCCTTTAGCCTCACTAATGTAATCATCATTTCCTTCAAGTTAATGAATAAAGTTCCTGTTATTATATATATTTTCCTCCTGCTGGAGGGAAATAGTGTTATCTGCTTCACGCACATTCCTCAGCACCACTTTGTTGGAATGCCCCCAAGAACAATTTTATCTATATTAATACAATATTAATTTTAAAAAGAGGGGGGAAAAGAAAAAAAAGGCAGCATTTCTCCTCCTCTGCTGCCTGCAGGACATAGATTGAGCTTCTAGGATTTTTCTGCTTGCTTGGAAGGAAGCAGTTTACATTAGGTTTCAGGGACATCACAATTTATGCAGTGTGTTTTCATCTCGACTTGCTGCAGCAGTAAAGAGAAGAACGTCTGTAAGAATACATTCTTCTAGAGCACCTTTTATCCACTGCTCTCCAGATGCTCAAATCCCAACTTAATTTTCTCTACATCACTGGAAGGCAGCAGGCAGAGATTTAAGGGGGAGGAGAAGAAACAGCAGTTTGTTACCTCCTCACCCTGGCTTCCATCTCCTGCTGAGCAGAAATTCGACTGGCACCACTGGGGCTGCTCAGAGGGGCTGAGGCTGGCCCAGCACTGCCAGTGGTTGGAGGGGCAGCCTGTACTGCCATCACAGCTGGGGAAGAGTCACCAGAGCTGCCCAAATCTCAGCTTCCTCAAAAGCTGTGCAGGCTCTGAGCACAGCCCCTCGAAGGTACCAAACCTTCTGCCACAATTCTCTCTTGTGTGAGATGGGACAGGCTCTCCAGTGGCAGCAAACTGAGAGCACCACCACAGAGTAGCCAAAAGGATGTATCTAGAAAGAAGAGGAAAATCCCACAAATAAAATGCAGAGCTTTCCTTCTGGAAATTTCTTGAAGTGACGATACTTCAGGAGGTCCAGTTTTCTTCTTCTGCAAAGTGTGAATAAAGAAAAGAGAAAAAATAATATTTAAATTATTTTGCCCCTTTGTTTAATTTATTTTATTATTTGGCATATAATTTTGCTCTCTATTCCTTCTTTTCTCATTCCCATGACACACCCACCCACCCACCAACATATATATATAGATATATATATGCACATATACATGTATCTATGCATATGTATTCATATTAGTTCCATATGAGCAAAGACATCAAGTTTTACCCTTGAAGGAGAAGAATAAAAGACAGCAAGTTAATTAAATAGAAGATACTGTTAATTATTTAAAATGTCATTGCTTTTGAAAGTATTCCACCTTATCTAAAGGTAACATATGAAAGTGGACTGAGCAATTAATTTGGCAGATATAGCAGTAAAGAAGGTCTCTGCTAGAAATAACCATTCTTTTCCTCAGATCTTTCTTTAAGTGATGCCACTGAACTCTGTCACTTTTCTCTGGATGTCTTACCACCTTTGCTCTTTTCACAGCAGCACTTAGAGGTGCAATTGAGAGCATGACAGCCCTGCTGGATCTCATGCAGGCACACAGCATGAAATCTTGCATAAACACGGGAAGGGTTTTGCGTCATTAATTTCTTAGCAGAATAGAAAAGGCTGGTCATAAACAGGCAGGAAATCTGAGGTTCTTCCTAAAGTCCTGGAGTAGGTCATTGGCAGAGATGAGACTGGCTTTAGGGCAGCCATGGAGAGAGGTTCAAAACCTATGTACAAACCTATGTACACCTCCTTCTCTCCCTTGGGACTGCAAAGAACCACTTATTTAACAGCATAGAGAAATAATTTCCCTGCTTTAGATTTTGGTCAGCCCTTAACTGGTCAGGCTATTGGACTAGATGGTCATTGGAGGTCTCCTCCTACTGAAAAAATTCTATTCTATTCTATTCTAGTAAATTCTATTCTATTAATAAACAAACAAGTTAATAGTTATGCTGCCATTAAGTGCAGAAAAGCCAGTATTTCTGTAAGGGAGAGGAATATCACATCCAACAACATCAATTCAGACGTTTTCCCCTGTTTCTGCAATGCTTCAGATTTTGTACTTCAATTTAATTTAGAAACTAGGGAATGTTTTACCTCATTGTTTCCTCTCATCAAAGCAGCTTTCTGATATTTGTTAATTTGTCTCAAACATCTGCCATTAGAAGGCGAGTGTCTCTTCTGTCAGGTCTTTCTCTCTGGCTTTCATAAAGGGTTTCTACTGCTCAAAACTTGCTGGGGCTTTGTTAATCTGACAGGCTGCCTTATATTTGTCCAAATGCATCCAGTAAGAGCTGTCAGAGCTTTGGGGACTTAAAATGAACAGCCTGGTAACTTAATGGAGAGCACTGAAGAGTTTTTGCCCATTAGAGAACATGTGAGTTTACAGACCCACGTTTTGGTAGCAAGAGGGCTACAAGGGTGGCTTCTGTGAGAAGCTGCCTGAAACTTTCCTCATGGACTGGCTGCTGGCCAAAGCTGAGCCCATCAGCACTCCTGGGATAATGTATTTAAGAGGAGGGGAAAACACCTGCAGAAGTGCTTCTGGAGAGAGGAGTGAGAATTTGTGAAAGAAACCTCTCTGCAGACACCAGGGTCAGTGCAGAAGGAGGGGCAGGAGGTGCTCCAGGTGCCAGAGCTGAGATTCTCTTGCAGCCCAGGGTGAGGCAGCTGTGCCCCTGCAGCCCATGGGGGTCCATGGGGATGCAGAGATGCACCTGCAGCCCCTGCAGGACCCCACACTAGAACAGGGGGATGCCCAAAGGAGGCAGTGACTCCATGGGAAGCCTCTGACTGGCAGACTTCTGGCAGAACCTGTGGACCCATGGAGAGAGGATCCCACACTGGAACAAGTTTACTGCCAGGACTTGTGAGCCCAAGGGAGACCCACACTGGATCAGCCTGTCCCTGAAGGGCTGTCTCCCATGAAAGAGACCCATTTGGAGCAGGGGAAGAGTGTGAGAAGTCCTTCCCATGAGGGGGAAGCAGTGTCAGAGGCAACGTGTGATGAACAGACCACAGGTCCCCATCCTACTCCTTTGCTGAGGGGGAGATGAGAGAAAATCCAGGAGTGGAGCTGAGCCCAGGAAGAAGTGAGAGGTGGGGGGAAAGGTGTTTTAAGATTTGGTTTTGCTTCTCATTGCCCTACTCTGATTTGATTGGTAATAAATTAAACTGATTTCCCTGAGCCAAGTCTGGTTTTTTTGTGATGGTAACTGTTGAGTGATCTCTCCCTACCCCTGTCTTGACTCATGAGCTTTTTCACTGTGTTTTCTCTCCCCTGTCCAGCTGAGGAGGGGTGTGACAGAGTGTCTTTGGTGGGCACCTGGTGCCCAGCCAAGGTCAACTCACCACAGGTATTGGTGATTACAGTATTTCAGTATGCCTCAGTCTGGTGCAGGATCTGCCAGGACAGGCTTGACAAAGCAGAGGAGATATAGGTTTAGAAACCCAGTAAATCAAACCATTATGCAGTAAATTGTGAGGAGGCTGGCACTAGCAGTTAGTCAGCTGCCTGGAATTCATGTGTGGTGTCTGATAGGGAGTCAGATAAGTGACAGAAATGTGTGATTGGGCAGCACAGGGTGCACCTGAATTTATTTTTGTGAATGGAAGCACTGGCAAAGGATGCAATAAAAATTCTCTTTGCATACCTATGTAACCCTGCCCAGTCCCTGCTGTCAGTCAGTGTGATCACTCCACTGATGGTGTTATTAAAGGGCTATTTTGGTTAATCTCCACTTTATGTTTGCACACCTAGCTGAGCAGTGCTGCAGTGGATCTGTCAGCTCCCTGAACGCAGGCAGCTGACAAGTGCCTTGAGAGCAGCACCTGTACATATGCAAACAGAAAAAGCAGAAGTGTGTATGTTCTCCATCTGTCTCCAGTTTGGAGCTTTAGGTCTATTAATCATGCTCATATATTTGAAAGCTTTTCCAGCTAGTTCATTGCCTGACTCAGAGGAGTAATGGTTCAGTGCTCGGCACTGAAGAGACAGAGCCTCTGCATTTTATCCCTAGCTCTGCAATCAGTTCACAGTACAGTGAGTTAATCTCTTAGGATTAGGCCCAAAGGGATGAAGACTATAAAACTAAATCAGAGACATTCCTCCTTCCAGGATTTGGCTACTAGATTGCAATCCAGAACCTGGGGACCTGGTCCCTCCATACAGCATCCTGTGGGAAGCAACTGTTGTGTCAATCCAGGACATCTCAATGGAGAGCAAAAGGCTGGGGAAAAGGGCACACAGTAATTTACTCCTCTCTCCTCCAGATGTGAATGCTTACCCAAGCTATATTCACTCTCTGCTAAATGGCTCCAGTCCTTCACAAAATCAATACCTTTTCTGTTTTCCTAATGAAAAGTTGTGATTTACCAATGGAAAATCTCTAATGCAGTTTTTGTGACATCCCTGAGCAAAGCATGTGGGAGAACTGGTCCCAGTTTCACAGCTGCATAGAAGGATTCAAAGACATCTCCAAGAATATAATCTACCTGTTTGGGTGTGGGGAGAAGAGAGGTTTCCATTCGTCCTGTTGAAGCTGTTTTCTTTTGCAGGAAAAAGCCCCAAGAATTCATGGTACCATTGTATTTGGAAATACTGCAAACTCAACTGGACAATGCCCTGAACAACCCGAACTAACCCTGAAGCTGACACTGCTTTGAGCAAAGAGTGAACTAGATGACATCCCAATGTCCCTGACAGACTTGTGTACTTCTATGATTCTAGAATTATGTGGAAAATAATTTAGAGAAAGGAATATGTGAGAGTTTCCTTGCATCCTAAAATCTAGGACTCCCACTGTGAAGGACTTCCTTGTCACCTAAAACTGTATGTATATTTTCTCTCATGTCCATAGCTTATGGAATTACCTCTTTTTCTTTTAGTAATTGCTAGGCAGATCCATGTACCTACTTGAGAAACAGGATGCTGCAGCTAAATCCCTGTGAAATTGTAAGCTGGGCTTTTAGGGAAAGTGTCTTGTCAGATGCTTCAGGGCAGTTAGACGGGATGCTGTGTAGTCTGTGGATCTGGTCAGTCCTGCACAGAATGAAGCACAGAAATACAACAGAGATATCTGAACAGGAAAAGCAAAGAGTGAAGTAGTCTTGAGAGGAAGAGGCACAGATTTATGCACCTAAGTTTTACCTACTCCCCATTGTCTGTGCTTATAGTTTCCTCAGAGACAGCCTCAAAAACAAGTTCCAAATATCATTACTTATGCTACTAAACAAGTTGCCTGAATTTCATCTGGACTTAGCAAACACATCTGATTTATTTCAACACTAACAGGATCATGACTGAAATAAAATCATACACAGATGAGTGTTTCAATTGCTACTGTTATTAATCCTGCTGTTTAGGTTCATGTTTAACAGGAGGCATATGCAAGGCTCATTTCATATCAAAACAGTGAAGAAGCTTCTCATCTGTCACTGTCACAGACACCTGTGAGGGGCCACCTGCAGCACTTTTCAGGGCAGACAGGAACTGCAGAGTGTGAAAAGTCGGCATGACAAGCAGAGGGACTGTGATACTGATTGTGCAGTGTGTTTTCCTTGTCAAAATGGAATGAACCTGTCTCAGAGGATCCCATTTCTTCACCTCACACAGGCACAAAGTGGGAGTCACGAGATGCCACAGTGCATTGGAGGCATGTGGCAGTGAATGATCTCTGCTATGGAATAAATGTTCCTCCTGCCCTTGACAGGTCGGTGCTGGGCAGCAGGGATGCTCTGGGCAGCAGAGTGATGCTTTCCTGTCCTCTGTGGAGCACAGAGAGTCATGCTGAGACTTTTTCAGCCAATATTTGCCTCAGATGCTTTCCAGGATGGAGAAGCACAGATCTTACCTAGCTTTTAAGGTGGATCATCCTTCCAGTGCACTCACTCTTCCAGAAAATTCCTGACCAAGCACAAGCCAGGTACCATGCCCAGTAGGAAGTCTGCATGTTTTTGCAATAAGCCAGTCTGTTCCTGGGGAACATGAGGGTTTCAGATGTGCACCTTTCCTCACAACACTGCCTCAGATCTAGAGAGCTGTCCTGGTCTTGTTTAATTCACAACAGCAAAAGAAACCACAAAGTTCTATTGCCTATTGGCAGGAATTAATCCCAGCTACTTCATTCTAGAGGGAGAGTCAGTTGACAATTTACAAGGGAAACCTGTGGAACGATGTCCCAGGTAGATCTCACAGCAATTTGAGGCTGGCAAGCATTTCAGCAAAGTCATAAGAAGGTTTTCCTTGGCTTCACTCCATGTCAGCTGAACCATTTCTTGCTTAGCTGCCTCCCCTCAGAGACATTTCATTCATTTTCCTTGTTTCTGGTGTGGGACAGGGAAACTGTAAGCCTGGCCCTGAACCCTGGCCATTTACCCTGGTTCCTTGTTACTGACACAAGCCAGAACCAAATCCTTTAGAGTAAGACATAGGAATTGGGAGGATATTTAGGTGGTAGAATTTCCATCTCTGGATGCCTCATTATAAACTCAAGGGCTGATGGAAAAAAAAAATCTGATTTTTATTTCTAGGACTCTGAGAAATTCAACAAGGTGACCATGGGAAACCATTCCTCTCTCTCCAGAAATTATCATTATGGAGCTGTTCTAACAATCAAGGATACCTCTACTTCAATCTCACGCACATTAATCATCTCTTTCTTTCAAAGCTGAACAGCTTTCTAAGAGATGGTGTTTCTTGAATATTAAAACAATAAATATTTAAAACACTTCCATACATATATTGCATGAAAAAATATGCCAGCCTCATAACAAATCTAAAGCAATTTTTAAAATAAACATCTAATTTATTTTCTCTCTAGTCCCCAAAGTCTATCAGATTCCTCTCAAAACCAAAGCAAACATCTGGTAGAGCTGAAAAGAACCTGTAACTTACATTATACATTATATTTCTCTTTCTAAGCATATATATATTGACATTGAAGTTTCAGCCTCAGAACTATCAGTTATAAAACTGTGATATTGTTACTTTTCTCACCAGTGCTAAACTTCTTAGGACTTTGTTACCACCACCAATAGCAGTTTCTAGAAGGCTGGATTTTCCACTTATCTGCTGCACAAATCTCTTCTCCTCTCCAGGTCTTTCCTGTCCTGCTCTTTGTGCCAGTGAACATCTATTCTGACATGTTTGTCACAGTTCTGCTAGAAAGAGGGTGTGTAATATTGCTGTAATATAATAAATATTTTACTGTGACCATTGTGGGCTTTAGGAAAGAACCACATTAACTTCTACTGTAGCATTTAATCAGTTGTTTATAAAGCTGAAATCTTCATTTAGCAGAGTAACTTTGAGACCAGATGACACTGATCATTCTATGTAAACTTGTTTTGTTTTACCTGCATTTTATTTTTGCTTAATTGCTTTGGTTAGTGAAATGCTAGAAGTTCACTGATCTATCTCATTTCCTGAGGGATGTTTCTGCAAAGTAAAATACCAGGTTTTTTTCACAAAGCAGTTTCACAAGTACAGTACAGCAGAAAACGCACAAAAATAATTAATAAATATACTTGTTAAAAAGAAATAGCTTTTTCAATTTGAAGAAGATTGATTTTATTTTAAATCTGTATAATAGTGAAAAATATGCCTCCAATATAATTTTGATGCATTAGAAGTGATTCTGAATATTATCTTCCCCTCTCTTTCCTGGGTTTTTAAACTCAAGCAAACACTGTATGATTTATCTTCCACCATCTCAATTTTGCCATGGATTCCACGTTTGTCCTTCTCTATCTTGAACAAAAGGATGTATCCACGTTAAAAACAGTGGGTTTCAAATGGCTACAGCATTTGCAACAAATTTTGAAAAAAACCCACAGTGCTGAAAAGCTTTTGGCCATGCAGAGGGAAGGCTCTTGCAGCTGATGAAAGAGAAGATTTCAGACTGGGCTGGCAGTTGGCCTGGGAATGTGAGCCCCAGCAATCACCAGGGGAAAAATCAGCCAAACCCCATACACTCTGGGACATTTGCATCAGTCAAAAGCATTTCTGAATATGCAAGGAAAGGACATTTATGCCCTTAGATCATCAAGAAGGATCTTTACTTCACTCTGATGTTGTGCAGAGCCAAGAACACTTTAATAGTGGTGCCCTTTATGAAGAGAAGTCTTGATCAGAGACCATCAAAAATCCATTGCAGCGCCTGAGCTAAACTCATGGAAGCAGGAGAGTGTCCCTTGGTGAATAAAATAATTTACTCACTGTGCACTTGAGTGATTTTTGCCTTTAAGGCAAAGTCTTCTGCTTTGGTTTGGGTTTTTAAAAATTTGTTAAAAAATGTCACACACTAAGGAACAAATGCTGCAGCTGTCACTTGTGGGACTCCAGCTGCAGCTTTCCTCTAGGAAATGCCTTTTCATGGCATCCAAGCTCAGGGATCCACTGTGGACATGCAGACAGTTTTAAGGAAGAAAACAAAGTAATGTTAACCAGAGAACTGATCAAACAAAGCAATGTCAAAGCTGGAGCAGGCTGGAGGAGGGATGAACCTTTGTGAAGCAAGAATACACCATTCCTGCCACGTGGGATGTTGCTGCCCTGGGGAACATCATGGGTATAATTCTGGTGTCATTTTCTTCAGAGTCACAAGTGTCTGTACTGAAGTCAAAGCCACAATCATGTAAGGCTTGGTATAAAAGATCAGAAGTGCTCTCCCCTGGTAACGTTTTGAGCAAATGGATCCAGGACACTTCACCATGTTAAAAAGAGCTACTTTCAGCCCAATTTTTCTTTGAGCTGCAGTGCTCTAAATACAAAAATAACTAAACTGGAGTGAAAGTCATTCTCTGGCACTTTGTCACAGTAACTGGCTGAAGAACATTAGCAACCTTTCATATCTTCCTTCATTTGAATTTCCCCATATATATTAAAATACCTACATTTGTAGGTAAAAGCAATGCTCTTAAAACACAGGCCAGCATTTCACTCAGCACAGGATGTACCTGTGGGTTAGCATTCATGCCTGTAAAGGCAGACAGCCTCCTCACCTCTTTTTGTAAATTTTGGAAGTTAAAAATGTGCACCAAATACCTGAATATGGTCTCACCTGCAAAAGTTGTAAGATTCCTGTAGAAGTAAATATAACATTTTTCAAAACTTTTTGTGGGATTGTGAATGTGAAATCCTTTAAACCTCCTTCAGGCTTGTATCCCATGTGAAGATTTGAGAGATTCATTCTCCTCTTACTGAGATATAGACAACTTCTCACTTTTTGATTACAAATATTTATTCTGTCCTTCCTTTTTCAGTCAGATTTACTCTGGAGTGGGCTGTGCACTTTTTCTAATGTAAAGATCCTAGGCTGCTCACTCTCTCAACTGACTTTGCAGTGTATCACGTCTCAGAAAGAGTGATTAATTCCTGTCTCCAAAAACTACCTATTTGAGTACCCACCCCAGCAGCCAAGCAGACCAATGACAGCTGGGATCAAATATTTTATTATTTATGTTTACCTGAGGATACATTTTAATCCAGAATCATAGCTACATCCCTAAGCCAACATGCACTCACAAATGTGCTTTCTGTCCCCCAAGTTTTACAGGTAGAACTTGGGTACCTGGCAAAAGTCTGCAATTCCAGACCTGAGCTGAGGGATCTGAAAGCCCAAGGAAGAGAAACTTAACTTCTCTGTGAGGCTGCTTCCACTTTCCCTGGGGTCTGGACACCCTTCTCCTACAGGCTGGGACAGGGTGGTCCTTGTAGTCGGAATGTGAGTTGGAGACTACTTGGCAGTGTTTATGGCTTTGTTACCTGCAAACCTGTTACCTCTCTTTGTCTGCTCCCAGAAGGGGTAGAGAGGCAGGGACAGAGCCCTTCTGCAGTGACTGTGTGGTACTTTTTAGTGCACATGGCATGGCAGCCACTCAAAAGTAAAAAGAGCTAAATAAATAGCCTAGTCACCTAGCAGACTTTTGGAGATGAATAATCTGTGAACAATAAGAACGCTAAAATGTAGACCACTGCAAGGGCTGAACTGGGAAAGTACAGAGCAAAGCCTCAAATGTTTGTGCTCATTTTCAGGGATGTAAAGCTTTAGGCTGAATTTAAAGGGAGCTGGCTGCCCTGCCCTGGATGTGAAACCCTATCACAAGATAGGGTTTTTAAGAAAACCTTTAAGACAAGATACAAAAAGTCACCCACTGCTGTTGTGTCATGGTAAGAAATAGACCCTGAGGACAGGTAGACATGTTTTCATTCCTGTCTGAGCTCTTGCTAACAGTGCTTCTGTTATCTTTTCTGCACCTTCTGTGCCCACTTACCACTTGCAACAAATTCAGCCATGAAGTTTGGCTAACCCCTTATTTTAATCATCAGCTTGGTTTGCTGATTCTGGCAGAAATATTTCTGATTTGCAGTGCTGAAGTGCAGTAAAGTTTTGGGCAGGTACCAGTGCTCTGGCAATCTAGATATCCTCTGAACTGGGTTCATCTGCTGCCTGCATTTTCTTCAGAGCTGAGTGCAAGGCAGGGAGTCCGTAGGGCTGTTTGACTCTCTGTTTTTATAGTTTTGCCATCCCATTGATTTTGCAAATGTAACCACAGACTCTGTGAAATTCCTGTCAGTATGGTCTTTCAGGCAGTTTCTGGTGGCAGGACCCTGTAAGCCAGGGTTTCTCTCTGTGTGCATTCAGATGTTTGAACACTTCTCCCACCTCCTCTGGCTGTGGTTTTTCCCTCTGAGGAGTGACTGCCTAACCACAGTGAGTGCATCCAGCTCATGACAAAATTGGTAGCTCAGTGTTTTTGCCTATCTGAGCTGAAACTTTATTGAAATGTTCACATCAGCTGCAATACACAATAGAGACACACAGACAATAGACAAAAGACAATAACAACAACAATATAATGAGGGCAGCTCATCTGAGAGTTCCATTGAGAGCCAGACTTTACAGTATCCTAAATGAAAAAGCACAAGGCACCACAGCAAACATGCTCATCAGTAGTGCAGCTTTCTCCAATCCAAATGTATGTGCAAACATAGCCCAGGAGAAGGCAAAATCATAGATGAAAACATCTCCTTTAAGGAGATTTCAGAGACAGATGAGCCTTAGGATACCCTGTAAGGAGTCAGTTTGACAAGCAGCGATTGGAGCCAGGCCCAGTCCATCTCTCACACTCCCAAATAAAGGGACAGCCCTTTTCCTCCATCCCTTCCTAGTGATGAGGTCTTCTTCCCCAAGTGAGTGACCCATTGCCTCATCAGCTACCGAATGCACAGGTGCAGCTTCTCTCCCCTGCCTTTCAGGGGGACAGCACCACTGCTGTCCAATTCTGTCAGCATTTCAGGCATTCCACAGAATCCCACCCAGCAGGGTTTCCTGTCAGCATAACAGGCTGTTGACACGTGCCTTGAAGGGTTTGTATTCCTGGAGACTGCAGAATCCTTCAGATAACTTCTGAATTATGTCAGTCCCTAGCAATGGCTGTCATCCTAACAAGAGGCAAAGATGAGTCTGTGCTGTTTGCCCTTTCCTGCACATCAGATCTGGAGCTGGTCCACATCTCAATTTCAGAAACAGATGTGTCTGATCTGAACAAAGAAGTTGCTGGGCCTCTTTTGTCTTTTCAAGGAATGATTGGTGACTCTTTCCCATTAAGAAGTAAGCCAAATATGGGCTACAGACATAGACATGATAACTCTGAAATTCTTCTGGAAAGACAAAAGTTCTACCTGAAAATTACAGAATAGGATAGTAGGATATGACCTGCAGGGTATGATCTTTTCTACAATATAAACTAAACCCAAATAAAAGAAGGTCATCAAGGCTAAATTACATAGATGGTGGAAAAATGCATGAAGCAATGGATAATTATGAATAAGATCAGGAACAGCATTGCATTCTCAAGAATAGAGTCACCTAGCAAAGCACAGAACAAGAAGTTTGAGTTCACGTGGGAGGTCCTCCAAGTGTTGACTTTCAATACCTAATTTTAAAGCAGGGAAGATTATTCCCCCTAAAATTGTCTCCTAGTAAAATGAGGTTTTGTCTCAGAATTACCCAAGTTACAAACTTTTATTGTATTATTTCATTTTTGGTTTAACCCTGGAAGGCCTGCAGGGGACTGGCACCCACAAGCAGCTGTGCACAAGTACAGCTGACTGTCACCCACAGCTACAGGACCAGTGTGACCATCAGACAGGTCTTGCTCTAATTCTCAGCCCTGCTGTGCAGCACTGAGTGGTTGTTACTCCTGTTCCTCCACCAGCCTCTGCTCTTCCTTTGCCCTCAGACAGCTCTGACAAACTTTACAGCAAACTCTCAGCTCTTACTGGGAACACAGGGGTTAAATTTCCTCTTCCTTGGGACAAGTTTGGCAGACATGTACTGATTCTGTTTTCAGTTGTGTCGTTTCTCTCCCAGTGCATGCACAGTCACAGCTGTGAATGAGTTGCAGGCTTAAATTTTTAATGCTGAAGGCTATTCCTAGCTCCCTCCTCAATATTACCACCTCCAATGCAACCTATAATGTACCCATGGAGACATCCTGGATTCCACTTAATTGGAACAACATTTACATTTGTCTTTCTGGTTTATTTGTATCATTGAGTTCTTAAAGGGAATCTTGCTGAGGTATGGTACAATTTTGCTTCTCCATCTTGGGAAAAAAAAACAAAACAAATTACTTTATCTGCAAGCTGTTGCAAGAGAAAGATGAAGAAAAGGATTCTTAGCTCAGAATAAAGGACAGCTAGTTAATAAGGAGGAAAGAAAATGCTGTGTATTAATGACTGGATGAAAAATGCTTGCTGTGATGTATTTAATGGGATGAGCTGAGCTTAGGGTATTGTTTCCAGGGTATTGTAAAAAGACAGAGCAACATCTGCTCTGAAGACCTAAATAGAAAAGAGACTCAAAAATAAAGGCATTAAAATGATTTTACAGGGTTGAGGCAGAGAGATAGTAAGGTCACAGCAAGTTTTGGAAAATCTGGGAACTGATAATTTCCTATGCTTTAAACTGATCAGCACCTGCTAGTTTTTAAAAATTTCAATGCATCTGTATTGTATGCAATTTGGAAACAAGTTCAAATCTATGGAAGCTTTAGGTAAAGAAAATATCTTTAGGAAAAAGAAGAAAGAAGCATCACAATCTTCTCTGTAAGCATCTCTACAAGTCAAAATATTTCTTTCTCTTTTGTTTTTTGTTGTGTTTTTTTTTTTTAAATGTATCTTTGTTGTTGGTCGAATAATCAACTCCTGCAGGCAGACAAGGTGTGCTTCCTCCCTCCTGGCCACTCCACAATGGCACCACAAAAGTACAGTGTTGAATGGGAGAGGTAAAGCAGTCCCTTCTTATGCTACATTATGCAAAGTCATTAGGAGCTCCTGTTGTAGGAGAATCCAGCTCTTGCTTTAGCCCTAGAAGTGCCATCTTTTCAGTTTTGTAATAAAATAGAATAGAATGAAAAAAGTCCTGGTTTGATGACACTATTAAAACAACATTTGTATCATATTGTCCACTTAAAATGAGTTAGAATTTCACTGTGAAATTCCCTGGCTATTCTTCCCCAACCAGGGAGCACTGTAATGAGACATTGTCTTGCTCTACTGTCATTTGAAAGTTAAAGCCACAGAGAAATGAAGATTTCCCATACAGAATTGGTTTTGGTTTCAAGACAATCCACATACAAATGTTAACACCTCTACTGCCTGAAGGAGAGCAGAACACCAAGTTTCCACTGCCTGCCACTTTAGGAATAGTAAAGTTACAAGTTACGAACCTAAGTCCACTGAAGAATCTATCAGGTCAGAATCCAGCCACTCCTGACACCCTCTAGCAGGCACAGCGTGGCTCAGTGCCCCAACACTGATGGGTCCCAAATCAGCACAGCAGCTCCCTGGTGCTTTTTGATGCAGATGGACATGCAAAGCTGCTCCTGAGGCTAAAAAGAGGTGAAGTCTCCCCACACCCAATGTTTGCCATCACATAAGGACAGATGATGGGAAACTTGTGAGGGAAAGGTCTGGCTTTGAATTACTGATAGCTGAGCAGAGGTCCATATTAACATGGATTGTGTTCTCTCAGTAAAAAGGAACCAGCAGAGGTCCATATTAACACAGATTGTGTTCTCTCAGTAAAAAGGAACCAACATGGATGTGGCAACAAATCCTTTCTCAGCTCCTGGCATAGATATCTGATGGTTCAGGGGTGAGCTCTTGCCCTGGATATTTACCAAATCTACTCCAGCAGAGGTATCTCTGTCCTGTGGGTCTTCATACAACAGTGAGACCCTGCTGAGGGTGGAAGCACAGCCAGCAGGTCAAGTGGTTCTCCCTGAACTGCAGTATCCAAAAGTTACTGTCCCTTACTCCTGGGGGGAATGGAAACTGTGCTGCTGCCTCTTGCCCTGTCCTAGGCATATACTCTCCTGTCAGATGGTCTTTCTCCCTGTCACTGAATTATTCCCAGGGTGTCTCGTGTCCAGATTTGCTAAAGCCTGTATGAAATGAGTAAAGAGAATGCATCTGCAACTTTGCAATAACCTGTGAGAAAGCTGATGCCTGGACATTCAGTCATGAAGCAGTAAAGTCCTCTATTTTCTCTTTTGGAGCATTTTTGAAAATTGTGGATGAGCTCTCTGCCACATTTGCTAGACCTGATATTGCCCTCAAGGAGTTCAGATAGCCCTGATGAAACCAGTAAGTGATTTTATTGGGTTTTGAGTTTGAGAGATCATTAGCAGTGGGGACATTTTGGAGAATATTGTCCTATTTCTTTTTTTGTCTCTGTCTGCCATAACACTGGAGTAGTGACACATAGCTCTGATTCAGTTCTCACTGATTTAATTGAGATTTATTTTATAAATCTTATATATATGGCAGTATCTTGTTTCTCAGTGAAATCTCATTGAAAGATTCTTGATAATGATTAACCTACTCACTCTCTGTGCTCAGGGACCATTTTAAAGAAAAACAAACCAAGGTATTCAGGTTAATGGGAGGATGTCTCTGGTAAAATTAATTCCATATCAGGAACTCAGTACAGAAAAGAGTCTGAGAAACATAGGAGGGTCTAGCAGAGAGAAGCCAGGTTTCTTAAGGGGATGCAACACATAATGTAGCAGAGATTATTCTGGAGAAAAGGCTAAGGAGGTACCTGGTGTTCTCTGTCTAAAGGATGGCTGTAAGCAGACAGAGACAGAACTTCTGAGTTAGGTGAACAAAAGGTGAACAAAAAAGGTAACTGGATAGCTGGCACAGTTGTAGGACAGGAAATATAAACAGTGGAACAGGGGCCCATGGAGGCTGTGGGATCTCCATCCTTGGAGTCACTTGAAACTCAAGTGGCAAAACCCCTCAGAAACCTTTTATAACATTTGAAGCTGACCTGAATTTGAGCAGGACCAGAGAGATGACCTAGGATATCCCTTCCAATATTTTCTTCTGTAATTCTATGTTCAACATGAGGATGGGAACAACATTTTATTATCTTCCCACTTCTTGTCTTCCAAGTTTCACTAGAATTGCTTGAATTATTTGTTAATTCTGAAAAGGTGCTCTGTCATATGTCTAGAATTCAGTGGGACTGGAGGGAACTGGACTGTCACAGTGTTTTTCATATATATGCATTTATGGAGCACATACAGGCAGCATCATGATGGACCTTTTTGTCATTGTAGTCTCTTAAAATGGTTGCAGCTGGAGCTGAATTCAGAAAAACAAATATACAAAGGTATTTTAAACAGAGTTTAAAGAGAGTTTTTAAGAAATACTTTGTGACTTCATCCCATTTTTCTCTGCATATATCAGCCTGCAGTCCTGTTATCTCATCCACCACCTACTTTCTTGTCAGATTTCTTTAAGGACTCTGCAAAGCCTTGATATCCCCTTTCCATTTCAAAGAAGAACACAAAGCTTTTTCTGAGAGATTTGGGAGACTGCATATCTGCAGCAGAATGTCACCTCAGTGACTATTGTCTCACAGATAATAATGCCAGAGCATTATGGAACTTGGATGAAGGAAACCACAATGTCTGTCTCAAAAAAAAAAAAAATAGAAGATGTGGTTTCCAGCTACACTTTAAGAAATGTAAGCTCACATGTGAAATTATCCTCTTTTGTCCCCATTCATGTTGAATATATTGCAGTGAATGTTGCTTAATTGCAGTGCCTGGTCATTCCACCCTCCATGGGATCAACTGAACTTGATGATGGTGAATGGTAAATGACTGTTGCTTAATCAGGCTAAAATTAACATAAATTCCAGATAATGGGAGGCAATGTCTGTGGCTGATAAAAAGAAAAGAACATTGTTTTTAAAGAAATAAACTACATGTAACTTTGCCTTAGTTGCGAATAAGCTTCAAGCTCAGAAGTGCTGTCCCAGAATAACAGGTTTTGTATGAGCAAACCTGGTCTGGGCTTCACATAAACAGCCTTACCCATAACTGCACGTGGTGAGATGTGTTAGGAGGTGAAGTGTGGAAAGTGAAAGAACTTCACACAGAAATTTCTGGGTTTTCTTCAACATAGAGCATATTGGGAAGGTGCAAACATAACCAAAACTAAGAGGAAAAAGGAAAACAGCCACAGAATCACAGAATGGGTCAGGTTGTAAGGGACCACAGAGAGTTATCTAGTCCAACCTCCCTGCTCAAGTAGGGTCATCCCAGAGCACGTGGCACAGAATTGTGTCCAGAGAGTTCCTGAATATCTCCGGTGAGGGAGAGACTCTGCACCCTCCCTGGGCAATGTGTTCTTGTGCATGGCCACTGCCACAGTAAAGTTCTTTCTCATATTCAGGTGGAACTTCCTGTGCATCAGTTCCTGCCCATTGCCTCTTGTCCTATTGCTCAGGATTAATGAGCAGAGCCTGGTCTGACATCTCCCTAAAGATACTGAGGTCCCCTCAGTCATTGATAAGGTCCCCTCTATGTCATCTCTTTTCAAGGTTAGAGAGACCCAGCACCCTCAGCCTTTCCTCATAAAAGAGATACTCCAGTTCCTTCATCATCTTTGGACCTGCTCCAGGAGCTCCGTGTCTCTCTTGCACTCAGGAGCCCAGAACTGGACACAGTAGGATCCACTGTCTGGATCTTTTAATTGAAGTTCAGCCACATTGGATTTCTCCTGCAGATTTCACCAGCGAAACTCACATCTGCAAAAGCATTCACTTAGTTTACACTATTTACAGATAGACTGAGCAGCCAGAGCTGTGAAAGCAATTTAAACATGGAAAGTGGTTTCTCTGCTCCCTTAAAAGAAAAGTGTCGGTAACAGGAGGAGAGAATTGTTTTTCATTTGTTTGTTTGTTTTTTTTAAGTAACAAGAGATTTGCAACATGGCAAGGACAAGCACATGGTCAGTTAATCTGTCTTTGCAGGCAAAAGGTTCTACTACAGTGGCATAGCACTGTGTTTCTCTCAGGTCATACTCAGAATGCAAAAGTGAGCCATGCTATTTACAGAGCCAGAACGTTGTGCTGGAAAACTGTCTCAATAATGGCAAGCAACTTTCTTTTTGTTCCTTTTGCTTTTTGTCTCTGAGCTCAAGAATCTTATGTAGTCATTGAATGGGAGAAGACATGACAATTATGTGTATTGTAGTCTCTTTATGGTCTAAGTTAGCCAGTTTATGACAACCCATTTTCCTCATCTGCAGCATTTTTTCTACTGCAAAGTTTGGGTCATAAAGCATAACCATAATTTTTAAATGCAAATGGTTACCAATCTTTACCATTGAGAAAAATGATAACAGACATTTCAATCCCTTTTTTTCCCTATTTCCTCACTATTCAGTGAAGTACTTCAATGTTGGTCACATGGATGCTGAAGAACTGTTTGCCGAATAATGATGTCTTAATCACATGGTGATTAAGACCTCAAACAGTTTTCTGAAAGATTGATATGCACAGCTAATTCATCCTGCAAAGTACCTTTGGTAAACTGATCTAATTGCCTGAAGTTCATGAAGTCGCACTGGGGATAAGGTGGATTTCAGCTGAATAAATGCTCCCCAGCCAAGCCTGTGGCCAGCTACATTCAGACTGCCCCATTTTAGAACTTGAGCATCATTCGGCATAATAAAGTCTCACTAAAATTAATAGCTGATTGTACAAAGCAGTCTTGCATATTGAAAGTCAAGGTGTCACATCAATGTTGTACATCTTATCAAGCATGATGCAAATACTGGGAGATTTAGGTTTTTAGATATAGTGGTGCAATACAGAGTTTAATATTTTCCAGTTACTGTACTGTGTCAGATTTCATAGACTGATACATGGACAAGTGAATGTATGGTTATTTCATGTCTCAGTATGTACACTGACTTTTTATGAGCCCTGAAGGTCACTTCATTAATAGAACCAATTTATTAGAGTTAACATAATAAAGATCTTTTGCTAATAAACAACCAAAAAAAGTTTATCACTTGGTCTTAACTAACTTTCAATTCAAGCATAATAATTTTTTGGTTTAAGGAGGACTTAATAGGTTTCCAAGCAGCATTTCACACTGACAAACTTAACTTCCTTAAATTAAAAAAAAATTTCGAAACAGTACATTGGAATCTCCACATAGCCAATAATGGTTGCAAACCAGTCAGTGACAAAATCAGCATATTGAACACATGCAACTTTACTGAGAGCCATAATATATTACAATTTTCACTAAAAGGCTCAGCCCAGCTATCCTGCTCACAGCAACCTTTAAAGCTGTTTGTATATTACCCATATTGCTTTATTATTTTTCCTTTAAGAAGAGCAGTTTAATGCTTGAGTGCTTTTCAATTTTACCATTCAGACAGCAGATTAAGTTTCTAATGACTAGCTTAATTTTTACAGCGTGTAGCAAACAGAATTTGGTCTGAAAGATACCCCTGACAATATGAGGCTTTAGATTACTTCGGTGTTTCAATAAAAGTTAGATGCAGTCTGATACCTTCTTACATTCCTATTGTGGCTGATTATACAACTGCATGTTCCTTCTGGCCAGTATGCAGTATGTAATTTACAGCCTATTTCTTTCTTGGTGTTTGAAAAGGCAGAGATCCCTGAACAACAGGTTAGGAACAATTCTGCCCTCCATTTCTCCTGTAACAGGCAGATTACAAATGGATGAGGACTCTGCATTGAACACCTTAAAATGTGTAGTACTATGGGGGGAAAGCACCCAAAATGAAAAAAAAAAAAAAAAAGGCACAGATATACTTGAAAGCCTATCAGTGGAGACAGCTTTTCATGGTCTGGAATTGACTGGATTTGAAATGACCAGGTAGAGACAGGGGACCCATAGAATGAACGCCTTCATCTCCCTTCTAGGCACTTTAGACTCTAGTTTTGAATAAAATATATTTTATGTGACTCTGGGTGATTTTATCTTGCACTGAAGTAGGCCCCATTAACTGCACTGCTCATGATTCTCCTCTGAATGTACTGAGCAAATCACAGAAGCACAGAATCATAGAATGGTTTGTGTTGGAGGGGACCTTAAATGTCACCCAGTTCCGACTCCCCAGCCATGGGCAGGAACACCTTCTCCTAGACCAGGCTGCCTCGTCCAGCCTGGCCTTGAACACTTCCAGGGATGAGGCACCCACAACTTCTCTCAGCAATGTGCTCCAGTGCCTCACCACCCTCACAGTCAAAATTTTTTTTTCCAAATATCTAATCTGTACTTTAAAACCATTACTCTGTGTCCAATAACTCCATGCCCTTGTGAAAATTCCCTCTCCAGCTCTCTTGCAAGCCCCCTTTAGGTACTGCAAGGTGCTAAAAGGTTTCTCCTCTTTTCCAGGCACAATCCCAGCTTTCTCAGCACACCTCCATAGCAGAGATGCTCCAGCCCTCTGACCCTCTTTGAGGCCTTGTATGGACTCATTCCAACAGATCCATCTTCTTTTTTGTAGGGGACCCCAGAGCTGGAAGCAGCACTGCAGGTGGGGTCTCACCAGGGCACAGGGGCAGAATCCCCTCCCTCACCTGCTGCCTACGGGGCTTTGGATGCAGCCCAGGACACTTTTGGATCCTGGGCTGCAAGAGCACACTGCTGGATTGTGTTGAGCTTCTCTTCCATCAACACCCCAAGTCCTTCTCCTCAATCCTTCTTTCTTCTCCCAGCCTGTGTTGGTATTTGGGATTTCCCTGACCCAGATGCTTGCACTTGACCTTGCTGAACCTGATGAGGTTACACAGCTCCACCTCTCGAGTCTGTCCAAGTCCCTCTGGCTGCCATCCCCTCCCTCCACCGTGTCAACTGCACCACACCCCAAATCGAAAGAAAACACCAAAGAAACCAAAGATTGCTTGAAATAACATTGTTGTCAAGGCTTGAGTATTCACACTCCCTGTGAGATAAGCCTGGGTTTAAGGTTATTCCCAGATGTGTGCAAAGCTGGCAGTAGAAAAAAACTCATTTCCTTTTGAAGGCTGAAGGAGGGAGGTCCTGACCTGCAGTGCTGGTGGTGTCTGAGATGGGAGGCATAGGGTGTGTTCATCCATGGTGTGTCCTGGCTTGCAGCATATTCAAACTGAAGGAGTTCATTCCCCACACAAGTTAGAAATGTACCCCAGCCTAAAAAGAAAGAGATAAACTCTGCAGTGCCCAAAATCCATTTTGGTTTATGTTCAATCTGTTTTAAGCCACTTTCTCATCCAACGAGTACTGCTGATTGCCAAGAACTTACACACTGGAATTCTTTACTTCCTTTTCTTTCTTGAATACAGAGGGAAAAAAAATATTGTGTAGGTAGAACTGTGAAAACCTTGAATGTTTTTGTTGGATGGACTTAAGTGCTTAAGGTTAAAAAAAACCCGCAATTTGATGTCAGATTTAGGATTGGAAAAGATAAAAAAGTTTTCTTCAAGGAAGATTTCCTAGATGAGTTAAAGAGAAATGATACTTTTTTTTCCTCTCTCTGTATGAAAGGATCACTCACCATAGTCTCTGAGCTTTTCAAATGATTTTTAGCAGAAACCACTGAAAATTAGATAACTTTTCCCTCCAAATGATTCAGTTTTCACTAGCTGACATCTGTTGTTAGTAATAGATACAATAAATCTACCTGTGCCAAGAAAGTCAGACCCTTGTGTTTATTGTAATAAAGCAGAAGGATTTACAAGTTGGTGTAAAAAGTTTTTATGGTTCACTATAATTCTTAAATTCAAAGTGTTTCTTAACTTTGGGCGAGAAGCAATACAAGTGAAGAGATGACCTATTATTATTACCTTTTCCTCAGCCTATTTCAAGGAACATTGCAAAGGTGTTTTCAATTTTAGAGATGGTCAGCAATTACATTTTGGAAATATTTTCCCATGGAAACAGGTCTTTTCTGAAATCAGGGTTTTTCTGTGCTCCGTGAGGAAAACGAAAGTGATACATCCCAACACACTGAAAAAGCGTCTGTAATTTCAGTATTCACATGGGACATGGAATTATGGGAGAACCTTTCAAGCAGTTAACTGGAAGGTTACAGTAATGTCCAGACCTCTGCTCAAATATTTAGGCAAAACTGATCTCAGAGAGGTCTTGGATCTACACAGTAAATTTTATTTCTACCCCAGGTTTGTTTTATTATATATATATTTATGTAAGGCAAAATATTCTAAGTTTCTATTGCTAGCTTAGTTTATTTCTGTAGAAATATCTTCTGAGGCAATTCAATTTTTTCATGTTTAAAAATAACATACATCATATCAATCTAAAATTTAGAGCAGTTAAGACACCACCATGACATGGTTGTATAGAAACCTACCCTGAAAGAAAACACAGATCTGTTAACTGTTTAAGGAGAGCTGTTGTTAACTTCCTAAAGATCTATTTTAGACCCTATTTTAGGAAATTGTGAAAGGATATGCGAGCACAAGCGCGATACAAACAAACATGTTGATATTCCTGTTTAAAGGCCATCAGCTCAGAGAAGTCAGCTCTCAAAAGACAGAACAGGAGGTCTGAAGCTGTGTGTTTATTCCTGGGGAGCTGGAAGTGTTACTCACAGATGTGGTGGGGTTTGCTGTCTGGAGAACAGTGGAATTGCTGGTTTTCTTGAGTATTACCAGCCCAGACCTGATGGACTGCCTGATTACAAATGTCACTCTGAGCAGTGGGAGTCCGCCGTAAAAAGGAAAATAAAAGTGCAGGGCTCAGTTCATGATCACAGAAAATGTTAGAGTTGACTTTGGGGAGGGTTTGCCAGCTCTTTTCATTATTTCTTGCCAACTGCAGTATTGGACAAGGCCTTAGCCTGAGTATGAGCTCTAAACTAAAGCCAGAAAATGGACTGAGTTCAAATTGCATTTACTTATTTACATTAGTGAATAGGATATCTCCTGCTGCCTGAGTTATCTCCTTTATACTGTTGTCAACACTACAGGTTCCTGACAAAGAGTTTTCTTAAAAACAACCCGGTTGCATCTTGTCTGCCTCTCCCTTGTGCACATCAGCAATGAGCAGCTCAGTCCTGAGAGCTGGCTTTTCCTGAGGAGGGAAATGGTCCCTTTTAACCTCAGCCTGCCTAGGGACCTGCTTAGTGTGACGTGTAAAGAAAGCAGCTTTCAGATTGGGGTGTCACTGGGAGTGGTCAGGCTGAGAGAAGATATCAAGGCATCCTCTGTAGATGCCACTTCACCATCTTCACTAAAGAAAAGCATCTTTGCTACTAAAGTAGATGATAATCACACAAGTGTTAGGTTCTTTTGGGCAGTATTGCTGCATTCATCCCGAAAACGGTGTGGCATCAGCAGAAAATCAGAACTCTCTACTGTGATCACAATTAATGTGCTCTCTGCTGTGATCAATTTACACTTAATGATGCATTTAGTGGCAGTAAAATGGGGCAGATACAAAATATCCTTACCATTGTTTTAATTTGGTACACTTTAGATGTCAAGGAAAGGTGGACTTACAGCATCTGTCATTTTAGAAAAAAAAATCCAAATAGCTGAGTTAGAAAGTCATGAGAAAAGAAACAGATAATAAGGTTACAGGGAATTACAAATCCTTTCTCTCTGTACCAATCATAAGAGTGCTGAGTTAGGAAAATGACATTTAGAAAGTTGCTCTTCTAATTAGTGATGGCCTCCTTGCCTCTGTACAGTAATATTCCCTCTGAAATTTCTCTGCCACCAGGTAAAGCTTTTAGGAAGTCATAATGACATGCAAATAGACCATGCTAAATTAAATTGATTAATACATCATATGACTATTTTCAGCTGCTTCAGGCAAGTCCTAATGCACATCTAATCAGCAAGGAAAATCCAAACATCCAAGAGGCCTGAATCATTGGGGAAGTTATGATACAAAGCTTATCTTTGAGTGAAGGGAATGTGACACATTGGTTTCCATGGCTTGAATGTTTTGTTCAATATACTTCTCACTGCAGCATGGGGCCACACCAAACCTGATCCAGCCTGTGAATCTCCCTGTTGGAAGGTTCAGGCAGGAAAGTTTAGAGATGAGGATCCATTTTTATTGCAGTGCATTTGTCCATTCTCTTCAGGACTTTGATTCAGTGGCCCTTGGCTGGGCATGAAAAGCATTTCTGTCTTCCTACATTTTCTTAGGCAGACAATGTAGATGAGGGCAGCTAGAAAAGAAATGTGGTCATCAAATACTCTGGACATGCAGAGTTGACTCACTTTTCCTGCCCTGGAACACCAAAAGACATTAGGTCACTTTTTGGCAAGAGGAAAAGTGAAATGAAGTCCTGAGAGAGACTGAAAAAATGAGCTTGAGCAGGTGCAGGGAGAGTAGGTGCAAATATCTTTCAGCTGTTGAATTCACAGGGTTTGAAGTGCATTTTTGCGTTGTCCTAAAAGCTTGGTGTTTGGAGGGACAGAATGTTTTCAAGGACCATCAAATTTCAATTGATGAGGAAGAGAACAAGAATAGAACCACAAGCCTGTCCCAATTCTCTTCCACAACTTAACACCATCTCATCTAAAGTGCTGAGGTTGGAAATTTTCTGTTAATTACTTGTCTTTTACTATTTCCCCTTTTGGACCTCTTTAAGACTTCAATATTCTTGCATTGCTCTTAAGGATTTTCCACTATTTGGAAAAACACAAAGTGCTGAATTGTTAAAAGAAAGTCAGACAGCAAATGCTGTCCATGTTAATCCTGTACTTCTGTCTAGAAAATGAGGATGCAGGGAGCAGAATTGTAAGCAGCATGTTTTTATACAATAGGAATGAGAGTGAGATCTGTTTATGTACACCTCTGTTGTAAAACAGCCAGAAGAGAGAGAATTTCACCTTAGGAAAGCCACAAAGATACAGGGCTCATTTTATTTCTGCATCAATTCAATGCAAGAGTGAGAAAGTGGAGTGTTGTGAGTGAGATGAAAACATGATGTGCAGAGAATCTTCTGAATTTCAGCATAGCATGTTGGGTGGAGCTGACATTCCTCTTGCACAGGATAAATTTTCTTTGCATTTATAATGCCCTTTTTATGAGGACATGTAGTGACAGGACAAGAGGGAGTGGCTTTAACTGAAAGATAGGAAGTTTGGGTTAGTTTTTTTGGAAGAAATTCTTTCCTCTGAGGGTGATGAGGCACAGGCTGCCCAGGGAAGCTGTGGATGCCCCATCACCACCTGGAAGTGTTCCAGGCCAGGCTGAATGGGGCTTTGAGCAATTTGATCTAGTGAGAAGTGTCCTTGCCCACGGCAGGAGGATTAGAAGTAGATGATGTTTAACATCCCTTTCAACCCAAACCATTCTATGACAATCCAAACAAATCCATTTTCTGTAGCATCTGCAGCATCATAGGCTCTAGCAGTGCTCTCCTGATTCCTGGGTCCTTGCCAAAGGGACAAAGAAAGGGGAAGACAGAAGCAAGTCCATCAAGGCCTCTATAACTAATGCAAGTACAATGCCTAAATATATATTAAAAAAACCCAAACAAACAAACAACCAAACAAAAAGATATATTTTCCGATTCTGTGATTTTCTTTAAGGAGACTGCACAAAAGAGTTGTAGGAAAATATAGAAGTAAGAAAAAGAGTTCCATTTGGCCCTAACTCACATCTTCCTATGTTGTTTGTAATGAAGTTGCCTCTCTTCCATGCCTTTGACAGACAAACAAGTGTTTTCATTTCAAGCTCAGGAGGCTGTAGGGAGAGATGAGTTATATTTACTCAGACCCAGTTGTGGGTTCCTCATGTTTACACACTTCTGGATTGCTGGAATCACATGAATGGCACACTCATATCTATTTGCAAGTGACTATTTAGCGACCTTATCCTTGCTTCTATCTATCTCCTTCTTCCTGAAAAGTGGCACACTGTGCCTTCAAACAAAAAACACACATTTCCTAGAAATACTTTCATATATGGGACACAATAGGATGCTGACAAATTATAAACGGACTTTTGTTTTTTCCTGTGAGAAATTTCTGGCATCAAGAAATCCAGACACCAAATGGAATAAAATGATTCCAATAAGGAAACATGCTTCAGATGCTTCCCACAAACCTAAGGCAATTTCCCCAGGTGACGTCTCAGAGCAGGAGAGCACATGGGTGGGATTGGCTCTGGAAGGAGAGGAAAGGTTCACCCTAAGGAGACACCTTGCTGTCCCCTCACAGCCCCTGTGCTGGTACATCTTTTTGAGATAGTGCTTTCTTTTAACCACTGCTGCCTTCTTTCTCATCTCCCAGCACCCTGCTGGTGCTGGCTGCTGTCCAGCATGCAGTGACTTTTAGGTGTACTGCAAGATCAGGATCTCCAGGCTTTTCCCTCTCCTGAAGTAATTAAAGCTCCTTTGTGAGTGAATAAAGATGTCTTGTCATCTCTTTATCATCTCTCCACATCCAGGTCAGCTCCATTGTCCAGTCTCACTTTGAGGAGTTGAATTCATTACTAAATAGAAGGTATAGGCTGAAAATCAAGACCTTTCACTCATTTTTTCCCCACAGCACAATCCCTATGTAGTCCAGTGACACAAGAGCTAATCCTTTGATTCTTAGAAATGTTGTGAACATAATAAAAGACTCTTTTCCATTTATTCCTATCCTTGAATGAGTTGTGAACAACACCTCAGAAATGTCCACCCTGTCATGGACATTATCTGAGAAAATTATCCATGTCTCTTCCCCCAGTTCATCAGTAGATGGTGGCAAAGAGTTCTTGCTCATCTGAGTTTCAGACCCCAGGGACTGCACAAACCTGACAATTACCACAACTGATGGGTAATATTTTGCCATCTGCTGAACTCTGTATCTTCAAATGCTCTATTCATCTTTGGATGAACCTGTTGGAACTTTTATTTGCCCTCTCATGTGAAAAGTTTTGTGAGATCACAGAATCATTTGCTGGCATCATTTCCTTGTTCCAGGTAACTCTTATCTTCTGAAGGCCTCCAGACCTTATTTCTATGACTGAATCCAGGGAGTTCACCTGTTTTCAACTGTCTAGGTTCTCCCCTTCTTTCCACTAATTCATCTTTGTTAGTATTTACTCTGCACCTGAGTTATTTAACTATGAGGAATATAGGAGAATGATGCATATGAACCATGTGGCAAACCACAACTCTATTGCAAGTTACATTACTCTATAAATAGAAAATAAAATGAAAACTGTTTGTCTGTACAGGAAACCAATAAAAAAAGGCCATACAAAGTCTCCTACATAGAAGATCTTATCAGAGAAATAATTATCTCCTGAAATTACAAGCACTGCACTTGAACTCTCAACAACATCTTGCAGCACAGACTGGTATTTCATTGTTACAATTTCATGGTACTCTAAAATCAGTAATCCTAAAACTTTTATTTGGGATTAAAATACAGGTTTCATTTTTCCATTGCCAAATTGTATTGCAATTTTGTATCATCAATGTGCTAATAACTAGACCAAATTAGCATTTTAAGCTTTATTTGTGACATATCACAGCATGTGTCTGCAGTCTATCCCTTAGCAACACAGCTTGGGAGATACATAAAATTGTGGATGCCTCTACTGTTGGCAAGAACATCAAGAAAATCTGGTGAAAAACTATGGGGCAAACAATAGTGTTGCTCCTAAAACTAAATCTGTTTCCTAGTTCTACCTCCACTCTGAATTGTAAACTGACATCTGTGACAAGAAGAAATAGCAAATGCCAGTTTTATTTTCAATGTGGTGTTATTTTCATTTTTTTTCTCCACCACTTGATAGCCATCAAAATATCCTTCCAATGCCACAGAGAAGTACAGCTTCTTCAAACACTCAAAACCAGTTTGGGGAGTGAAAGTCAAAGCAATTTTCTCTCACAAAGAAATACAAGCAGTGAGAGTTGATCTGTATTGAAATACCCATCCACGTTAATGGCTCCGAAGTGCTATTCTTAATTATAACATTTAGATTAATTTTGAATACTTAAGAGGAAGAGAGAAATGTCACTGTGTACAGCTGATAATTGCAGAAAGCTTGACTGCAGAGAGGAAAGCAAAGATGGTATTTAGCTGTATGGGTAACAGGGTAGGAAGCAACACAGAAGATCCAATAAAAGCAAGTCGTCCAGGCATGCCTTCAGAAATCTGCCCCAGTGGAAAATCTTGAAGTAAAAATTCTGGATGGAGGTCTGTAAGACTTGGCCCACTTAGTGTGGATGGTCAGCAGACAGTGGGGGACTTTTATAAAAAAAATTAATTGCAAAAATCAGTGTTTGAGGTTTTGGCTTTGTGACCACAAGGATCTACTTTAGTTTATAATTGAAGTAGTGCAGAAACACTTGCATGAGACATTTCATGTTCAAAGCCCTCGATGTTAGACTCTGGGGAGCACTGGAGCATTAGCAACACTGTGACCACCAGAGTCAATCAGACTGGTTTTGCCCATCAAGACCCTTCCAGTTTCTGCAGAAAAGTAGGGAGTAAGCTGAACATGAAGGAGTAATGTGTCCTTGAAGCAGCAACAAAAGCAAGAGGTCCTGGGCCACATTTGCAATCCTGTAGCCAACAGATCAAGGGAAGAGATCACTCCACTCTACTCAGCATGTGTTAGCCAGATTTGGTCTTCTCAGTTCAAGAGAAACCTTGAAGTACTGGAGGTGGTCCAGTGGAGGGCCATGGAGGTGGTTAGATGGTTGCAGAACCTGACACGTGGACAAAGGCTGAAAATTAGCTTTGTCAAAAAGAAAAGGAAAATTTGGTTTGCTACACCTAGAGAAGGAAAGGCTCAGGGAGATCTAATCACCATCTTCAGCTCCCCAGGACGCAGTCAAAAAGAAGTGGAGATGTTCTCTAAACAGAAATGCGTGGTGGCAAGACAAGAGGCAATAGGTAGAAGTTGCTTCAGGGAAATTTTGTCTGGATATAAGAAAAAAATGCTTCACTGCAAGAGCAGTTAACCATTGGAATACATTGTCCAGAAAAGTGGGGGAAATATTCAAGACTTGGAATAAGAAGGCCCTGGATAATGTAACCTAAAGTGCTGCTTGGAAGGTTCATCCATATAATCTCCCCTTTTAAATTAGAGTATTCTGTTATTAATTTTCTGTCACTGTTCCATCTTAGGAGACAGCAGCTTCATGCTCACCTTCCCCTGTGCTTCACCCATGAGAGAAGAGCCTTACTGCCTGAGAATGCTTTTGGAAAGAGCTAGGGAGAAAAGAGACAAGAGGAAAGTGTCGTTCACAGCCTCCAGCCTCCCACCTGATACAATGGACAAGCCTGTCCCCAGGGATTTGTCCTATCTCTTGCTGCCTAAACGTCCTGAAAACTATTCCTTGTCCCCTGCTGTGACCTTCACTGTGGCAGTGGCTGTCAAGTGATAAGCATAACCATCTCTCCAAATAGAAGAATTTATTGAACTGTGTCAAATAAACATAATTCCAAACCCGTATCTTGCAGCAGCAGCACTCCATTGTCTCTTAACATAATGGATTTGTTAGCATTGCCTCGGTTTGAGAAGTGCAACAGGAACTGCTAAGGTGAATTATGAGAGGTTAACAACGAAAAGTAAGCATTGTGTGCTGAGCTGATGACTCATGCAGAGCTCTTCAAGAGATGCATGTATTAAAAACAGCTGGAAAATATCAGACAACATAAAAAATCCACCATCACTCTCCTAACCTCTGGTGCTGAAAATAGACCTGGAAATTAGTTCTGGTTGTATCTCACTTTAGAGGCTGTGGTGGAAAACACAGCACCACAACTGCAGTTTCACTGCAGCTTTTGATTTATCTCACTGACAACTACCAGCCCCTTCAATGCCTCGCTGACAAAGAAGCACAGAAGAGGACAGACATGCAAACTGGAATGTAACTGATTTATATGAAGTGGGAAAGAACTCTGTGTGTAGCCATATCCCTGTGCTGGCTGATATACACTTCTCTCTAATGAGTTCTGTGCCTGATTTATAAGGCATCCAGTAGGTTTCTGATCTGTCAGCAGCTGCAGTGCTGTCTTAGCTTTACAAACACACACGTCCCTGGAAGTTGACCCATGAAGCTCACAGGAGAATTGGAGATGTACAGAATGCACTTTCCTCGTGCTTTGTTGCCTCATGAGTCTCTTCTCCAAATATTACACCATGAATTGGAACAACTCCTCCCCCCACTCCAAGAGCCCTCAAAACACAATCCAAGAGCACCCAAACCCCAGCCCACCAAACGTAGGTTATTATACACAACATTTTCTTTTCCTAGGTACTTGTTATTCCTGCCCCAAGGTTATTCCTTTGCCATAATCCTGTGCTGCCATCTGTCCTGCATTTGGTGGATGGCCGTTTCCACTATAGAACAGGGAAAAACATTTGCTGTAAGATAATAAAGTATTTCCATACTATCATGTTCACTACCAATGACCGAGGAAGCCCTTTCAGACATTGCAAAAAAAAGGGATAAACTTTAATCAGATTAAAAACTCCACTGAAGCCCATCCATGAGACTGTTGACCCACTGCTGAAACAATGACTCTCCAGGACTTGGTATTACAAAATAATCAAGTCTCTATTTACTGGCAGATGTGCTGTCTCAGCTCCTTCCCTCTCGATTATCCTTAAATGTAAAGAAGACATCAGGGCTCTGGGTATCACATTTTATTTCAGATCCCCTTTTTCTTCTCCTCAACCCATGAGCATTAGCCTGCCACAGGCATTCAGCAAAAATATTACTTTTTATATGTGCAATACTCATGCCACATAAAGGTAGTCAAATGAGATTACAGAAGTATGAAATCAGCCAAACTGGCAACCAGGAAGCATGAGAACTAAGGAATATATTAGTCAAGTTCATGGGCAGGCTTGCCCATTTGATCAAACCAGCATGGGACAGGTAAAGAACACGTGGAGGTGCCAGGAGCTCCTTGCTTAGTGCCTGCCCTGAAGCTCTTGCATGGAGGGTGATTCCTCTCTGCCTCCCACACTGTTGAATCATTCACCCCCACACAACACAGCTTGGCATTATTTGGTTTACAGGCTTTGCTGGAGGTCCCAAATGAGGCTGGAAACCATCACATTAGTTATGCATATTAAGACTTGATCTGGCACAGCAGTGAACAGTTTACTGTGTAAACAGTATATGTGAAATATAGTATTATCACTTTTATTGATAGATAGGGACAACAGGCACAGAGTTTTGATTTACTGACACATGGATACTGTTCCTGCCCATTATCCCATATGCCTGAAAGAGCCCTGAAACTCCATCGTCCATCTTAATCCACTGCCTTAATCACCATCTGCTCAGAGCAGGGTAGGGGACACTCAGTCTCACTTTGTACAGGTGTAAACCTGACCATGTGCTAACTGTGTTTGTGTTCAGTTTGGGCAAAGCCATTACTCCATTTTAGTCTCGCTTCAGGATCACTGACCTAGATTTTCTAGGGTTGGCTGTTAGTTTTCATTCTCATCTGAAGCCTCATTTCAAAAGAAAAAGAAAAAAAATATTTAGGCACCCTAAAATGTTTTAAGATTTTTTTAAAACTGAATGTGAAAAAATAGTAACTCAGCACAATTGAGCATTCCCATTCACTTCAAGAAAATGCAAGCCTGTGGCTCAGCAGCTGATGCTCAGCAGAGCCTGTTAATGAGGCTGGTCAGCATCCCTCAGGACTACTTTTAATTTTACATAACCCCTCCCTAATGGAACCTCTGTCATTTTAGACTAAATTGGGAACTTCATAGAGCATAACTGTACAGAATCCAAAGGTACAGGCCTGGATGTCCCACCAGGCTCCAGTTCAGCAGCATCCACAGGGGATCCATGCTAGAGACTGGTCCCATTTACAGCCTTCAGAGTGTACATAAGCCTGGCTTTTCAACAAAGCACCCACTTTAGCACTTTGCCAGATCTGCCAAGTTCCTGATACAAGTTGGGATGAGACCTGGGCATCACTGTCTCCTCCATGATGAACAGTGCCATAGCGAGCAGGGGACAAATCATCCTTGCTACTCAACAGGATGAAAGAAGTATGCAGATTTACAAAAAGCTGTGCCTGACAAGCTGTGAAAGCAAACATAAATTGCACTTAACTTGCACTTAATTTCTTTTGTACTTGGAATTCATAGGTGGGGTAGGAATTCCTGGAACCTGGGGCATTCCAGCGCAAACAGAAGCAGAATCTGCCTGCTCATGTCTGCAGCTCACTGGGTGGTTCTGCTTTCTTTGCACCACAAAATGACTGCATAAATCCACCTTTTCATGGAAAGCTGAGACACCAAGTTCAGCTGCTACACACTTGCTTGCCAAAGCACAGACAGCCTCCTGCTAAGTAATCTTTCCCAGGTAGCAGAATTTTTATGGTTCTTTAATGCTTCATCAGGTGTTAATCATAACGTTTTACTGTCTGAATAACAAGCTTATCTCCCTCAAGAAAGCTTTGGTTCACATCAAAAATTCTGTTCACAGAGTAGACAATATACTTTGATAGCAGTGACCACACTTCACCCTGTGCCCAATGAATTTCCAGGCTCATGGATTGAATAAGAACATTTGTTAGTTGCTGCCTTTGATATTACAGAAGTGCCTACAATTTATTTGCCAGGATATTAATGTTGAAAAAAATCAGTAATTCCAGAAAGGAATAGTCTATTTTTCCTCCTTGCTCATGTGTAAAAATGTAGCTTGATTAAGGTTAGAGGATAGCAGTGGCATGTGTGCAGGTGAAAATCAGCACCTCACTCTTGTGGTCAAGAACTGCACCAAAGCAGAGAAAGCTCTGTATTCACAGTCTTGTGGGCAAATTTGGTTTTTCTGTGTTTGTAGCAGTGGGGACACACGGACACCCTCGTGCATAATGAGGAAATTGCTTTACTGTAGAAAACTCTTCCCTTATTACCCTCAGTTTCCACCAGACACAACCAGAACTTAACAGAGGAAGGGCACCCACTGGCCACTCAGCTGCAGTGCTGCTCCCACCACCCCATCAGTGTCCCCCTCCTGGGCTGTCCACACCTCTCACCCCAGAACTGACCTCTAACTGCCCAGCCTGCTGCTGTGCCCTCCCACAGGGTTTTCTGGTAAACAGAACCACGAACACCTTTTAACAAACACAACCCCATACCCCACATCTGTTCCATAAAAAAGGGGACAACATGATGGAATATGAGCTGCTTCAAGTCCAGGCTCTCTGTCAATATTTTCAAGAGATGTCTTAAATGATGTAGAAACCAAAACTTCATTGTCAGAGTGGTTTCCTGAACACCTGTCTTCCAAGTGCTTGCTCCTTCTGAAAATGGGACTGAGGCTTCTAAACCACAGGGTTGGTTCTAAAATCTCTGTTCCCTCTCCATCATGCTTGTACAGCACTCATCTAATAAAGCACCACTCCCTGAAATGTTCCACTCCCAGGTTTTGAGTGGTCACTGGAAGAGCTGTTTTGCACTGTACAAGGTTATAATGAGTTATTCTGCCCAGAAGTCTTTAGAGTTACTCTTGTCTTTGTTCTTACCTGTAAAATAAACACAACCTTATAATGGTATGCTTTAGTCAATGCTCTTCAGACAAGAAACAACCATCCCTTTCATCCTTCCTATGGCAATTTTTAGCCTTTATTTTTTACTGTTTAACCTCAGAATATTTTATGAAGGAAAATTTACAGTGAGTACCCAGCCCTGAAAACATTGCAACATCAACTTTGTGGATTTGAGTTCAAAGTCTCACTGTTAATAAGCTCTTTTCACATGTAGATCAGACCTCAGCAGACAGGTGCAGGTGCCAAGAAGTTCATCCGGTGATTGTGGGGTCTGTGTGGTCCAAGAAGAAGTCATGATAAGGTTTGGAAGATGTTGCTGCCGAGTACATGGGGTGGCTGCTCCGAGACTGAACCTCCCAGAGTCACAGAGACAGCTCCTGGCTGAAGGTCTGCAAGCCCCAGAGGATACTTCAAGGTTTCTGAAAGTAACCCCACAGTTGGACTGCTGCCTTATCCATGCCAGGAGCATGGCCCCTCCCTGGGACACAGACTGAGTCATTGCTAACAGTTGCCTGCTGTATTTTTCCATATGCACTGGAAGAAAAAAATCCTTCACCTTGTGAAGGGTGGATGAGAAATGTGATGAGAACAGAGCGAACTCATTCTGACCCGAACTCATTCAGCACCTGCTGAGTTGACTTGCCTTTATGGGAAAGTCATGTGAAGCACAAGGCTGGAGTCACAGCTGTGCAGATGGAGGTGCGTGGGGTGGCATGTCACTGCCAAACTCAGAGGGGAGGTTGGAGGGCTCTGGTGCTCAGAAAGAACAGTGTCCAGCAGCCTTGGCATTGTGGAGGTACAGCACGCTTCTCTCAAGTCCTGTAGCTGGCACACAGGCCACCACAGGCTGTGATGTCCAGGAGCTGGTGTTCTGGGCCAGGTGATACGCTGGGATCATTCTGTTGTTCTACATGGACACTTAGCAGAAAAGCCTAGAGAAGCAAAGGTTGTCTAGTTTAACCTCAGTTTGATATAATTTACATCATTTCTGCAGCAACATTAGGTGCTGCCCTGGTGTTAGCAGGGTTTTTACCTGGAGACCTAAGCTCACTGCAGTCCTTCAGATATTTTTCAAGTGACTTGCCAAATATCTGATCTCATCCAAGTCATTTGCACAAGGTACACCCTGAAACTGAGCTTGCATCCAGGGCCCCCAGCCAGAGGGTCTGGTGGGCTTTCAGAGCTTGAAGAGAATCTGTTCCAGTCACGCAGGCAGGATGAGCCAGGCTACAGGAGACTAAAGGGTCTGTTTATATTTTAACCATAGTTTTTCTTGCCAGAGTGATTTCTTTTATTTCTTTCTGCTTATATTGTTCTGACAGAAACTGGATAGCTGCAGCCCATCAGCTTTTTCAGGTTTTTTTCTTTCAGCCACAGTCATGTATCAAGAAATAATATTTTTTCATGGATGCCTCCCCTGTCGTTATGCTGACTACCTTCCCATCTGTTTGCAATCTCAAATCATTGCAGTGGCAGCAAAGTCATGGGAACAGCTGCCTTTTGAAATCCACAAAGTCCCACTGTTATTCCGCACTTGGTCTGGGCTCAAGAACTTACCTGGCTATGCTGCAGGTCACTTCCAAGGGCAAAGCTTTTCAACATTCGTGGCAAATAATAAAAAAAAAAGTTGTTTTCTCATCACCCTCACCTTCCCTGGCTGCTTTCTATTCAATTTCTGTTACTTCTCATTTGTGCACTTTTATGAATGCTTGTTTTGGTTGTGCAATTGCAGGAGTGCAACCGTGTGGTTCAGTCTTCTCAGGAGACAGGTCCTCTACACCACCAGCCTTGCAGAAGGCTGCAGAAGGCTTCTCTTTGTAACAGAAGAATACAGAAGACTTTGTATCACCAAAGATGGTTAAGGTCACCTCGCAAGGAGCTCATCACAAAAGTTATCTTACTATTCCAAGGTGTAATGATAAGGGCAGTCAGTCAATAGAGAAATAATAATTAAAAAAATACTGATTTTTAAAAATACATAATTTTTAAGATTTGTTGGTAATTTTCTGCTATTTTTTCTTTTATTTTCTTTTTTATATTTTCTTTCTCAAGATAATTTATAACAATTTATGAATTTTCACTAACTTTGTCCTTCTTTAACCTGCCTAGCATTTCCTCTCGTCTTTGGAAATCTTGTCACCTGCTATATCCTGCAGAAGGGGGTGAAATATGATGAAAATACTTTACATTTCTTGTCAGTCTCCTTCCCTTCTGTGAAATTGGATGTCCATAGTTCTTTTACTGAAGAGGTTGTAAACTATCTGTCCCAACAAACATTTCCATGGCAAAACCAGCTTTTACAGACTTCATCTGCATTTCCCCCTCTTTTCCCTAAATTCTCTCTTGTCTGGACTGAAGGTTTCCAGCTTGGTCTCTCCTGGCAGCAGAATCAGTTTCTCACATCGATTGTACCTGAGATGCTTCTCTGAATTCTTTTAAGCCTTACAGAAATCCTGCAGGGTGGGAATACCAGAACTGTGCAAATCATGTGAAGTGTGGGCAAGGTGTGGATTTACCCAGTAGCATAGTAGTGCTCTTCTCTTTGTCCTCCAACCCTTTTAGGAGTGGGACCAAGGACTTGTTATAAAAATCTTTGCTCTCCCCATCATGACATGGACCATAACAGGATGATTAACCTTAATATAGTAGCCCATATGTGACAAGCTTGACAAATTTCTAACCACCAGGATTGCTGAATTTTTTACACAGCTTCTTCAAAGTACTCTCCTATGGCTGAATTAAGGCTGTTGAGATAACTAAACCACACAATTCTGTTTCTAAACTGTGCTTATTTTAGGTTTAATTATACCTCTATGTTCTCTTATTTTCAAAACTTTTTTATTAGTTGATAATAACAATTCTGCAATTCTCCCAGAATATCTGCAGTTATTAAAGTGCTCTCCCAAAATGTAATGTTAATTTAATGTAATTTTTCAATGTAGAAATCTCCTTTGTTTTTCATAGTTAAACCCTTACACATGAGCAATGTAAAAAGACGCTTTAGAAAACAAAACCTCAAGACAAATTTTCTTTTAGGTGCCACAATAAATGAAACATTGCCATACAAATCATCCAAATTCTCAAAGGTATGGAATACTGCGCTTGCATTTTTGTGAGTTTAAGCTTAACCTTGGAGATACTGGATTTGCAGATTTGCTCAGGCTGAGTCACTGTACTCTGGAAAAGCTGATGCAGATCTATTTTTCTCTTAAAATCAGTTCCTATCAATTTTCTCTGACTCCTGCTCAATGTGAAGCTTGTCCAACCAACAGGCACAAATAAAGACTCCTCTCTGTGCTCTCCCTGGAATGTCATCACATTGACATTTCCATCCCCTCCTACTAGTCTCTTCCTCCTTCCCTCCATAGTACCTTTATCTTCTCAACATATCTGGAGATTCCCTTTTCTTGGCTTCTTTCCTGAATAGCCTTGTTGAGAATGGGATTTGGTGTGAAATGTGTTTTGATTTTCTAATGGGATTAATGGCCAGGTTTTGACCTTTTTGTCTGGTTTTGAGCATTTCTTCCATAGAAGAAATTTACTTTCTCCTGCAGGATACCCTCACATAAAATGGTGTTTGTTCAAACTGCCAGTCTCTTCTGATGTCACAGAGAACGAGCCCACCTCAGCCCTTAGAAAATATGTAATTTGCCAAAAATGCTGCTGGCTTTCCTCTGCAGAGGAAACATTATATGGTTGAATAAACTGTTATTATAATCGTTATGTCTCTTTTTATTATACATATTTAGAAAGAGAATAAATTTCCCCAGGAAGTTTAGTTTTCATTTTCTAAAAGATTGCATTTCGAAACTAAAATGTCACAGTTGTCTCTTATGCCAATAGCTTTTTAAGTCTGTTTTCATGTGTATATATTTGTAGATATCAGAATCATAGAATAGTTTGAGTAGGAAGGAACTTTGAAGAACATCTGGTTCCAAACCCCCTGCCATGAGCAGGCACACCTTTCATTAGACCAGGCTGCTGAAGGCCCTGTCCAATCAAGGGAATTCATTTCTGTACTCTGAGACCTTTGTGCGAATTGTTGTGAAAGCCTTGAATTTTTAACTTAAGATTGCTATTACAGCCCATTAAAGGAATGTGCAATCTTTGGGTATTTGCAGAGATTTCCACTTTATCTAGCACAGCTTGTATGAGTTTATGTCCTTCTGGACAACTGGAAGGCAACATGCAGGTTTTCACAGAGTTTTTGGCTTACAGGACTGTGGTGAGAAGACAAAGGAAAATTCTGGTTTTCATGACATTTACAGGCGGTCCAACATAGAGTAAACATTCCTTCCCTCTCTCATGCTGCTTTGTTCATATTTCAAGTTAAATTCCATTTTACTGGACTATATTACTGAATCCAGCAGGAGTAGTCAGGAATTTTCCTTTGGCTATGTCTAGTCCACAAGTCTCTAGAGGCACAGACATTTATAAAAGCAAATAATTTCTCTGAAGTGCTGCATTTTGATACGCAGATTCTGACATTTGTGTAACCCCATTGCAAATCATCTGTTTTCCTTAAGCACAGGTAATTAGTTTTCACCCTAACTGCTGGTGAATCCACACAAAATTGTATTGCAATTTCTCTCAAGGTGATCTGGGACTTCAGCAAAAGTCACCTTTCCCTCTCCTTGTGGTGGCATTACAATGCAAAAAGGAGAAACACGAGCGACTGCAGGAGCCAGAGAGCCCCTGTGGCAATATCTCAACATCTTCTCCATGGCCCAGCGCAACGTTTAGGTTCACTATTTTCCAGTGAACACATAAAGGTTGTCCTCCTTGTTATCTGTCCCCTAGTAGGCTAATTCTATCTGTCTAAAATCATGTTTCGTAATCTGGGTTAGTCTATTCTTGTCCAGACTCACTCTGAAGTCAATAGGTAACAAGACCAGCTGAAAGCATAAATTCACTGCACCTCAGGGCTGGTGCCACATAAGAGGGTAATTGGATCTCTCTTTGTAATGTCTTCTTTGTCATTGACTATGGAGGGACCTGGACAACCAACTCCACTTTTGTAAATTCTAGAGGATAAATGATGGTGCCTTTGCAACTGCAAGAAAAATTTGCATTTGACTTGGAAACAGCCACAAGTTTGCTCAATATGTGCAGAAAACCCAAGGTTTTTGTGTCCTTCCATGAAGTTTTACTATGCTAGTAATACCAGAAAGCTTGTGGGACACTCAAAATACCCATTTAACATAAGAACATGTATTTATATCACACTTTTGAAGTTTCTAGTCTCCTCCCTTCCTCAGGAGAATTTGGTCTAAAACTCCAAATCTGCAAATCCAAAGCAAGCTCACTTAGCTTTACAGACCAGATTCCTGAGTCACTCTGGTTAAGTGGCACAGGGCAAAAATATCCCTTCTCTCCATCTCCTGCAATTCAGAGGAATCAATAAGGTCAGGCAGATGCATCAATGTCGGGCACTTGAACAAGTGTTCTGCAAGACTGGGCATCAGCAAAGAAATAAAAATCAAGGTGCAAGTCCCAGTGAGATAGCAAAAGCACAAGAGCATTAAATCAAGAGAAAGAGTGACTGAGTTTTGCTCTGCCCCAGGGTGTTTGGGGTCACAGGAGGGCCCAGGAGAGCTGCTGCTCTGGATGGATAGCTCTCAGCTCCTGTGTCACATCTGTCAGCAGCATGGAGCTGTCTCAGACACCCAGGACATTTTCTCCAGAGGCACTCATGCTAAAGCAGCTGTACTCTGTGTCTTCTGGGCCGTGGTTTAGAGTCCTTTGAGGGATTATGAAGCTGCTGTTCTGACACATCTGGCTGGCCAGAAGAGGTGGATCAGATGGCTGAGTTTGGAGGATGAAAGAAAAGAGTGTTTCTCTGGAGAGATCTGGAAGAATAGGCTAGAAGTACTCTGGGAACAAAGTGGAAGAACATTTTTCCTTGTTGATGGATTTGATCCCCCTTTTCTGTTCTTTTCCAATCAAGACTTCTGCTGGATAAAGCAAGTGGAAAGCTCAGGAAAGAAAATTTGGATTCCTGTGTGAAGCTGAGCTACCTCCCAGCTGCAAATCCTTGAGAGATTTTGACTCAGATACTGCTTCAGAAGTAGCCAGGGATGCCATAAACCAGGACATGGCTCGTATTTGTGAGTCCAGACACACCACTTCCAAACGCTTTGTGTGCATGTGTGTGAACAAGCTGGACTCAAACCACCCAAAACCAGGTTTTTCTGGTCAAATAAAAGTGTATTACCTGTCAGAGCAAATGGGCTCTAGACAGAAAATGAGGTTTTCTGCACAGGCACGGATGCAATGTGGTGCTCTGCTGAGTCTGCTACAAATATCACCAATGAACCCATTTTTTTTCTTTTTAATAATTTTCATTGCTCAATTTGTTAAATCTCAAAGATGTCTGCTCCTGCTAGTTAAGACCATGAAAGACACTGTATCAGATTAAGAAACAAAGATCCATTTTCTCCACCATCCTGCTTCCAGCAGCTGCTAACAGTAGATATCTATAGAGAATATAAGGAAAGGTCATAGGGGCACTGCAAAAATAGAGTGATTCTTTTCCATAACACTCTCCTAAACTCAGTTCATCCCAGTGAGAATTAATAAAGATCAGGATTTTGGTAACAGCTCTAAACAGATGAGACACAGTTAATTGGGCTACATTTTCATAAAAGTATGCTAAAATTTCCTAAGCAGCATGTCCTAATTTTCAAGTCTTAAATGTAATTAATTTCAAATGTTACATTAAGTTTGTTGTTTTGATTTGTTGGTTTGGGTTTCTTATGTTTTGCTTTTTTTGCTTGTATTTCACTTTTGCATTTCAATATCTCAACTGCATTGGTTGTTATTGATTCAGAAACTGACAGTCCTTTAGAGTCTGAGTAGAAATGATGGAACAGTACAAACATCTTATCTTTTTTATTAGTTGAAAATATAATATCATTGAATACATTTACAAGAACTTACTTTAAGAATAATATAGAGTTACTTAAAATTAAAATAAAGCTGAAATTCAATCTAAATACATCAGCTGAAGGAGTTTTAAAATTAATTTTAGAGAAATTGTTTCCACAAAGGAAAAAAAAAGTCAGACTTTTAGTGTTCGTCGGAAAGAGCCAAAGCCTTTCTCTTCACATTAAAATGAAACAGTCACATTTAACAAACAATTCAAACTGAAAAATTGCTTTGATTTTTCCAGAAAACAAATTGAATTTAAATGTTCTAAACTTACTTTGACCTGGATGGGGCTGAAATGAAAGCTTTTACTTCTTTCTCATGTTAAGCAAATATACAAAATCCTGAGTACTAGCAACAGTCGAGAATACAGTAACAATTGGCCATATCTGATATCTGAATACATAAATTCATTCTGAATCATGCCAATTAAAGTATAGAATAATTTTAAATCTGCTCATGAGAGAATCACATGTACGAGAATTGCACAATGTGTTGGTAAAATACTTTCCCTGGTTGGAAAAAAACATATTTTTTTTGTAAGCAGCCTTTTCAGGACCATTTTTCAGGCAGATTCTAATGCAAACAAGTATTTTGTCTAGCTGAATTTTTTGTCTTCAGATGCCCTTCACAAGAAAACAGGTCACAAAAATTCATATTTTTTCTTGGTACTTCTGGTTGGCATTTATCACGTCATTGAACCTGATGGTTCACTCCAAAGTGCTTTGCTGCTCTTATGGATGCTATTGCTTATGAATGCTTGGTATTTTTGGAAAAAAATAAAAAATCCTGTATCTCCCCAGAGTGTGACTCTGTGAGCTCATCTATAGAATTATTGTTATAGCAACCACTACAGGTAATTGGAACCAGACTGTCTTGGGCCTGTGAGTGATGCACAATTTATGGTTCATCTTCTGTCTTATTAAAGGCTTAGGGCTTATGAACTTGCTTGGTTTACATCCAGCAATAGAATTCCAGTGTTTCAAATCTCAACATCCCTAGGTTTGGGGGAAGAGGAGGGGGATGAAGACACAAATACTGCTATAATAATATTGATGGAGAACAAACAGGTCAAGAACAGAGGCACAGAGCAAAAATGGGTTTGGGGATATTGTGTACATAGATTATTAGTGTTCAGATGAGGGTGGTGAGGTTGAAGAAGATGAACGTAGTAGAGTGTGTCTTCATGGGGAGAGCAAAAAGAGAGATGCATAGGCTAATACTTCAATAGTGTTCTTACAACACAGTAAATTGATTTGTGACAAGTAATATACTCATTTCAGAGGGCAGGTTTGCTTGTTTGCTACATTATGGTTTTGTAATTGTGTCTGCATTTAGATGCTCCTCAGCCATTGGAAACAGATTATTCTACCCTGCAATCACAAATATTGATTTACAATGACATGTGTCTCTTACAAAGTGTTTCAGTAACATCTGCAAAAGCAGATGATGCAGAAGCATTAATCTCTCCATCTCTCTGATTAAAACAAAGAAAAAAAAAGTGGTTTTGCCCTGTAATGGCATGAAGGAACATGACTGAGATGAGTATTTCACAGAAATGATTATATTTCTAAATTACCTATGCTGTGGCTGAAGGCATACAGATAAAGACTATGGAACACTACAAACACAACAGCATCTGATTTTGGTATGTTAAGCAAACAGAAATGATAGCATGTAAACTGCATATCCTGATTTTTGGTTCAAAATGTACCCCAAAGTATAATTAAAGTAAAACTAGTGAAAGCTACAAATGAGACTGGTTTTGAAACACTACATAAACTGGATGAGGTTTATTAGCAAATTTATCAGTGCTCATGGTCTGAATTCAAGTGTGCAGACAAAACTGACATCAGCTGTATTTTGCATTCCTTATTCTTTCATTGTCAATATCTCATATATTTCCCTCTATTTTTCCTATAAAAACCCTTCACCAAATGGCTTCAAAACAGCATCCAAAAATAAAATATCTGACTTCCACAATACTGAAAGAATTATTAAACAACAATCTAAAACTGGCAAACCAGGAAAAGAAAATAATGTGAGATGTCATCCCCTTCTAACTCATTTTTCAATGTCTCTTCTTTTTTGACATAAGTGAAATGTCCCCCACTACTTTTCAGCATTTCTTGCCTCTTTTAAAAGCAACTGACAGGCTCTGATTAATACATTTCCAAAAGCCACAACAGCTTTTTAGCAATACAAGAATAAATAATAAAAAGTCCAAAAGAGTGTAAAAGAAAAATCTGTTATGCAAAATAACCATGTAATAAGCTGGGATTCTTCCTAAACCATTGCTTTATTTCACTTTGTGACTTGGACATAAAGAAATAATATAAACTATCTAGACCCCACTGACCTTTTCAAAAAGGAAGGATATTAATTATATCCTGGAAACTCCTTTTCTCCATTTGGGATGCCCCAAGTACATGAGATCATACCCAAGACCAGATAATTTATAGGACTATGTGTGGAATGTAATTTTCTGATGGTAGAGCTCTGCAGGAACACTCAGAGTACATCATGAGGTCTTGGATGCTAACACAAAGGATTTGATTCAGCTCATCACTCACAGGCATCTGAATCTGTCCTTATCTGGATGGACTAAATCTCCATGACCTGGGCTTGTAATGGAGGCTTGGATGCACAGGTAAACATTTAAATTCAGATTTATTGATTTGAAATTGTCTCTTACTTTAGGTTTGGCCATACAAATGCCATTACAAGTTATCAACTTTTATTCCTTAGCTCAAGTCTTCTAGGTGAGCTTCATGTTGGCTTAATATCACCCATAAAACATCCTTATGAGGCGTCATGAAAATAAATATTTTTAATCTTGTGAGCTTTAATGGTAATGGAGCCTTTACAGTTAAATATTTATTGACTGCAGTTTTAGAAAACACAAAGCAGCACTTTCTGCACAGAGAAGTCCTTGGTAACCACAGGGCTGGGCAGCTCCGCTATTTAGAGTCAAAATCTTTCCAGCCCCACGTCTGAATAGTTCTGTGCCTTTATGGTCTTGAGCTAGATTTACATATCAAGTGGCAAAAATCTGCAATTTTCGCAAGTTTATATGCCTCATTCTCTTTTTATACTCTTCATCATATTATGCACTACCTGAGCTTGCAGGGTCTGTGTGATGGAAATCATGGCTTCTCTACTGTGCTTTTTCTGAGCCTAGCATGAAGCAAGGCCTGCAAAAACCTGTATTACCATTGCAGATAAAACACCTGCAATCAAACTAATATTGTGGTAGGCACACATAACTTTCAAAATCAAGCATAAAAACTCATTTAGCAGCAGTAACTGCAGAGGAGTGCAAGATGCTGTGTCTTCAAGTATTATATTTACATATAGGAAATTAAGCAGAAATCCTTTACTGTGAGGGTGGAAAGGCACTGGAACAAATTGCTCTCAGAAGTTGTGGCTCCCCAGTGTTCCAGGCCAGGCTGGAGGAGGTTTTAAGCAACCTGGTCTAGTGGAAGGTGTCCTTGCCCATGGCAGGAGGGTTAGAACTGAATGACTTTTCAGGTCCCTTCCAACCCAAACCATTCCATGACTCTGTGGTGTGCACTGAGGTTGGTACATCCCAAACTCTGATAGCACAAGATCAGCCACTGGCAACGGCTTCTACCAGAAGGGGCCACCCAGCTGGGCTGAAAAGTTGTTTGAAATTGCCCTTGTTTGAGACTGTCAGCTCCCTGCTTTTGCTGTGGCTGCCGTGATCAAATCTGCCAAGACTTCTGCTGCATTTGTAACCTCGGTAAATGGGACAGATGGATGCCAAAGTAATCGCTGTCTCTGTGGCAGCTTATCTAATTAAACATTTAGACAGAGAAAGGTATAATTGCAGAATAATCTATCTGCTTTTATTGTGTGCTTTCCCTTAAGACACTCCCGTCTTTCTGACAGAGAAAATAAACTTTGACAGATGTTCACTTTCAAAGTAAAAAAGATAGAGGAGTTCTATTAACATAGACCATATTCAGTAGTGAAGCTATTCCTTCACTGCACTCGATGCCAGCATTCTTTGTAGAACAAAGATTTTGGTACAGAGTAAAATTTGATTTACATGCCTGAGGGAATAATAAAAGAAACCTATTATGGAATGAAATGGGCTGTAATCACATTGAGAGGATAGAGATTGTTCCTTGGGTGAAGAGGGGGCAAGACTACTGCCTGGTAAATGGCCTATTGAAGAAGAAAAAACCAATGTTATCCAAAATCCAACACACACCAAAGTTTGAGGAATGATGTGTAATTGCTGCACAACACCTCCACCACTTGCAGCCAGAGCTGATGTACACTGAGTGCTCAACATGGGACCACTGGCAGGGAGCACAGCAGGACATGGAACACCAGGACAGAACAACAAAGCCTTCCTGCCCTTCTCACTGCACAATGCCTTAGATAAAGTTAGCTCAGACCGTGCAGAGGGTCAGAATCCAAGTCTAGCATGAGGCCATTCTCCCCACAGCACACAGGGTTTGGCTGCTGCTCCTCTGGCCAGGAGCCAGCCTCAGCGGCTGCTGGGCTCAGCACAAGCCAGGCAGGGAATGATTTCAATTACTGGAGGAACAGCTGCTGCTCCAGAAGACATGGATGAAGCCAATCCCTTCTCCAAGAGCTACTTGAACTGAGCAGAGAGCTGTACAGGGCTATTCGAGCACAGGACTCTCATTAGGTCAGGAGCAGCTTCCCACATGTGCACAGACCTGAGCAGAGACTGATCTCCACCACGTCCTCCCTCTGCCTCCACTGGCACTATTGCCAGTAAGGACATTGTAGTGAAAATTCAGGATGCTTCCTGCAATTTTAAAGGTGTGCAGCACCCTGTGCCTCGTAAGCTCACTGTCACACATGCTGTTCCCCTCAATGACATTTCTGCTTGGGTTTGGAGGCAGAAATGCTGAGCTCCCACAGGCTTTCTAACTCTCTTTCTCATTGCTACTCAGGACAGGCCTGATGTCCATCCTTCTATCAGCTCATTCTGCTGTGATTTTACAAGGAATTTGCTCCCATGATTGTGCACTATGTAAATTCAATCCTAATTATATAGAAATTATCGTTCTGATTATACAATGATATATATCACATTTTGAAGCAAATGATGAATGTTACAGAGGGTCATCAAAAAAAGCTAGTAATGAAAGTAGTTCAGTGGTAAACACCAGAGAAGAAAAAGCAATACAGAAGCAGATGCTTTGTGATTTGAAGATTTGAATTGTCCTTGTTCCCAAAGTGCTACAGAAGCAATTGCAGTTGACAGCCACATTTCTTGTGATAGGCATAATGTCATTCATTGCTTTATACTTGAACGACTTGGATACTACACAGTCTGTCAAGTCTAAATCTATTTAAGTCGTGACAATTTATGTTATACTACAGTACATTACTTGTTTTGATCATAAGACTAAAACCATTCTTGCATGAAATTAACTGAAACTTTAAAATAAAAACCAAGCTCTTTTCAAGGCAATTGAAATTTTCCTAGGTCTGAGATGGACCAACAAGCTACAAATGCAGAGGAGCAATGCAGGAAACTAAACTTTGCTCCATCCATATCCTGAAGCCCTCAGATGGGTGTGCTCAAGGCCCAGAGGCTTTAGCCAAATATCTCTCAGTAGAAAACACACGCTGGTGTGAGATCTGCTCTGCAGACTGAGAGTTACCTGTTGAGTACAGTGTTTGGGTTATTGCCTTTTGTCAGAATACAATCATTGCACTGTTTGGCTTTCTATTTTTAAAGATTGAAAATAACTGAGAGATGCACTTGGGATAGGTCTTGGACTTCCCTGCTGGGAAGAAAATGGAGGAAAGGGGGAATCCTTAAAAATCTTGGCTCGGTGGACAGATGAGGTAGAATTTTTTTTTAACCTCGGGTTGATTTATTCCTACACTATTCCTACACTCCTAAGTATTTTCTTTATCTTCTTTTGTGAGATAATATTTGATATGCAACCCTTTATTGCATATCCTCTTACCCAGTTATTTCCAGACACATTTTAACACGTTTTAATGAGAATATAAAGAAAAAGCTTCAGTTTTCTGTGTGAAGACCCCTTGTTGCATATTTTTCTTATTTTCCTGGCCAGTTATTTTTTTCCTTAAGTTTTTAAAAATAAAAATATTATCTCTTCATCAATTTGTGTTTGCAAATTTATGTTTGGTTGGCTGGTTTTTTTTCCTTTCTTGTGTTTTTTGTCTAGAGTGAATAAAGTGAAAACAGGAGAAAAAATAGCTGAGGGGATTAAAAGTGACCAGGTTCTAGAACCACCATGTGGGAAATGAGCTTCTCACTTTCCAGAGACCTAGACCACACTATATGATCAGATTGCTTTAAATTCCAAATATAAACATAAACACTATTTCTCACTTTATACTTTTCAAATAATCATAATCCTCAATCAATTTCTTTCTCAATAGCGAATATATTAATTAATGCAATAAATTTTTTTGCTGTATTTGAGAGAAATTCCTAGATTTGTATCCTTTCACCCTTACTCTCTTTTGTCCCTGTCTCTTATACATTATTATGAGAGGAAATAATTCCTTTTCAAATCTGGTTAAATGCTTAGTTTACAATAAAAGTTAAAAGAAAAAGATTGGAAATAGAAGGCTTTAATCAGGGTTTGCAATAAGAGGATGAATTCAGGAAAATATATCCATGAAATTTCATTGTTCAAACATAAACCCAGATACCTTGGCATGCCAGGGAGATCAGCACAAATCCTATTAGCAAGATAGTGGAAGGAGAGGGGCTGTGCTATGTGGCTGCTTTTAACAGCTGCAATAAAATGGATGTGTGAGAAAAACACTGCAGAGTGATGAAATATGCAGGTAGGGCTGTATTGAGAAGTGTTGTGAATACCCTTAAAAACAGCTAATTTAGATGGTCATGGCCAAAAAGGTTCAGCATGAGGTCTCAAAAAAAATGAAGAAGAAAAAAAGAGAAAAAAAATAGAGAATACTGTTCTCAAATGCATATAAATATATCCAAAAATATTAAATGGGACTGTCTAAGCAGAGAACAAAACTTGGCAGTGCAACCCTCTGCAAAGGAACTTAGATGATTTAGAGAGCAGTGAGTTCAACACCAACTTGTAACATGACAGTGCTGTTAAGTACAAAAATCAAAAGCCTGTATTCTTTTCTTCCATACAGGGAAGCACTTAAGGATATTGTTATGTGTCTAACTATCTACTTACTTTCTGTTGAAAGAAGAAAACAATTCTTTTATGCACAAGCATGTACCGTCTGCCTTTCTATGTATTGGAAAATGTACAGAGAATCAGAGAGTTGAGAGCAGAGCACTGACAGTGATTAGGATGGAGAAGAGTGGCTTATGAGATGCTCACACACTCCTCAGGGTGGCCTTACACAACCCTGGTTCTCTTTGATGGCAAAGCTGCTTAAGACATTCACACCATCCTCGCAGTCTCCAGCTGCTCATTTTCTTTCCTTGTTCCTGCTCCCTCAGGTCTGCCAGTGACTTTGACTAGGCCACAATGGGAACCAGATCCCTGAAACCATGAGTTTAGAAAAAAAATTACAGCCTCTTTTCTTTTAATAGCCCAAACATCTTTTTACCAGCTCTATTTTCTCCTCCAAGCGTCCAGGATTGGCCCCACAAATGATTGCAGCCGTACATCCAAAGGAGGAAATTTATGGGGCCATACTTCGTGCTGGTCAAGAGCAGAAGGAAATTAGACTCTTCTGAGAAAGATTTTGCTGCTCAGGGAAATCCAGATGGCTTTTTTAGGTATAGCAACCTCTGAACTGATGGACTTGTACATGACAGCAAAACCCGGAACAGACAGATTGGTTGGCCCAAAATCAAAAAGCAAAAAGCAAGGAATGTGCTTGTCTACAGATATGTGTGTAGTATTTAAAACCAGAGTTATCCAAGCATGATATAGACAGAAGACTTTTCATTACAATTATGACAAAAATGGAGGGTTGAATATTATGCAGTACACTCTGAAGGGTTTATTTTGCTTTTCCTTAGATGAAAAAATCATATGAAATATTTACAAGAAAAATCTCAAGAACAATCCTCTGTTGAAAAGGAACTGACTAGTTAAAGATCTTCTTTCTTAAGCTGGCCACTGAAGTAGTATTTACAAATGAAATTTTTTATTGTGTTGAATTATTTCTTTTAGAGTACAGATATTTTGTTTTAGATGTAACAGCTGCTTTAAAAGTACACCAGTGTTTTGAATACCATTCTACTGAAAGCAAAGGAAAGATGAACTGTAAAATTATGCTCTTTTCTGCAGTTATAAAAGATGAAGTTAAGGTTCTTTGGAAAGGTATGAATATGGTTTCCCACTCTTTAGAATTTTCTTTTTTCATTTGTTTATTTTTCAAAATTTGAGCCAGGCAAAATATTTTCTGAAACTGAAAGATGAAAAACCCAAACAATCTTCTAAAAAGAAAAAAAGAAGAGAGAGGGATGGAAAACCTTAAAATAACATTTGGATATTTAAAAAATACAATATCTTCTACTTGGAAGGTGGTTTAAAAATCACTGGGAAGACTCAGTAGAGAATTAAGGATCAATATCCATCACATTAAATAAGATTCCAAGTGTACAGACAAGAGCTTGTTTAGAGTTTACTTTTAAGCTGTCTCCTACTAAATTTGTCTCAGAGCATTAGTTGCTCAAAAAAAGTGGGATTTGTAAGTATTAGGGGCCACCAGGAGCAGTCTGGCTGTTACCAGTGCTGCACAGCATGGGCAACTGGGCAGCTGGTATGTGATGAGAGCCCCCATAGGCAGGGAAGAGGATGAGGAGGGAGTATTTGTAATGAAGGGATAGTGAGAACTCTCCAGGCAGCACAGACAACACTCATCACAGTGGCACAGACTGCTCTGCACTGCTTTACAAGCAGCCTGTGTTTTATGAGGCTGTTTACAGCAGCACCTTGGAGCTGTGCTATTTATAGGCTCCTTCCTCCACAAAAACCCCACATGTGAGAACGCGGTGGACAGCTTCATATGCAGAGCTGAGGTAACATAATCAGCCTTTCTTGGATGTGAAAATAGAGGGGAGGATGGGGAAGGAAGGAGCTCACTCAGTGTGCCAGGTTGTGTTCACAGTCATTAGCAAACAGTTTATCTTCTTGTCCTTACCTCCCATACAAGACCCTGTAAGAGTTTGGGAGAAGCAGGGCACTGGGAATGGATATCTGGGCCATACATTAGTGGCTGTATTGCACACAAAGCCAGGTTGTTTCCTCTTAATATGTAACAGAGAATCATTCAACTGCTCACATGGGGTCACCTTCATTCTAAAATCTTGAGTCATGGGCCTTGTAAGCCTAAAGTGCAGCCATTCTGACCTTCCTGCCTTTCACCACCCAAATGTGCAAAATTGCCCTTTTGGCAAAAATGGTATGAAGATGGTGAAGGGTCTGGAGGGGAAACCATGTGAGGTTGAGGTCGTTTGGTCTGCTCAGCCTGGAAAAGAGGAGACTGAGGGGAGATCTCATTGAAGTTAAAACTTCCTCATGAGGGGAAGAAGAGAGGGGCAGACACTGATCTCTTCTCTCTGGTGAGCTGTGACAGGAGCCAAGGAAAAGACTTGAAGCTCTCTCAGGGGAAGTGTGGGCTGGATATCAGGAAAAGGTTCTTCACCCAGAAGGCGGTAGGGCACTGGAACAGGCTCCTGAGGGAAGTGGTCACAGCACCAAGCCTGACAGAGCTCAAGAAGCATTTGCACAGTGGTCTCAGGCACATGGCAAGATCCTTGTGGTGATCCTGTGCAGGGTCAGGAACTGGACCTGGATTGACCCTTGTGGGTCCCTTCAAATACAGAACATTGTATTATTTTAAGAGGGTGTTTCTACAGCTCTCACACTCTCTGGCTGCCCGTTCCCATCTCCAGACTCTCATCTCTCAGGCTGCTGAGCTGTTATGGGCACAGCTTGGCTTGGGTGGCAGCTTAAGCTGAAAACTCTGCTGGTTTAGTCCCAGGCTGGAAAATAAGGCTGGACTAAGCAGCAAGGTTTGGGTGAGAACTGATGGCTACAAGACTTATGAATCTCTAATTCTATGTTAAAGGCAAAGAGTGTTACATTACTGTAAAGACAAATGTGTGTGCAAGGACTGTTCACTGGTGGGTAAAGCGTTTTCCAGCTTCTCCATTAAGAGTAACAGGGAGCATTACGGACATTACACTGTGTGAGTTTACCAGAAGATCTGCAAGTCCGAGTTGCCTTGAAGAGTAAAAAAGAAAACCCACATATATTGATGTTTGCTCACTGTAATGCTGCAAGTCATCTTGTTTATGCAGCCATACTGAGTTTATGCATGTTTAGTTTCTGTTATGACTGCAGCAGAAATTTTACTATTGTTTGGAGGCAGATAAAAGATGGAAGGACAGGAACATTGTTTCATTGTCATCAGCATCCTACAATAATCTCGTCTGGATTAGTTCCCCTTGGAAAATAAATATAGTTAAGGCATAGAAAGGACTGTAAAACATAACAAATGCAATTCTGTCTTTAAATATATCGCACTTAAGGCTGGAATATTCTTCACTTTAAGACATCTAAAAATTTGGGGTCTAGTTTATAAGTCACTCAGCTTCCCTCTGTCATCTGTGGAAAAAGAGGTGTTTCCACATTGTGTTCTACCACTATCCTTCAGCTGTCTCTAAACAGGACAAGCTGTAGAGGAGATAATCTCTCTCCCCTATCAAGCAAATGTTACTGACTAGTTAAGTTGCCTGAGATTTGGAAGATATGAACTGCTATGATCTGCTAAAAAAATAAAAGCATTTTCCTTTGGAAGATTTTCATCAACACTTCAAGCATTTTCTTTACTCATATAGAAAAAAAAAATTCTTGTCATAAATTATTCGTTTCCTACTGAAAATAGAATGTTTTTGAGAAAAACAGCCACTTTCTGCAGACATTGTTATTCAGCCTCAAATCAAACCATCCATGGATGCAACACACAATGTGCACACAGAAATATTTGAAAGGATTAGAATAGAATCCTTTCATTAAATGGAGATACTTCTATAACCTGAAATTTAAAACTGATAAAACATCAAGTTTTTGCATGAATGGGGAGCTTGTTTAACTTCAGTTTCTGCAAATTTAGTTGAGTATGTGTCCTCTGCTGAGTGAAAAGCTGTCTGGTAAATTTAATTGTTTCTGACTGAATGACATATTTTTCTGCTGTCTAGGACCATGTGGAATTACCCTGACAAAGAAATATGGAGGAATTAGGAGATCTGAATGGAAACTTCTCGTGCTGCCCACAGATGGAAACAGACTACTGGTCAAAACATTGATCTGATGTAAAATTGGACTGTCAGAGGAATCTAAATCTGTTCCAGCAGAAGACACAATAGAAGAGGAATGTTTGCCCTTTTGGGCAACTGAGGAAGCACAGCTGGAGCCTGGGAAAAGAGGAGAACCAAGAGAAGTACTCCCAGCACTGGTCACGGAGTACATTAAATTGCTATTTTCTGAGCCTCTGTGGGAAGGCCCCCTAGGGAAATGGGGACATAAAAGCCCAGTGATAAAAACTAGCACGAGTGAATAATAAACTGTGTCCTCCTTTCCAGGATGTGGGATCGTCTCCACCTGGTTTGCTCTGCCCAAGTGCCTGGCTGAAGGGCCTGTTTCCACATCAAGTGCTTCTACAGCTTCCTGAGAAAAGCAGCTCATACCCATGCATGGGTTCTCTTCTCCCTTTTCTTTCTGTGTGCTTTGAAGGAAAACACCTGCAGACCTGGACAGCAGTGAGAGGGGAACTTTGTGCCATGGGCAGGCTGACACTGAAACCCCACCACGTGCCACCTGCTGTCTGTCCCCTCACCTAGATCAGTGAAGACACAAATCTACCCTCTCCTGTGGAAAGTGTTGGTGCTGACTTGGTATCCCAAAATGCAGCTGCTCAGCAACTTTCAGACAAAATGCCCTCACAGCAGAAAAACACCTTTGGGAACTGGACTGATTAGAACAAAACTTTTTAAATTTTTTTTTCTCTAGTCCAGGACAAGACTTGTTATCATATTAGAAATTAATCAGAAAATAGAAATTACTCTTATGCTTGCAATGTTGTTCTAGGAAATTCCTATCAGGCAAGAGAAATTCCTTTTCCTTTGCTGAATCCAGCAGACCAGACTTCAATGTGGTCTCTCCTGGTGTCAGCCAAATGTCTTCTGACAGATTCTGAAGGCATCCCCTTCCTTCAGACAACTTTAAAGGTTGCAAGTCCGGATTAGAAAACATTTTCTTTCTCACTATTGATGCAATATCCCATGGACAGGCAGGTGCAACTGTGTAAACTTCAGACCATGCAAGCTGTTGGGTAAATTCTTATTCACCCATGGACAGCTCTCCTGCTCATTTATGGCTGGTATGGACTGAACCACCTGATTCACACAAAAATTTGTTCTTAACTTTCACTCAAATGTTGTCACAGACAATATCCTTTCTTTCTTCCTCATGAGCTAATTCCCATTAAAATGCTACACTGGTCTTTATTCAAAAAAAAAAAAAAGAAAAGAAAAAATCTGGGGAAAGATGTCATGACATCTTTGACAGAGCCATGAATCATGCTGCTCAGGTGAATGGTTATCCAAAGCCATTAAAAGTGCTTCCACACTTGACACAAAGCACTGTTTAAGAGGAGTCAGGCTGGACTGGAATCTGCTCTCTATTTCACCAATCTCATAATGAGCTGCTCTTGATTTATGTTGGGTCAGGCTCAGACTGGGAACTTGTCTCTCTTTCCACTGTGTTCACATCATCTCATAAACAACTTCAACACCTGAAACACAGCAGTGAAAGATCTAAGAACAATTGCTGCAGTATAATTCTAAATTCCAAGCCTACCTCTGTTGCACTGACAGTTATTTCTTGAAAGTACACTCTTGAAATAGTCAAAACCAATCACTTTTTTTCCTCTAAAAAGCACTTTGAGAAAAACCCAACTGGTACTTAAAATAGTTGTTTGGGATTTTTGTTAAATTCAGAAATCACTCATAAAACCTCAGGATCCAGTGAGATACAACAGCATCTCTCACAGACCTGCAGGCAAATGAACTTCAAAATGACAAAGATAATGCTAGACTAATATCTCCTTGGGGCTTTATTATTCACAGCAAAAAATGATTTGAGACAACAACTTGAAATGCAATACTTTATCATGTGTTTGATTTCTAAGTGGAAGTTGGTAAGCTTTTTTCTTTGAAGCAGAAAACATTTAAAGAGGAGTTTAAATATGTATATGCAACAGTGGTGGAAATCACAATAAAATAAGAGTGAACAGTTGGCATGAGCAGGTAATTTACTTGACCAGATTCTTTGTCCATCCTGTTGAGTAACACTGTGTGACTGAGGATTTGGGCTCTTTCTAAATCCAGTGTCATTATTTTAGCCATAAATTAACAACTTTCTAACAGGTACTGACACATATAATGCTGCTTTTTATTGCTTCTGAAACAACTTAGATGTAGAAAGCCTTGATAGGAAGTGACCAAATGACAGACTAACAGCACAGTGGCTTTCCTTTGGCTTTGTGCTGGGACTGGGGGACAATTTTCCTTATAAAGTGTAGTGAGTTCATGAGCTATATTGCCACTGCTGCACTCATAAAAGTGATAGTCTTAAGTGATGGGGGAAGCAAGGGCATTATCAAGGGTCAAAATGGGACTTTAGAGATGCTGGGAATAAAGCAACCACGTGAGTGTAATGTGAGGAATGCTACTTCCATCCTGTTTCACAGAAGTAAAGGCAACTGTGCATCCTTAAGGCATGCTGAAATATACACTTCTGTTTGGAACACTCTGCTCCACAAAGAAAATATAAATCATGGAAACAGATCTTTTCTTAGTGGATAGAGAGTGCTGTATACATAGAGGTAAATTCAGGCCCAGAAGCTGGCAGTACTTATTTGAAATATTTCTTTTTTTGAAATCTTTGCCACTGACTGGCACAAAAGTAAGAGAAATACAGGAAATAGGTAAAACCATTTCAATGGAAGCAAAACTGGATGTTCACTTGTGAACTGTGCAGGTATGTGGAGTATCTGGGTCTAAAGACCAACCCTGGAACATGAAATCAGTGGGGCTGATGCAATAAAGGCTCAGGGTAGTCCAGAAGATTTCAGGAATCCAGCAGGCAGAGACTATTAGCTATGCTTTTTCTTCTCAAGCAGACAGTTCTATTGCTCTTTTTTAGTTAAATTACCAAGTTACAGTGATACCTCTTTTTAAATAAGCTGAGTGCCCATAGGGAGGGATTTTAACCAGATTTGGTTAATTGAGGTTTAGTTTATCTACACTTCTGGATACAAATAGTCTTATGATGAAGATACCCTGAAGCATAGTATATAATGTTGATTCCCTATTCATCATTTGAATAAAAATGAGAGACAGAATTTAGTATAATTTTTTAATCTTGCCCTGAAGTTTAGGCAAGGGTGCCATGCTGTGAGATGTTCTTTGCACAAGAGCCCTGTCTCTAAATTCAGTCTGATAGATAAAGCTGTACTTATAAAATAAAAAGTACTCCTAAACTCTCCTAAACTTGGATTATGATGAAAATTCTGGGATAATTTTTTATTCTTTTCAAGGTAATTTTCAAAAACTAGGATGAACTGGGATTCTCTGAAAAGATGATGATGCCTTAATCAGAACAAAAGATGCCTGATATGTAAAAATGTCCATATCTTCACCATTTTCTGTATGGTGAAGAAATTGAAAATAATAATAGGAGTTGAGAAAGGGTTGGAAAACTTAATGTTCTGGTTTGGAAGTTAATAGGAGTTTAGGGTCTTATGTGGTGCAATTTGGTCAGATCCTGTTTTCTGAGCTCTGCTGTTGGCTTTTCAGCTTCTGCACTACTCATTGATTTCTTCTGAGCTTCTTGTACAGCTGAGATGGTGAATTAATCAAGTTTCTTGGTTAGCCACACATGAGTTTCTCAATCACCCTCAGGATAGAAAGCATTTCCTCACCTTTAGGTGTCCAAGGGCTTAGGGAACTCCAGGGAGATGTGCTGATTTTTAAGTGTTGTCTTCATTTTCATCCACACCCATCGTCACTGTTGTTTTACTGTCTTCTTTCAAAGTTTTCCTCAGCACATTGAGCAATGACTCTGCAGTCCCTCTGTCCTTCATGTGCCTTCTCAGAAATGTGAATTGTGGATGGAGGCAGCTGTCACAGCCAAGGGAATGCTCTTCTCCCCACGTTAGGGGAGGTTCAGCCCCCTCAAGAAGTGTTCAGAGTCAGGACAGGCCTGCAGCTCCCTTTGGGAAAAGGGACTTGAGGTGTGCACAGCCATGTGGGTCTTCATTCTCTCTTCACCTGTGTATTGTGGGAGCTACAAATCTGCCTGGGTGATATCTGGAAGTCACTTAGTCCCCATGGATTATCTGGTAAAGTTGAACTACACGTGAGCAATATTTCTTTTCTGTCTTTGTTTTGTTTTCTTCTTCCTGACAGTTTTCTTTTCTTTTGCTTCTGCAGCCCTTGTCTTTTCATGCTTTTATGCTGAACTGTGAAACTAGGAGAATTAGAAAGCTTTGGACATTGGGCTTTGAAAAATAACACAACATAACACTAATCATGGCAATAAATGAAATGGTGGCTTCCCTACTCAGTGAGGAGAATGGTGGCTCTGTGTGCTACATCACCAGTGAGGTCAATGTCTTAGAAAATATTAGAGATGATTCACCATTATCCCAAGAAAACACATCTTGTCAGAAAGCAGTATAATTCCAAAGACAGTTTTTCCATGACTCTCATTTGGGCTTTTTGTAAAATATATGTAAGAAAGCTTTGAGTTTTCAGAAGTTTTGAGTCCACAGTTACAGATTTCTTGTGAGTGTATATAAAAACTCCCTCTCATGTTACAGCTTCCAAGGGATGAAGCTGAATGCAAGAGCAAGGAGACGTGAGAACACTCAGTGAGCAGCCAAAACAGTCATCCCAGCCAAACTCAACATGTCCTCTACTCCTCCCAGCACCAGGCACATCCCTCCTGGGACTCAGAGGATAGCTGCAGAACTAAATATTCTAGGAAAAAAAAACCAGTCTCATTAATAGTGAGCCAAATATGTGAGGGGGTTGAAGTCAGTGGAGTAACACAGGGGTAAGTCTGGCCTGGTACCAAGTGAGGTGGCTGCATCCTTTAAAAACCTTCAGCAGTCATAAATTCAGCTACCTTTTCTGAATTCCTGTTACACCACAGTCCAGTGTCTCCTCATTGATGCAACCTTCCCCTTTGCAAAACAGGACTGAGAACATGTTAGAAGTTCTGCAGCAGTGTTTAGGGATTTTGTCAGCTGCAAACAGTCTTCACCAAACCCTTTACTATCTATAGTAACAATATAAACCCTACCTTCATCCAACATCCAGCTATGGGATTGAACCTTTACCTCATGGAAATCATAACTTATGGACTTGCCCTCAAATATTAGCTCATCATGGAAAAGCAGCAGATCTTGAAAAATTGTTTGGATTCACACCTCCAAGCAACTCTAAAATATTCTTTCCCCTGATCAGACTTGGTTATCCTCCCTCAAATCAGTGTTGAGCTCTCTTATTTGGGTGTGTTGCATTTTTTCCTCCCTAAAACTAAGCTGAGTAAGACATCTCTGTGTTACAGCTTCTGTTTGCTGGATGCATCAAGTTGTTATGCGATCACAGCATCCTGTTTTCCACTATTTCTTTGCAATGTGGAATCACCCCATATACCATGAGAGAACCAGCTACAGTAAATAGCAGAAATCAGCCCATCTCTGCTGATCTTTTTCTCTGGTGACTGGCAAATGGTCACCCAGCTCTTGCAGTGTGAGCCAGGTCTGTAAGCAGACACTGAGAACGAGTGTGGAGGTTGGGTAGCCACCTTCACCAGCCTTCAGGGCAGCTGATCCTTCTGTGATCACACCTCTAGAAGAGGTAAGGCTGGAAAAAAAGGCAGAACCAACCAGCTGATTTGTGTTTTAAAATGTGCTTTAAGAGATATAAAAGCTCTTGGTGAAGCCCAAATCCAGTTCTTTGTTATGGCAAAGCAATCACAGACTTTGTTCATGGGAAGCACTGGGCTGACAGCCCTGGACAAGATTCCCTTCTTTATTCACAGGCAGGCAACATTTTGGAAATATGACTCTCTAGAATATCTCAAGAAAAAAGAGAGAACACAGTCTCCAAATCCATTCAATCAACTCACTCTCGCCCACAGTGATCCCAGCCCTGGAGCAACCTTGTTCTCTTACCTGGTTTAGCTCCCCAGTTAACCTCTGTATCCCATAAACTGCATGATAATTTCACTCTCTTACTGCTCATATCATTGAGAACAACATAAAAATACAAGTCCCCTGGAGCCTTTTGCTGTTTCACATCTGCCATGAAACAATTTCAGTAAAAAAGTTTCTTCTGAATGATTCTTCTCTCAGGGAATGAACTCAATTACATCACAAAAAACCCAAACTACTTATCCTTTTATAATCTGGTCTCCTTTGTCAGGTCATTGCAGTCTTACTGGAACTTTTATGCAGTGTAAAAAAAAGTGAAAATACAATGTAATGCAGTGTAAAGAAAAAAGAAAAAATATGATGTTTGCAAGCTGAATAACTTTCATGCTTATAATGTTTGGTTGTTTGTTTCATTAACTGTTGAGATATTCTAGAAATTTTCAGCTAACTATCTCACAGGAACAATCCAAATGCCTAGAAGGGTAATAATGTAATATTCATTACAGAAGTCTTATTTATTATATTTATTATATGACCCTAGAAGGCTCATAAAATAATATTTATTACAGAAGAATGCATTGAGAAAAGACTGTAAAAAGCAGTTTTTATAGAATCCAACTGTGCTCTAACTTTCTTTACTATTTTTTTCCTCATATCTTTTGAAAAATGCATGCAAACATCTTAATGTTTCGTGTTTTATACACAATCTGTAACAGAAAATGTTAATGTGAAGGATGCAAATAGACTGCAAATGTCATCTCATAAATTCTGACATATTTGGTCAGGATGCAAACAAACCAAATTGTTGTTGCTTGGTTTTATCAAAGAATAAGACAAATTTCATTGGACAACCAGGAGAATCATAAATATGATATCATAGAGATGATCTTATGATTTGTTTTGGAAGTCTGCTACCAAACAAAATTTTAAATATTTGTGGCCACTTCAGTCAGGGTGCTAGAGAGGGGCTTCTAGGTAATGACTATTACAGCTAGCTGTAAAACCAAGTCACAAAACTGCTCCTGTGCCCCTACTCTGGTTACCTGGAGTGCAGCCCCCTCTGCAAGGGGCAGCTGCATCAGGACAAATGAGTTTGAGTGCTGGAAGCAGCTAAATGGAAGCTGAGATCCCAATGCAAGGTCATTTCTTGAAGCAGTATAAACATCTAAGAGATTTGTTAAAATTATTGTTCTTAGAGAGTTGAAATCTTTATATCCAGAGAGTTATGAGGAAGGGTTCTTTCAGATTGGTTAATTCCATCCTGTTGTGTAACTGCATAGAGGTGGGAAATTCAGTCACCTTTAAGAACTTGGGCCTCCTCTTCTGAGCTATGTCCTTAAAAGTGTTTTATTTTCTGCTATTAAACTGAATATTCAATAATTTACGTAAATATAGCACAGTCATAAAATGCTCTAAGGAGTTACTCATGTAACTGCTTTGGGAGTAAACATGGATATTAATTTGGAAACTTTTCTTGGTTACAGACACAACTTCAGAAAAGAAAGCCTCTGACAAAAATTCATATAATCTTCCAGGGCTACTTACATAAAATTGTGCAGAATCAAGCTTAAAAGTAGTCACAGGGGAAAAAAAAAGTATTTGACCTATTTGAAAGAGTTTCACCTTATATAAGCCCCTGAGAATACTGAAAAAATATCTCAGAGAAGTAGATTAGATAAAAAAACAATATGCAGATAAATTCCTGCCACAAAGGCAAAAAATTTGATTCCAGCTCTAAGGTGAATGTGTTATTAATTTACAGAAAGCAGTTAAAAATCTGGGAAAGAGTTCTACAAACAGGCCACAAATGTGGCAAAATCCTACAAGTTAAGTTTTTCTCTTCCAAAAATAGTGCAGAAAAATATATATAAAAGTCCCTAAAAGATATATAAAAGCCCCTAAGTGGAAAAAAACCCTTTCCTTCCTCAGGAATTTTATCTCATCATCACATCCTCTGATCTCTGCTCAGCCCAACTCCAAGTATATGATTCATGGGGAAATAACAACACACCAAAATCTGGGGGAAATAAACTTCACATTTAGGACATGGCACTTTTACAGCATTGCTGGAAAGGCAATGTGAGACTGGATGAGAATTTAATTTATGTTTTTCCTGTAACCAGGTAAAATACAACTTGATTGAAGATAATGGCATCTCTGGTTGAAAACCACAGCCTGTTTATTTAGATGATGTTTTCCTGTACAGAGAAATCACATAATTCTGGCAAACAGAGATAAGTAATATTCAATACAGATTTTAAATCTGTGGTAGTCCTAGGATGCCTTCTTTTGAACACACCTGAATTTAATATTACAGTAATTACTTAATTATCATAGTAATTAGTTACTTCCACCATTTATTAATATTTAAATTATTCATGGTAAGCATAGGAATATGTTTTTTACAATACATATTGTCATAAAATATGAACTAATTTGTAATAGGGCAGTTTCTTTTGGAAGTTCTCCCACAAGGACAGGCAAAAAAATTAGAAGCTAAGTTTCATGATGTCTATTGTTCATTCACTGTTTTTTCTACTTTCCCCACTTGCAGCCTTGAAAACAACAGAGTTAAGACTAATAACCTGGGACATTTTTGGCTGTCTTTAATGACAATTTCCTTATATACCTGGCAGAGAAACCTATGTGACAGAAACAGATTCAATGAACCTGCAAAGGCTTTCCAGTATCATTCAGAAGAGAGAATTATATGTGACTGTTCCTGTGCATTAGAGATCTCCAGCCCTGTGGGCATTTTCCTGAGTAAATGCCATGGGATTAGGTTGTCTGTCCAATATGGAGTTTTGCTGGAAATAAAGAAGATTTCCTGGTTTAAGCAGTGTATAGAAAATGAACAGGTTTTGTTTATTGTATTGCTTCCATTTGAACACAGAAGTAAAACTAATTTTTATTTCCAAGTATTTATTGTTACCTCTTTGACATAATGGGCTAAGGGGCAAGAGAAGTTAAATCATGTCAGCTAAGTGAAGGTGACACTAACCAGTTTTACTGTGAACAGCTTGTCAGACATTGTTAAGCTTTGCCTGGATCCATCAGGGCTCCAAGCCTGTTAATAAACATTTCCACCAAAAGAAAGGAGCAAAAATTACTGCAAAATGCTTTTCCTGTTTCATAGAACATAAAGGCAAAGATTTGTTCCTTGTCTCTATTAAGTTTGTATGTTGCAAAACAAACAAACACTGTCTTTAGCAAGAAATGTGCCCCTTCAAATCATTTTTCATATTTTTTCAAGAAACTTGAGAAGTGAATAAAACAAAATATTTGGAAGACTAAATTGATGTTGTCTTCAGGATACCAAAATCTCAGATCACCTATTAAAACCATTTATGACAACACATTTTGCTTTTTTGCTCCCTGATCACATTGCTTCCTGAAATATCTGTCATTCCCAAGATGGAGTTACCTGGAACATTCCCCATAATGTGTTTGAACTGTTAAACTGGCCCATAGCACTATAACTTTAATGCATTATAAATGAATCACTATGGATACAGGATGTCCTGATGATCCCAAGTATTTGCCTTTGTACTGCAATTCGATATCTGTGATGTTTGCCTACCAAGCAGAAAAAACAAGCCTCATAAAATTTGATTATTTTATTTGAGCAGTCAAATTAAAAAGTTAAGGGGATAATGAAATAGAAGACAAATTGAAACAGTAAAATTTGCCATCTGCCTAGCTCTCACAGGCAATGCATTCACAAAGCTCTTGGCCAGCTGAGAAGGGTCTGACCAGTCAAACCCTGCAGCCTGTACCAGGCCTGCCTTTTGGAGCAGGATTCAGCCACAGCTGCATTGCAAACACATCTGTCTCCCACAGGAGGGGCCAAAGAAAATGGGAATGTGTCCTGCAAACTTCCAGCTGTCATTCCTGCTGTGAGCTGACTCGAGTGCCAAGAGCCATCCGTCACACAAGCGCAGTGTGCAGTCGATTTCAGTAAGAAAATGTGGCTAAAAGGCAATTGTCTCTTCACCCTGACTTCACATTTTCTTATCTAGAGCTTCCTCCCATTTGAGGGAGAGCTCTGTCTGAATGTTAACCGGGCAAGGACTGCAGGCTTTGATATCTTGGCCCAAGATATCATGAAAATCAGGCTGGAGAACCTCACCTCTAATTACAGCTGGCAAGGCAAGGGGGGTGGTAGTCCCCTCGTTGACCTCCTACAGCCCTGCTGCCAGCATGGATCGATGCCATACACGGAGCTCTGATCATTAACAAAGTGACACTCATCCACCCAGACAGCCTCTGCCCCGTGCAGATCAGCATTGCATCTTTCACTGCTTAGGAAATTACTCCCTCGGGAGCTAAAACACCCACTAGAATTCATGGACTCTCTCCAAGGAACTGCAGCAGATTTAGGTAAGAGATTTAAAGGATCATTCAATCAACTCTGTTTCCAGGGCCAGAAAACAAATGGTGCTTACAGCATGAAGTACCTATAGAACTTACTGAAATTTCTACTGAAATTTTATCGACTCACACTCCTTTAGGAAGGGAGATGCTGGCTGTAGGAAAGAAACTACACAGGTTGTAGTTTAGCTGTTTTGCAAATTCCAAACCCACATGGAGTTCATGGGGTCCAGATTAAAGACTAGATTTTCTTCACATCCAAGATCAAGTGAAGGTCATAAAGAGCAACATGAAGTTCACAAATTCTCCTGCTATTCTTCAGATGAACCTGGAATAGTAGCAGCCAGTTTTATCTTACTGGCAAGGTTTTTGTTCAGTTAGAAATATGTGGTATGACAGGACTGTTGTTGCCTCTGTGTGTAACAGATTTAATCTGACAGAGAAGTCAATACTAAGTGTGCAATGACTTCCATCACAATCAGTTTTGTGCTCCTGTTTTTCTTATCCTCAATCCCTTCCAGCCCATCTTCCACTGAAGCACCTAAAACCCCTCAGATTTTATAACTCCACACATATTGGACATGGCAGCTCCTTGTGCTGGTTAACACCACCCAGCACAGTTCCTCAACAGAAGCTGTAAAAGAAATAATTGTTCTGGTTTTATGCTTCTGTTCATGACACGAGAAAGCCTCCTGCATTTTACATTTGTCCTCCATTTCCTCTGTAGCTTCTGCTGCAGGAAGTCAAGCAGAACTTAAACTTGAGTCCTCCTCACTTGTTTCAGTTTGATTGTCAGTATTTTCTTGGACTTTCATATTTTTTCAACATTTCTCACAGTAATCATCTGTGAAATAATGAAGTCAGGAGAACTGACCCATGATCTAAAAAGAGGATTTCACGAAATGCAGCCCCTTCTGTTGAAGTATACTGTTGGCCTGGGTGAGAACCACAGCCACAAAACGGAGCTCCACTGCTTGTGTTCTTCTCCTCCTGCACCTGTAGTTCCCTGGCAGGTACATAAATGAATCTTGGATTGTAGAAAGAAAAATCTTCCCTTCCATGGCCAGGGGTCATGTTCGTGTTTTGCTCAGAGTTAACATCTTTCCATGGTAAAATGCCCCTTTTTGGGCTCCCTGGGAGAAACAAGGGCTGATAAAATCAGTAAAACACAATGAAGTGGACAATACATGACCCCCAGAGATGAAGCACGCAAAAAGATGGGAAAGAGGGAGTGCAATGGTTATAATTTCTTAAATAGTTAGTTGAAGCCTACTGAATAAATCAGCTACTTGTCTGTATCAGGTTTTAGTGTGGTATACTCCCATGGTGGTATCCTTATTTTCCTGTGGCAGGGGAGATGTTTTCAGACTGTTTAATACTTCATAGAAGCTCTACACGTCTTCATTCTGGTTACTGGAAGCTGCTCCACACTCTCCCTGCTTCATCTCTTCCAAGTTAACCAAACCTTCATGGAGGTGACACCTCCCTTTTGCTTTGCTCTGTGGACCATCCCTTTTGCCATGTTGCCTGTTTCACTATCTGTTTTTTGAATGTCATCCTCAGTGTGCCATCAGAAGTCCAGAAAAAATGTTGATGTGTAAATGGGGATTATAAAAGTCTACTGCTCTGTTTCTTCAAGCCTGTTTTTTGTGTGGCTTGTACTTGCACTTTCATTTTTAAGCTTTGTGTTTAACTGCAAAAATATAATTATCTACGAAAGATTCTTTTTTTTTTAAATCTGAATGGCTTTGTCCCTCTATTATACTTTCCAAGCTTCCCACTTCAAGACAAAAAGAACAGAAGTGTGACGCCCTTCATAAAAGTCAATAGGAGATATGCAGAGCCATTAAAGACATGCCCAGGAGAAATTAAACTGTCAGGATCAGTTTGCAGTCGGCTCAGTTGGTGGAGAGCGTTGGCTCCCGGGTGATGTGTGGCTCTGGAGAGGGCTCCTGTTCCTGCCTTGGCCAGGCTCAGACACCCCTGCTCTCATGTCTGCCCTTCAGTGTCCCACAGGAAGGGCCAGGGAGGCTCTGCAAGTCCATGCCAGAGAGAGAGAGAGAGAGAGAGAGAGAGGGAGTCTAAAAGTTAAGTTTGCTGCAGCATAAATATCTCCAACAAATACCAACTGCAACGAAGCACTACTTACTTTCCTGGGGTTCCTGCAGTGCTGTGAGTGCTGTAAATGCCCCTTTTGGAAGGCTTTGAAGAGGTAGATCTCTCTGGTTTAGATGAGGCATTCAGGGAACTTCAGTTGGCTTCACGATGCTGAGATGTCTGCTTTTCAACAGTCCTTGGGCTTTCCAGCACCTCAGCAGAGTCAAACAGAAAGGTTTGTGAGATTTAACACCAAACCTATTTCATATGAATCAGTATGATAAGAGCAGCAATCAGCACAGGCATTAGAGGACTTAAATAACTTTAAGAGAAACAATTATTTGTTTTAGTTGTGTTTTCCCAACAATCCAATGGCCAGAAGCTGATTAATATTCCTCTGTAATCTTCTCTGTAGAAAGCACTTCCTTATTTTCTTTAAAGCTATTCCAAGTTCTTAACTTACTTTTAAAACACTCCAAAGGGAATGAAACCTTCAGCTGCTAAATGGCTGTTGTGTACAAGGGACAAATTTTACCTAGAGCATCCTGCTATAAGTAGCACTCATGGGCATGGAAAGGTCCATGAAGCCTCACACAGCACTGAGCTATTCTTATTGAATATGAATTTTGGGTTTTGGGTGGCCACAGAGGTCACCAGGAAAGTTTAATCAGCATCACAACATCATCCTGGTCTGGCAAAGTGCTGAAACACGTGGTGGACTGGCTCTTCACCTGAAATGTGTATGCACTGCTCTGTGCCTCAGGTCTTGGTGCCTGTATCTGTGAATCACATTTCATCTCTTCCAAAACATCTTTTGCTCCAGTTCAGCCTTGTGTTTATCTGTAACATGATCTGGTCAAATAATGGAAACAACCACATATCAAAACCTTTATAAGCAGCTCTTCCTTGTCAGTGATGGCTGTTTTCTTTCTGAGTCACATTTAATATTCCTGCATAAAAAAATATGTACATCTGAAAGAGTCAGGGATTTTCTCACTGTATTCTGAGAGAAAATTGCCATTGGAGGGCCAAAAAGAATTTGAAACAGGAAGAAGCTGTTGCTAATAACAGAGAAGTCAAATGTCTGGTTATCTGCCTGGCCTGCCATATGCTACAAGTTCTAATAAGCAATTGTGTTACAAAGCCAAGAACAACTCCTTTGTCTTTTACTACACTTAAAAGAAGTCATTGTCTGAGAGTCATGCTGCTATTCTTGGCAGATGGCTGCAGCTCAGCTCACAGTGAACTTCAAGAAATGGAAACAGAGGGATATGGGGCACCTAACAGGAAATCTGCTTTTCCCTCCTTACATTGCCCCACGGACAGACACATCCAAGGGAGTTGCCTCCTTGTATTCATCCTTTGAACAACCTACAGTCTCAGCATTGTTACATGACCTTCTAACCACATACACACAACAAAGGATTGCTTGATGCTTTACAGATGCATTTCCTGGTCAAAATAATAGTTCAACTCAGAAGGAAAAGTATAGAAAACCAGTGTGGTTTCCCTTGCCTACACTTTTTTAAAAAGGGTAAGAGGTTTCTCTCACTTTGTCTTTAAATTTTGTGTTGGCTGTCAGCCATTTTTAATTGGAAGCAAAATATGATAAAAAAATAAGTCTGATCATAACATCAACAGGATCACAGTGTAAAGGCATTTCTTGAGTTCCTGGCCAGTATCATCTTACTTTAACAGCCAGAATTCTGTGCCTGGCATGAGAATGTGCTTTTCAGTCTATTTCATTCCACCTCCTACTAGATACAGGGTAAGAAATAATCCTTTCCTTAGCTCTCATTAATTAGCCTGAAAGCTATTTGTTAACCACTGATCATTTAAAACCCAGATTTCATCTGTTACATGAGATGTTGCAACCCATACTGGGTGCACACTAATAATTCAAATAAGAAATTCATGAAAGTTGAAATCATTCCTAGCATAACATATATTTTTTCCTGGAAAATGGAACTACCTAGTGATAGATGTAGTTTCCTGTAAAATACAAATAACAGGAGTTTTAAATGCTCACTATTTCATTGGAAAGCTGTTTACAGCAGACCTGTAACTTTGAACTCTGACTGCTAAGCCTTCAAGTTGTGATTTGTTGCAGAACTCAGTTGCAGTCTGGAAAGGTTTAAATTGCTTGACTAAGTTATTCATAACTTTTAGTTTAGACAACTGGAATCATTGCACTTTTCTATCAGTGTTAATTGGTTTCTAGATTACACTATTTTGCTGTGTTTAGCAAAGAGAGAACTGGCATCCTGCTTCTCTGCATGCTGTTCAGTAGGCACTGGATCATTAATGTGAAATACTGCACAACTGGTTTGCAATTCATCTTAAAGATGAACTGCAGTTCCTTAATGGTCTTGAACTTTTAGTTTAAGAAAATAAATAATATAAATCCTTCGATGTAAGGCAGAGGGGAGGAACCAGAAGTGCCCATTCCTGGCAGTAGGGTTGTAAAAAACCCTGCTGGAAAATGCCTTTCTTCTTATTAGACATTACTTATTTCCTGACATCATTTCTTGGAGTGGATTTATTGTCACCAGCCAAATATTTTGCACAACACAGAGGGTGCCAAGGAATTATCTGAACATATACTTCTGAATCATTGAAACTGGCCAATGTAACTTATAAATACTACCCAAAATTCTCAAGCCAAAGTGACACCACAACATCACATTAATTTTTCTTTTTTTTTTCCTTGAGTATGAAATCCACATTTTTTTATAGCCAGGTTCTTGTTTGCTGTATATTGATATCATATTTCAGAGCAGTAGGCAATAAATTGTTTGAGAGTTTAATTATTTTCCCTCTATTAGAAAATTTTGGGCCAGTGCACAGGAAAATCCTGACTCATTACCAACACTTCATAGGGGAGTGTCAGTTAAATTTCTGCACAAGACTTAAAAAATACCAGGAATTTGCTGTCTGTACAGAATCCTTCTATATAATGCTTCCAATTTTTGGTGTCTGATTGCACTTCCATTGATGATGTCCAAATATCTCACATATGTTTCAGTAGAAGAGAAAATTATTTTGAAAATAATTTTTTGGTATGGTGCAAGTCTGAAGAAAAGCAATTGCCAGGTTCAGTGTGGAGGCACACCACCATATTCCTGGCAGAGTCTGACAACCTGTGACTGGACTGTCAGCAAGAGTTGCAGGTTCTCCCAGCAGAAAGGTTTGTAATGTATCCCCTAATATGAGAACAGGGTCAGTCAATTAAATGAAAAGAGTGGAAAGTTTAAAAGATGTGAAAATCTCTCGTTTTGTATGGGTTAACATAGACTGTCAAATCCATTGCACAGAGACTCAGCAGGTCAAATATTATGGCTGGATATTTAAAGAGTTTGGAACATTTCCTGCCAGTTTTAATGCAGTGCAATGATAATTAGGCACTGTCCTCATGGTCTTCAGGTTCCAAGAAAAAGTTCTTCCTTTGAACGTCACAATGTACTTGCTGAGTTACAATAGAGCTACAAGGACCAAGAGAGAAGAAAAAATTCTCAAAGGTCAAATGTCTAGAATGAAGTGCAGCAATATTCCTATTCCTACTGACTTCCCGTGGGAGCTGGGAACAAAACCCTCAGTGACAGCCCTGAAATTCTCCTGCATTGTGTTTTGACTGACTAAAGTGCATGAAATTGAAACTCCCGTGGGAAGTGTTCTGCTTTGTGGGAAATATTATCAAATGAAGGAAAAAACAAAATTTAAGGAGTGTGCTGAGAGGAGTGCAGGCTCTGGGCCAGAGGCCGCAGAGCACAGCCCAAGTAGGGCTGTGTAGACCCTTTGGAGGGCAAGGATGCAACTGAAGGGCAGAGTCTCTTTTAACCTGAAGCACATTTGAGTTGGATTCTGGAAGTCAGCGGTTGAAGAGGACATTTTTGCCCCCCAGCATCATTCCTGCTCCCACAATATACCTGTCAGTCCCCTAGGATGCAATTCCAGATCAAGTTTGATGTGCTTGACTAGACAGGTGTTATGTTACTGGGCCCATTCCCATAAAATCTTTATTGTTCCACTTTTTTGGTTTCACCTACAACAATGTTACTCTGCTGGAAAGGTTTTTTTTCTTCTTAGTATAAGGGAAACAAGTATATAACAGGCTGATACACAAAGTAGAGGCTGCTTTATGCTACAAGCTGTATAACAGAATTCGGAGTAGAAGTGGGAAATAAACATTTGTGAGGAAGAAAATTACATAGAGGGAGGTGGAGAGGCACCATAAAACACTTTACCAGTTCAAGAAAGGAAGTGGCTACTTGGTACAAAAACTGAATACCAAAGAGAGAAGAGTGAAACTGACAATACTGAGTGAAGTCATAGAGTAACCCCAGGTGTGGCTGGGGTTTTATTACTGATTTTTGTTGTGGATGGATATTTATTGTGAGAAGCCTTTGTTATTAATAACCCAGACAAAGGGGCCAGGTGGGACTCCATGCAACAGACCATTTAGATAATTGCCCCGATGTGTTACACAGTGACCCACCCCATTATCCCTGCCAGATTTCTGACTACACTGTTTGTGAATCCCCACAGTGAAGGACATCCCCTCTCACATCAGTTTTTCTGAGTACTTTCTTCCTTTTCTTCAGAAGAGTTTCCCAGTGACCTACCACAGTTTCTCTTACTGCATGTGGGACCCACTGTATCTTCCTGTACAAACCAAGGATAGAAGATTGTTCCAAAACTCTTTGTGTGGGGATGACAAAGTGTGGTTTGGCTTTCATATGCCAGGCTGAGCTTTCAGCCTTTCAAGTACAAAATCATCCATTTCATTAAAAAATTTACCATTGTTTAGTAACATGAAATTCGTTATGTGTTTTAAAAATGTCTCCTTTCAGATTGCAGCTGTATGTGAAACATGGGGCTTCTCTGTAACCAAACAATAAAAAAAGCCCAAACAAACAAGATCTGAGAGGCTGTGCTGAGACTTGTAATACAGAGGAATTCTATGGTCTGGAGTTCACTGCAGCAGGAAACATGCTGCAACATCCTGTGATTGGGTCATTTTCTCTACTAAATTTTCAAATTGCTGTGACAAGACATTTAAATTTGTGAAACAAAGGTTATAGATCCCTCAAGGTGTCAGTGCAAAGAAGTGTTTTATGTGCACACCTTGAGGGTATTTGAATGAAGAAATCTGTCTGCAAAAGCAAAATGTGATCAAAAAGCTCTTTTTGTTATTGCTATTTTGTGCTCCACCCACCTATAAAGCTTCTGTATCACTGTAGCATGAGCAACTTTTTCTTTCCATTCATTCAGCTGTAATCTATTCAAACATCCAGATGAAGGGATCTTTCAGAGGAGACCTCTTTTTTTTCTTTTTTTTTTTTTTTTGTAATAAGAAACCTTACCAGTCAGTCCTTACGGGAGGTAGACTAACCTCTTTCTCACAGTAAAATCCAAATAATTTGGTCATGTGTTGGGTTTGCACGGCCAGATTCTGGCACTTGGGGGGCTGAAGGGGTGGCTTCTCTGAGAAGCTGCCAGAAACTTCCCCCATGTCCAGTGCCAGCCAGCTCCAGGACAGACTCACAGCTGAGCAAGGGCAAGACCATCAGTGATGGTGGCAACACCTCTGGGATAATGCATTTAGGAAAGGGGGGCAAATGCACAGTCACTGCTGCAGAGAGGAGTGAGAATGCATGAGAAACACCCTGGTAGTGAAGGAGGGATGGCAGGGGGTGTTCCATGCCCCAGAGCAGAGATTCTCCTGCAGCCTGTGGTGCAGCCCAGGGTGAGGCAGCTGTGCCCCTGCAGCCCATGGGGATCCATGGGGGAGCAGAGATCCACCTGCAGCCCTGCAGGACCCCATGCTGGAGTGGGGGGATGCCCAAAGGATGTTGTGACCCTGTGGACAGCCCATAACTGTAATTGCGCCGTGATTTCTCCCTGTCTCAATCCACCTTTGGTTCTCTTTTCCCTCCTTTGTCCATCTGAGGAGGGCAGTCACAGAGCAGCTTGTTGGACACCTGGTGTCCAGCCAGGATCAGCCCAGCACAGGTGACACACTGTAAAATGAGACTTCATGTTACACCGTGTCACAAACTACTCACAGCAAAGGAGACAGGCAGGCACCTCTCCTGCCAACTACTAACAACCTTCTTACCCTCCTCAGCTCTTCCTAGAGTTGGCACTTTTAATCATATCTCCCAGAGAAAAATGCCTGTGATTTAGGAAAAATATAAGTGGGAAAGTGATTTAGCTACCTTTGCAAGCTCAAAATCCTGCTGCAAACCATGAGTGAGTGCACCAGGATAAATCGCTGTACTTAGGCTGCATTTACATACTGCAGTTTGGATGTTCTCAGAGGTTCATTATTAAACACAAAGGCAGCAGCTACCCCAGACCTGGCATTTCTGGGGCTGGAACAAGTTTGGATTTGCAGATGGTGGTTCTTAGCAGTGCACTGCAGTCTCAGAGCTGGGATTACATCTCTGGACTTGGTGATGATTGCCTGGGGAGTGAGACAGCACTGTTGCCCTGTCTCAGAGGATGAAGAGAAAGACTCTAAGGTTTCATTGAATCAGAAGGCTATTTTTTTTATTGTAACAATGCAATTCCTTTTATAGGGTCTTTCACTAACAGTTATTTGATTGCCTAAATGACACAATGCCTCTCTACCACCATTGCTGAGATAGAGAGAGCGTGTTTGAGAACATACACAAGGATAGAGTAAACTAAAGTGAAAAGCAGCAGTTGTTATTTTGAGAACCTGAGATGCTTACAAAACCTCTATCAGTCTTTCTCTGAGAACATGAAATTGTTCGAAGAGATGTTCTTTAGGAGGGAAACTGCTTTCCCTTGGGAAAGTCAGGGCTTGCTGCTGAGTTTTTCTAAGTCCCACTGAAAGTCAGCCCCACAACAGCACAGCTTGGGGAGAGGGGGAGCAGAGGCTGGACTGGCATGAGAAAAGAGAAAAGACTCAAGCAGTCAGTCCTAACAAGGATAGTTAGGTGGAGAGTTAGGTTAGATAGGTGGATGCTGCCACCACAGCCCATGCCATAAACTGGTCACTCCACACTTTGGAGTGATACCTCATCCATGGAATGGCTCCTTCCAGCCTAATGTTTTGGCCATGAGAAACCACGATTAGACACATCTGTGTTGACCTTTACTTATCATTCACAGCTCAAATGCAGGGCATGGAGCTACAAGGTATTGCCAACCAGGAACCCATTTCAGGAGCTCCAGATCCCTGTGCACTGGCAGAGCCAGGAGCATGCTGAGCATCAGCAAGCACCAGGATGGTGGCCCATTTTCTCTGACTGCAGAACAAACACAGCAGCATCCCAGAGATTGACTTGGTGGGTCTGTACTCTCCCAGATCCTGCTGAGAACAAAAATCATACTCTGTGACCTTTTTTAGCCAGCATGGCCACCAAGAAAGGGCCCCATTTGTGTCTTCTTCACAATTTTTGCCTTCACTGTGACATCTTCACTCTTTCCTCAGGCCACTATAGGTGCTCACAAAGGGTCATGAGCTCATAAACACAAAGAAGTTGGAATTCATATCAAGAAATTAAAAAGGAAATGTGTAGACTGAATGGCCTAAGGAAGAGACAAGACATTTTCAACAGTACCTTGATCCTTCTTCTGTTGCATATTTCTTAGATTTTAATAAATAAATATATATGTGTGTGTGCTTTCTTTTAAATTTATTTTTTATTTATTTTTTAATTTCACTTTTGATTTCAGGAATTTTATTGAAAGTTCAAGCTAGTTAGGATAGGTTTTGTTTCCTTAGAGAAAAAAAAATCCAGAAATTAAAGTTGAAACACAATATTTAAGAATAGTCAGAGTATTTCCAATTTTTTAGATAACTTGATGATCATCATTCTCATAATTTTTCATTTTCTCTCTAAGTCCTCTTTTTAGTTCTTTTTAAACTCCTTCCTCTCCTTTTTCTTTAGCAGTACAGGCAAACCAGTTCTTCTGCCCAGCTCACCTCAAAAGTGTGTGATTTCTTTTTAGACAGATATTTTCATTCAACCTTATTATATATTGCCTGTAATTTCACAATGTCCCAAGCAGTGATTTTTGCATCATTAGATCAGTGGGAAGTCGGGAGAACAGAGGGCTGTACATATTTCATCCTTTTTCTTCTAGCATTTCTACCATTTCATGTTGCATGGCTTTCAACACGCATTTCCTATCTTTAAGCATAATGGTTCTGAACAATTAGGAAGGGCATGGGTATTAATTGGAGTCCTTAATCATGTAATCATTTGGGGGTGGGGGGGGAGATTCTGAAATTCCATGTATTATTTAATGAAAACTGCCCTGGAAATGGTGGCTGATCCCTGTTCTCTGTGGAGTGTGTTCTCCCTTTTCATTCGAGCATTAATTAACATATGACTCAGTCTAAGGCAGTTATTTCAGAAAGGTGTGAGGACACAGCCACTGTTACACTAGTGAGCAACCTGGAAAGAAAAAACCAAAAATTTGTGCTCCTGAAACTTGTTTGATTTAGTCCCCAACAGTATTGCTTAGTCTCATAAAATATATTACCTTTCTTCACAAATCATACTTTTCTCATTAGAGTGTTACATGGCAAACTTAATTATTGTAATCACACTGGGGATGCTGGATTAAAAAGACTACAGACATTTAAAGTAGGATTAATGTCTTCATGTAACAGCAAAAACTAACGTAACTTTCATGCCACTGGGAAGCAGATTTGCTATGGAAATAATGCCATTTTAATTCTGAAATGTTTGAATGTCTGCTTGGTTTGAGGAAACATTCTGCTTGCTACATTTTTCTCACCTTCAAGGTTTTTGAGTCTTGTGCAGAAATCATACAATAATTGGATTCTCAGACTTGTTTGCTACGGAAATGAACCTTTATGTATTCCTGCAGTCTATCTATCAGTCTCTTGGCTTCTCCCTAAATTTTGAAACTACTAGCCAATTTCAAACAAATTTAGAGCACTCCAGACATCTGAAAGACATTATATTCCTAAGACTGTGCAGAAATTGGGAGCTGAGTAGAATAGAAAGATTTAAATTAGAGCTCAGTGAGACGGAGGCAAAGGCATTGGGTGTTGCAGGCAGTGCCCAGCAGTAGCTGGAGGTGCCAGGATCCCACAGCTCCAACCTGCACATCTGCATCAGCCACAACCCAGCCCAGACCCCCCAGTCTGCCCTGGGAACGGGAGCCAGGGTGGAGCTCTTGGACCAGGAGAATTTAGGGCATTAAGTCATTATGCAAGTGGAGTTGGCTGTGCTGTTTCTGGTACAGTTTGTCTATTTTATCTGCAAAGGGACAGTGATTATCACTGGTCAGAATTTCTGAGCAGAACCACAAACTCTCCATTCTTGGTCAAACAGCATAAATCTGTGAACAATCCTGTCTGGCCCACAGCTGATCCTGCTTTGAGCAGCAGGCTGGGCTAGAGTAGCCCTTGCAAACCTCAATCATCCTTTGATCCTGTGAGTCTGTGGAGGTAGTTTGCCTTACTGTGTTACCAAAAGCAGCATATAGATGAGTTATTTTAGTCCAGATTTTATTATCTGCCAAAAAACTTTTGAAAAGTCTATAAATTTTTTCAATACAAAAAAAAGGGTATTCCTAATGCTTAATATTTATAATGTGCTAATAGCCAGAGATGTAAGCCAAGGTCAGAGACTAAAAAAAGAATGAAATTATTTAGTGGCTAGATCATTAACCTGCAACAGAAGAAATCAGAGTTCATTGAGTCTTCCTATATGAATTTATACAAGCAATGGTGAGTGGGAGTCATCTCACATAATTTTAGTCCTTCAGAAAGTGGGTAGCTGACTTAATGTGGTTTTTCAGATGCCCTCATGAGTCAACAGAGAGATCAAGAGCCCAAAGCTGTTTCCTGCAACGGATTTTGGTGGGGTGGACACTTTCTTTCCATTGAGGGAGAGAGATAATAGCACTCAATGGGGAGCATGGAGGTTTGAGGTAGACAGATCTCATCAGACCATGTTAAAACAAGTTGTTATAAGGTTTCATTTTATTAGTTTAACAGTTGCAGGTCACAGTGTTGATTTATTTGCTGTCAGGGGTTTTGTGCTTGTTTTCAGAGTTGCGTTATCTAACACCTCACTTGCTGTTTGTGTTCTCTGCTGTGCTGTTTTTCATCTCTGGGGGCTGGATTAAAGTTATCATTTTCCCACACTGTGTAACACTGGCTTCTATGATAAAATTACTGGTCAGGACACTAATTTGGTAATTGTACTTAGCATTGCCATCATAGCCATGCTACAGGAACCATCTCTCAGGAACTGTTAATAATTACACTCTTTACCTTTACTCCTCAGAAAGACAGTCCATGGGGAGAAAATGAGGAAACACTTTTGTCTGCTCTTTCATCTTTCCCTTCTCCTCTTTTGAGCATTTTGAATATTCTTGGTATGTTCAAATCAGCACATTTGTACTGCTGTCTCAGTTCTAGCTGGACAGTGAAGTGTGGGACAGTATGGACAAGTTCCTGGGACAGTGGACACTCCCAGTGCTGCAGAACTTCAGCCCTGAACAAGTGAAAAATTGTCAAATGGGGTAGAAAGCATTCCTTAACCCTAGAGGCATGGGTACACAAGTTGCAAGGAAAACAATCACAGGAGAGGGTCCTTTCAGGGGAGTTGCTGCTCCAGTTTCTAGTGGGCAGTTCCCCAGACACAGTAGAAGGGCTTTCTTACTTGCAATCTTAGTAGAGGAACTTCTGATTCTTATTTACAAGAAATGAGTAGTCAAGACTATGAGCAGGACCAGAGGGGCCCTGCCTCCAGACAGGTTAAACGCGAGGAAAACTGGGTTTGCTGGGCTGTGATTCAAGGCACTGGCACAGCAGACCTGCAGGAGTGTTAGGCTGTAGCACTCACAGGTGCACAGGGTACCCTAATGCCATCAGGCTACAGAGGTGCAGATCCCATCTGTATTTCCTCTCAGCCTTTCACTGGACCAGCTCCATGTCCCTCTTGTACTGAGGAGCCCAGAATCGAGTTCCCTCTGGTCCAAATGATCCAGGTGAGTGATAAGAAATTCTAACGAGCAGCCCCTTTTAAACTTTCTCCATTGAGTCCTAGGTCAGAAAACCCAGTGTATACCAACCTTTACCACATTCCCAAGAAGTTACTTGTTCTTGAGCTGCTTACATTACTATAGTAATGTAGTGACCTGCCATGAAATAAGAGTGGCACACTTTCATTTAAGAAATCTTTCATTTAATCCAGTTCCTGTTCGGAGAAACAGTCTTCTTTAACTATTGAGGCTTAGCAAAGGTAAACCTTAGTCTAGTTCAACATGTGCTGATTTTCTAGCAGGCAGCACAGCACCTGATAGGCAAAACAAAAAGAAAGGATTTCTTCAGGGATTTCTCTCCTCCAGTGGTTTATAAGTGCACGAGAATTCAGTGTCAAAGTTTAACTCCAGCTGAAAACATAGCCCCACACAGCTTCTCTACACTCCACTCATTACCCATGTGGTGGGATGAGGGACACAATCAGAAAAGTAAAATGGAAAAGCTTCTGAGTTGATATAAAGGCAGTTTAGTAGGTAAAGTGAAAGCTGTGCACACAAGCAAAACAAACCAAGGAGTTCATTCACCTCTTCCCATGGGCAGGAAGGTGTTCAGCCATCTCCAGGACAGCAGGGTCCCCTCACACACAGTGGTGACTTGGGAAGACAAACACCACCACTCTGAACGTGCCCCTCTTCCTCCTTCCCCAGCTTTACCTGCTGAGCACGATGCCATGTGGTGTGGGATGTCCCTTGGGTCAGCTAGGGCCAGCTGTCCTGGCTGTGTGTCCTCACATTTTCTTGTCCACCCACTGTGTGCTCAGTGGTGGAGCTGAGTGAGAAGAAGAAAAGTCCTTGGCTCTATGCAAGCTCTGCTCAGCAGAAGCTAAATTAAATTCTAATTTACAGTAAGGCAAGCAAGCCCCAGCCAGGACATTTCACAGGCACGGGAGCTTGTCCAGTACAGCAGTTGAACAAGCAGCAAAAGGAAAATGTAGCTACAAGCACTCAGAAAAGTCATGATTCTACAAGTGACAGAAATCCCAGAAGTGCTTAGGGCCAGACTGATGGAGCTCTGAGCAGCTCAGTCTATTGGATGGGCTGGAGCTAGATGATCTTGAACATCCCTTCCAACCCAAACCATTCTAAGTTATATGATTACATGATTAAGTGATTATCTTTTAGACCCTACAGAGAGGAAGAGGGGGAATTGCCAAAAAAAAGCCCTGACTAAATTAGGATATAAACTCATTACCCCATTTTCTTTCTATTTGGTGTTTAAGTGGCCTTACCTTAGGAGACTGAGAGTGTCTTGGGGTTTCCTAGATATAGTTGTAGTGCTGGGTTTAAGTTGCCCTCTTTCACCTGAAATGTTTGCCATTTTCTGGAGTCTTAAATATTTTTTTTTTCCTTTTGAGAAAACAAGTACAGAAATTCATCTTCTTGTCAGTGTAATCTAATTGCTCATAGAAAAATCTTTAAGGTCTTGTTTCTCTGAAAATAATAGAAAGAGATATACTACAATTTCCCCACTCAGAAATGCAGTGGATAGACAGAGGAGTGAGGCAGGTGAGGAGCCTGCATGGTACACAATGACAGGGAGAGATGCTGTCATTCTGCCTGCACTGAGGATAGGGGGAGAGAAGATTAGCAATCATAAGGGGGGTGGAGAGAAAAACCACAGAAATTATTCAAAAGCAGAGAAGATGACCTATGCATATTTTGGTTTTGTGGGTAGCCCCTGAGTGAGAGCCCCAGTCCTGAATGGTGCAGAGCAGCTCATGTACAGCTGCGTGGCATTCTGTCAGTGTCATCTCTGCAGCCCATGTGACTGCTTTTGCCTTGAGGCAAAGTTATGATTCATCTCTGTGCTTTTTTTCCTCTTTGAAATTCAAGAAATAATGGATGGATGCCTTACATGATTTCACAGCCTGACACTGAGGCCTCATGTTAGACCCAATAATGCAAAACATATTCCTATTGCTTGGAGCTCACCCAGAATCATAGAAACACAGAACTGCTAAGGCTGGGAAAGACGTCTAAGGTAATTGAGTCCAACCAGTACCAAAAACATGCCCCTGATTTTTTTTTTTTGAGCACTTCCAAGGATGGTGATTCCACCACTTTCCTGGGCAGCCTCTTCCAATGACTGAAAGCACTTTTGGTGAATAGACTTTTCCCAGTATTCAATCTAAACCTCCCTGAGTGCAACCTGAGACCCTTTTCCCTTGTCCTATCACTTGTTAACTGGGAGAAGAGTCTGAGCCCCATGTGTCTCCTTTCAGGAGCTGTAGAGAGTGATAAGGTCCTCCCTGAGCCTCCTTTTCTCCAGGCTGAACACCCCCAGCTCCCTCAGCTGCTCCTCACCAGACTTGTGCTCCAGACCCTCCACCAGCTCCATTGCCCTTCTCTGGACACATTCCAGCCCCTCAATGCCTTTCCTGCAGTGAGGGGCCCAAAACTGGGCACTGGATTCAAGGTGCCACCAGAGGAAGAATCACAGCCCTGCTCCTGCCGGCTGCACTGTGCCTGATTCAGGCCTGGGTGCCACTGGCCACCCCAGCTCATGTTCAGCTTTTCATCCACCAACACCCCCAACTTCCCTCAGGGCTGTTCTCAATCCATTCCCATCCCACCCTCTACCTGTGCTTGGAATTGCCCAAACCAAGGTGCAGGACTTTGCACTTGGCCTCGTGAAATTCATGAGTTATGGCTGTAAATGTGATACATGAGTACTGAGGGTTTGTTCAAGCTCTCTGTAGGCAATATAAGCTTTAAAAGTTGTTTCTTAGATTCACAAGGCCAACATCATTATGTGTGTGTAAGATGAAGCTCACTCTAGGTAGCTTTGTGCAAATTTTATAGGCTTCTTAGATTTCATTAACAGTTCAGAGGCCAAGTTGAACTTGGGAAAATCAAATTAATGAAGACAATTTTGTCATTGTTAAATACATGTAATTTACATCAGAGCCTAAAAGGGTGATGAATAAAATAACCTGGTCAAAGGGGATAGACTTAAAACATCTTTCTTCCATGCTTTTCCTCTCCACATGATAAAAACTTCAGGTATATGGAGATCAATCTGATTTTCCTTCCAAACTTTTGCAGCACTCTGTTACCTTGGTGACTTTGTAAACCATGATGTGCTTAGACTCCTGGGAGTGCTGGTCTGGCTACAACAATTGCTTATAATTTTGATGAGCCATTATAAGAAATGGAATGTTTTGCAATCTCTAAATTGGAAATTATTGACACCCAAAAGCTGATGTAACAACGAATGTTCAGATGCAGAAAAAATGGCCTTTGTGTGTTCACATTACAGTTCAGTTACATTTGCCTTCAGTTACATTTAATATTAGTTAAGAGAATCATTAAAAAGTGGTACCATTGTTGACAGATAACATTAATTATTTAAGCATTTAAAGAGGGTAGTGCTTTTTGAAATTTAATTTTTTTTAATTAATACTTATATATGTAGATGCATGTGTATTTACTTCTACATACAAACAAACACACATATTTTTATATCTATCTATCTATCTATTCTCTCTCTTTCCCTGCGTCACTGATTTTCCAGCCTAAAATCCCCAGAAATACAGGGTTAGATGCAGTGATGATGAGATATAGCATCAATAGGGAGTTAGATTTGAGCTTGGGAGTATCAGAAATTATTAATAATAAACCATTTAACTCACGATTAGAGGAAAATGTTCCAAAGAGAAGAAAGGATATATGTTTCGGTTGTCTGGCTACAATGTTAAATAACTATAACTAGTCTGTTCTCAAATGTTCCAGAGGTGCAATGCATGCCTCTGAGATTAATTATCTCTAAGAGATTGAGGAAATATCTCTGCAGCTTCATGGCCATTCTTGTTTAAATGGTGGAGTTGATTGCATTCAATTATGCTAAAGCAAGGGAAGAACTTGTTTAACCCACCTGAGGTACACCACGAAGGGGCATAAGGATAGATCACCCAGCCAGTTAAGATTCTGTGGCATAAAAAAAATATTTTAGCATTTGAAGTTACATTTTTATTGAAATAAATGAGTGGTTGAAGGAAATTATTGAAGTCTGACAAATTCCTGCATAGTACGACCAGGACAAAATGGATGTCACCAACCACAGCCAGACTGAAGATGTGTGTTCCCTCTGCCAACAAGCATTTTACCCTTTTTGCACAGAAGTCTTACTGAAAAGAAGCACCTGTCTTTATTGTAAGGTGTCTTCTTTGGTGAAGAAGCAGGTGAAGCTGTAATTCACTAGAACAAAGTAAAAAAAGTGCTCAGCCATGCCTGGCTTTAGTGCTGTTTTGAAATAAATTTCTTTCTTTCATAAAAAGTACATTAATTCCTATGACAGCTGTGAAGATAATAAATTTTCCTCTAGTAAAAATTCACTAAAGATTGCTCCCCTGAAATTTGTGCTTGTTTACTAACCCCTAGATAATCTGTCTTTACTGGTGGGTGAGAGAGTTGTGAAACTTCTTAGACAATATTTTTTAAATCCATAGATTAACTGGGTTCTGCAAGCATCAATCACCAGGATTAGATGTCAGGTCAAAATTAGTTCTCTTAATTACCTTCCTAGTCAATGGGTATCAGTTGGCACCTTCATGTTGTGAGTCAACAACCTATGAGAGAGACTAAACTTATATACTACTGAAATGAACTGAGTCTGGGCACAGCTGGAAGAAGATCGAGTCCTGGTTTACAGGGCATTTCAGTGTCCTCCAATGCTTTTGCATCAAGAAAACACAGCTTGCAAAATGCATTTCAGAAGTCTCTTTCTTGCACACATGGATAAGAGCTAGGCTTGCCCAGGTACCCCAGTACAAGCTGGGTAAAAATGAACAACTCCTTTAATTTTGATTATCAACAGGTGTTGTTACCTGGCACAACCCTTTGGTATATGCTATCCCTGTGTAGGATAAAACAGGATCTAGAGTTACTGCTTTCATTGACTAATAAGCCTAATTGCATTATTCAGGTTGGCAAATATTGATATAGAATATTCAAATAGATTTGCCATTTCCTCCAGATACATTTGGCATTTCCTCAGTACCTGTAATGTGCAGCAGAATGACAGTAGCAAGAATGACAAAGAATTTCTATTGTATTTGGCTAAAATAAAACTTTTGGGACAAGTTTTTGAAGCTTCTTTAAATAGTTGAACCCAGCTGTATAGACTCAATAGCCTGCTCCCACTATCAGGCAATCCAAAATCCTTCCTGACACATTTTTTATGGCAGTTTTTTTGGTATTTTTATGGAAGTTAAAAATTCCGGGTTCCCTTTGGGAATGCCAGCCCCAGAACAGAGATTACAATCCATGCCCTTGCTGGTGGGTCCCCTTAGACCCAAATAACCAGTCATTCCCACAGAAAAGGTTGTTTCCTTTCCATCTTAAACACTACAGAGTGTCTCCAACTTTTCAGAGACCCATTCTGCTGATCTCATATAGACAAACACTCCAAAGTTAAGCCCACCTTTCCTGGACAAGTTTGCCAAAGGTCATCTACAAATGCAGCTGATTCAAGTCACATTTTACATTTTAGCCTGCTCTGTTTTTGGGTCAGGACGTGTTACTGGGGGATATAATTGCCCTCTGCATAAGTGCAAGTAAATATTGATCTTAGAATTCTTTATTCATTCTTGACCACAAATTGCTGCCCTTTTTTCTAGAGAAGTGTGTCAGTTATTTCCAAATAATTTATCAAAAGAGTTTAAACTTTCAGGAATGGATATGCCTCTGCATTTTCTGTATTCCTGGGATCCTAGAAGAATCATTATATTCCTCAAGCCCCTTCCAACATTCGCTTTCAAATTGTAATGGAGAAATGACTCACAGACTAAGCAAAGACTTGCATACTAGCACTACACAGATGACAGATTATCCTCCCCTCACTACCATCACAGAACAACCCAGTGTTTGGAAGAGATTAGCTCCTGGGTGAAGAATGACTCTTTTAAACAACACCTAAACAAGATTATTAGTTATGAAAAAAAGATTTTAAATATTTTTAGGTCATCAAGCAAAGGGGCTGGGCAAGGAAGACACACCAGGACAGCACAAAAATATCAGAAGCAGAACTGAACTATCAATTGGCAGGCATTCACTTCCCAATATACATGTTTGAAAATGTAATCAAAATAATTTGGCAAAACCACACTGTGAGGGGTATTTGTGCTCTATTCTACTGATGTGTATTTATTAGACACAGTGCCTGCACAATGGTTCCAAGGGGTAATTAGGTAGGCAGGACTTTTAGACAGACCTGTGAGACTGGGTTTTTATAATTTTGGTACATGAAAGGTCTCTGTAATGGAGTAGACTCCTCTGTTAGGAGCAATCTGACAGAAATTAACATGCAGGTAAGGATTCCATCTCCAATCACCTTGAAACCAGCACAAAGGTAATTATTTCCATTTTGATACCTTTTCTGTAATATTTCCAGAAGAGGAATCTGTACCAAGAGCAGGAATCATTTTCCTTCTGTTTTAGCTTTTGAAAACTAGACAACACAGAGATGGGACTCAGATCTGAATTGAGATATTTAAACCTAAAAGGCAGATTAATTGGTTTGAATGTACTCATCCAGTGCCATGTTAGGATCATGTAGAACCCACTCAGACTTTATCTGGTTATTTTAGATACCAAACTAAAAGATCTCTGAGGAGAATTATGCCTTTCTGCAGAAACTGAGGGATGGGAAAGGCATTCCAGTCACCTAAGATATGACAAGTAATAATTTGCCAGCTGAGTCCTACAACTTGTGATGCAGACACAGCTCCTCTTCCACTCAATGCTGTGCTTTTCTTAAAGGCAAAGGCCTGGGGCCATTTTCTGATCTCTAGGGTATTCCACCTAACCTGCACCTAGTCATTCTTAATGCTGTGAGATCTCTGAGGCAGATTCTGTGATTGACAGTACATGGGATTGCTCCAGTGGCTTGAGGAAGCCAGGTAGGATATCTGTGATGGAATGGATATCTGCCACTGTCTCACAGTGGAATCTAGGTGAGACCTCCAATAGCCATAAAATGAACTTAAAAACCTGCCCCTCAAGCAGCAGTTTGTGTGTGAACAGATGTATATAGAAATTCTATCATCTTAGATAGATATTGACACCAGTCTAATCAGGAGTCTGTGGAAAGAAAAAAAAGACAGTCTCTTCAGACTGAAAGAAAAAGATCTGATTGTCTAAAGAGAATATTCATCCCAGGTCCTAGCTTAAGAGAAAGAAGTCCTCTGAAGTTACTTTTATTTTCTAAGGTTATCTATTTTTAATTGTTTTCTTGGAATCCAAACTGTTTAGTATCTTAACATCGAGGGTATATTTATGCTCTGATGTGCCATAACTATGTGAAAAAGAACAGCAAGAAGAGATGTTGGTGAATGTGTTTATCATAGTTGATAAAATTCATACGTGTCACATGAATGAAATATATACCATTGTACCTGCTTGTAGATTTTATAGAAGGCTCAGAAAAAATGCAAGGTACCATCTTGATCTCTTTCTTAGGAGGTCTCTAGGTAGATGAACTTTCAAGAAGATTTGAATGTCTTAATTCAATATTTGCTGAACTTTCATCTGTGGGTTCTGATCCTACCTTAACGGAAGATTAAGCAGCCTGCTAGAGGCCATGGGGAAAAAATAACAAAAGGATAAATAAAAAGAAAGAGAAAAATAAAAATAATAATAAAAAAGTAAAGAAAATTAATTTGGAAGAAGGCAAGCAATTTTCAAAGTTGCAGCAAAGGATGGGGTTAACAACTGTTTGGTTACAAAAATTAGTAAGCTTACTTTCTACACATATATTTAAGTATTTAGGTGGAGTAACATCTGAAGCAGATCCCTTAGGTAGAGAAGGAAGTAAGTAATGAGATATTCTAGTTTTGCAAGAAGACTTGCTGGAGATATAAGGAAAGCAAATGAAGTGAGATTCAGTATGACTGTGGGATTCAGTACTTTGCAGTGTTGCCTTTTCTGGAGCAGCTTTTGAGGCTCTCAGATTTCCTTTTCTGGGGTTGAACACTCAAATTTGAAATCAGTAAAGTGAACCAATGCTCTATGCATTTAACTGATGGCCCAGAAAGCCTGACAGTGTTGGGCAACATGAGGCAGACCCAGAAAATTCGTCTCATGAATGCAAGACTGAAAAATGCAAAACTGAGCTCCCAGGTGCTGGAGCACTGACTGTCACTGAAGAGTTTCTTCAAAGTTCAAAGCACTTCTTTAAAAGTTGCAAAAGCAAGGTTCTTCTCCTGAGGACACTGTCTGCCCTGATTTCACCTGGCTGTTCTGCCTGCTTACTCACAGAATGTGCACCACAGAGACAGCCTGCTGCACTCCTCCCACAGCAGAAAGCATTGTGTGTCTTCCCCACTAAACTGACCTCCTTAGGGCTGGGAATCTCAGACAGGACAAAACTCCCCTTTGTGAGAGCACAGACACAACCAGGTTCTGTATCTGCAGTGGGAGGAGTGCACACTGGGTCCCATTTCAGCAGCTGCTCATCACCTCCCATCTAATCCCTCCCATTAGTTTCCTTTCCTGTTGGACACAGAATCAGCAGCCAGAGGCAGGTAGCATGCTCAAGAGCATTTCAAGAGCAATAATCAGTTTTCCTGCAGAGGGTCAGCACTGATGTGACACATAAGAGTCCTTGTGCTCATCAGTTACACACTTTATCCTTTTGGCTGGGCAGCCAGGGTGTTCCATAACCTGTCTGAAGCTGGAGGGAACACAGGGGGCTGGCACAGGAGAGCACACACAGTGCCCTGCCAATGCATCCCCCTGCCATCTACTCCTGGCAGAGCTCCTCCACAATGAACTGGGTGAGGGCATTTGTGAGTGCTGCTTCCAATTAGAAACAACACTCCTGCACAGGCAAAGGAGTGAGGCAATGGCTGTAATTCTGACTGAGCTGGAGCAGCTGCCTCATTAGTACAACTCCTTGATTAATGTGCCTTTATGACTTGTGCTTGTACACCTTAACCTCTTCCTTCTGGAACAAAGGAAACCCCATTCCCACAAGAAGCACTGCTGGTTCTTCAGGGATGCAAGATTAACAGAGTGAGATGAATTGTATTTTGCCTGTGAGACACAGTTTTACAGCAAAATGGAGTGCAGTCACTTTGAAGGAAGATTTGATGGAGATAAAAGTGACCGAGTCCAACATTTTCAGAAAAATCACCTTTTGCTTCAAATTTCCAGATTTCGGATTAAAATGTTAAACCATTTCCCCCCCTCATGTTTTAGAAGGCAAGGAAGCTGTTTCTTAAGAGAGGAAACTGGAAATTAAGGAGATTTCTAATCACTTCCAAACTTCACACTTAGAATGATGTTTTTATCATTGTGGACTTAAACAATGCTAATGTCTTTCTTAATGCCAGATAAAATGCAGTGCTGAACACTCAGATGTGACTTTCACGACAGAAACAGAGAAATTAATTCAATTTTCATTGTCATTTCTTCCCAGGCTTGCAGTGGAGAGGCATACCTCCAGATGACAACTGAGGATCAGCTTCCCTAAAGTAACTGAAGGATTTGTCTTTGACTTGGTAGAAGATCAGGTTTTTCAGGTCCATATAAGAGGATATCAAAAGCCAGTCCACATCACAGCAAATCAGGAGTGACATTAAGAGGAAAAAAGAAACTCAGCAAGTGAGGAGTGAACCAGATTTCCTTTAACAGGTGTATATAATGACTGAGGTTTTCTTAAGCCAGAAAGTGCGTGAAATTTTATTTAAAAGATAAAACACAAACTGATGATATCTGAATGTTTAGTAAACCCCTAAGCTCCTGTTTTGTGCTCAAGCATGTCTTTCATTACCCAAGGTAAACCTTCAGGTACCAATATCTTCAGTGATCTGGGTGTGCCTTGCAATCCAAATGCTACCTGCCAGAACATTTCTTCCACTAAGTTTTTCAATTTGTCTCATTTTCTTCAGCAATGTGTACAGCTCAGTGGCAGACAATTTATCTTGCATCAGCTTTGAAATAAACAATGAATCAGTGAGGTGACTTAGCCAGATTTTAGCTTCTTCTCTTGTGTCTCCATCCTCCATGGATTCACCACCTTTGTGTCACGTGTGAGATGCTGTCCTGTGTCAACCCCCAGGCACAGCTAAGCAATCCCACATTTCACAAGAAAGAGAACAGTCAGTAGTTAAAAAGGGGGACCTTGCATACTCTCAGACCTCAGACTGCCTCGAGGTAGCTTCTCTGACTGCCCGCGTATTTTGCCAGTGATGAAGTTTTCCTATGACTCCTTAACATTTAAACAGCTGAACACATGAAGTGAGTGAAGAAAAGAATGACTGCTCACCCAAGATGGACAGACAGCTATAAAGAGAAGGATTAGCTTAAATATCTCCCACTTCTTAGCAGAATATGAACCATATGTAGCATCTTTAAGCATATTGGTCAAGACGATAAATATTTTAACTTAACCCTCTTTGAAGATTTGAAGGGTTTTTTCATGCTGGTTGCTAGTTTTACATTAGGAAATTAATCACTGCACAGGTAGAATTAGTTTCATCAAATCAGTGTGTGAAAAGGGATTTAAACAAATGTGGCTCATATTGAAAGCCTGAGTATCAGTTACCTCAGCCTTGAAGATAAACAAGGTCTTGGTAGGTTGTGATAGGATTACCTGCTTGTATCATTTAAACAAGTCTAATTTCTGCCACAGGCTTTTCAAGCCTTTGAACTGACATTGATTCATTAAGGTTTTTTCCATTCCACTCACGAATTGTATTTCCCAGTAGAAAATGAAGCAACATTAATTACAAAAGTGAGATTTCTACAATGAGATACATAATTGCCAGTACTGAAGTGCACATTATAAGATCATGCACAACATACTCTGCTGACATATTATGCAAAACAAATTCTTGATATCTTTTGCAATTATCATTTCATCCCCCAAAAGTTTAAACTACGTCTATTCCAAGAAGTTAAATACATCTGGATTTGTCTCTAGAATTGGAGCATGGAAAAACCTACATTAGCAGAATCATAGAATGATTTGTGTTGGAAGGGATCTTAAAGATCATCTCATTCCAACCCCCAGTCATGGGCAGGGACACCTTCCACTAGACCAGGTTGCTCAGAGCCCCATCCAGCCTTGCCTGGAATACTTTTAGGGATGGGACATCCACAGTTTCTCCAAGCAACTTACTCTAGTGTCTCACTACTCTCCCACGAAGGGATTTCTTTCTAACGTCTAATCTAAACCTACTCTCTTTCAGTTTAAATTCAACGCCTCCTCTCCTATCTTTACCTGCTCTTCTCAAAAGTTGCTTTCCAGCCTTCTTGTAGACCCCTTTACGTACTGGAGGAGGCAATCCTTCAATATTAACCAACTTTCTTGGGCCCCTCTTCCCTCCAGGGCTTTATCCCATGGCACTTAACCAAGCAGATCCCTGTAGAGGCCAAAGTCTACTCCCCTGAGGTCCAGGGCAGTGAGCTTGTTGTGCACCTTCCCTGCTGCCCCAGGATCCTGAACTCCACCATTTCAGGGTCCCTGCAGCCAAGGCTGCCCTGGAGCTTCTCATTCCCCATCAGCCCCTACCTTTTAGAGAGAACAAGGTCCAGCATAGCACCTCTCCTCACAGCTCCTCTCTTACTTGGCAAAGGAAGCTGTCACCAAGATTTCCTAGAAGCCTCCCGGAAAGGAGGTGTGTCCCTCCAAAAGATACTAGTGTGGCTGAAGTGCCCCAGGAGGACTGGGCTGGGAAATGTGTGGTCACTCTCATCTGTCTCTACAGGGTCTCATCCCTTCAGTTTTCCTGGTTGGGTGACCTGCAGCAGGTCTAGGCTGTAGTGTCACCTGTCCCTGCCCTCCCTTTAATCCTGATCCAGGAGTTCTCAGTCAGTTCCTCCTCCATCCTCAGGTGGAGCTCTGCGCACTCTGACCCTTCATTGATGCAGAGGGTGTCACCCCTCCCTGTGTCCCTGCCTGCCCTTCCCAAAGAGCTTGGGGCCTTCCACTCCAACCCTCCAGTCCCAGGAGCCATCCCACCCCACCTCTGTGATGCCCAGAAATCACAGCCATCCAGGCAGGTGCACACCTCTAGCTGCTCTTTTTCATTCCCCATGGTGGGAGTGAGTGTGTGTGTGACAGAGGCACTCGAGCTGGGCTCTCAGTGAAGCCAAATTACTGGTTGGAGTAGCCAAAATTCCTTTGTGCTGCCCTCCAGGTGCTCTTCTGCTGACCTGTCATCCCTCTCCAGGCTCTGGGAATCACTTGCTGGCCACAAACTGAGGTGTATGGGATAGAATTAGGATCATATTATTATGCTTTATTAACATTCAAATCAGGGTAGTGACATCCAAGGCTCCTGTTGGGAATGGACCTGATCTACCTGCTGGTCTGTGTCTCCAGCCCTGAGTGCAGCCACTTTTGGGGGCCATTCTGGCAATTTGGCAGCAGAGACAATGACTTTCATTACCTACAAAAGCTCCCTGCCACCGTTGAATTTAATAATAGAGACACAGCCTCAAGTTTCAAGCAAGGACAAGAAGAAAAAAGCTTTCAGGTGGTTGTAGATGTTCTCCACAGGTAGAAGCTCTATTGGTAGCAGATAACTATTGATACTGCTAACTCAGTGTAGTCACTTGTGCAATTCAATTAACATTTCATTTGCCTACTTACATCTAAGAGCATACAGAGATTTCAGATGGATTCTACTCCCCAGGAAATATTTTTATGACTAGCAGTGAGAAATTTCTGGGACCCAGGACAGGTTTCAATACATTTTTGGCATTGTTTGGCATACATCCACAGGCAGAAACAGGAATGATCCCACTGTGGTACTCACTCTGGTGTGTATGAACACCCTTCCTCCAGTGCATGTGCATGGCCAGAGCTTCCAGGCTGGAAACCCCTGTCAGATTTCCTCACATGCAGGCACTCTGCAACCCTTGTAAAGCTGCCAGGGACAGAGCACATCCCTGCATATCAGAGCCCTGTGGAGCCACAAGCATAAATGGGAATTTTTTCTCTATTCAGAACCTCTGATCTTCTACAATTTTCAGAAGGTTGTCACCTTCTCTGAATAAAGCTGCACCAAAGCACACCTTCACACTAAGTCTGGCTGCAGGGAGAGAGAGTACAAGGTGGCACTTCACTTCCATCTCAGTTCCTTAGGGCTGGTTGTAGCACAAGAAAGAGGGAGGAAGTGTCACCATCTGCTTTGCTCCCAGTCCTGTCTCCTGTCTCTGTCAACATCCCACACTCTGCCTTTATTGTTGTCTTGAACTTTTGGCTGTCTCTGGGTACTGTTCAGAAGGGCCAGAAGAGCTCAGCCTGTTCAATGACTTTCACAGCTACAGAAAATAGCTTCCTTCCTTCTAAAAGGAGAGGGAGAATGCTGACATTGACTACAGAACACAGTGAGGTATCACAGCCTTTTTGCAGAAGTCTCAGTGATCTTTCCCTGCCCCAGTCCCTGAAAAAAAAAAAAAACTACAGTATTTGGCAAAGCTGTGTATGCATACAAATGTATGTTTCCAGTGTTTCCAAGTGACTCAGGAACCCAATGACTTTAGGACTAGCCATAATTTTCTCAGCAGAAGCATACATAAAAATGAGGGCTCACTTATGAGCTGGAGCCAGGAATCATAATTACTCTGATGAACCTGAAAATTTGTAGCTGATACAGAAACCATTAATGGAATCCTACATAAAAGCTTACACCCATGCAAGGGAAGCTTTTTTTTCTATATTCTAGTATATACATAAATTTCTCTGTTTCTTTCTCTCACACATTCATTTTTATGAAGACAAGAAAATAATTAATAGGTAATTGCATTACCTAGGAAAGACATTCTACTGTTGGAATGTCTATGTTTATGGAAATGAGGAACAATTAATTTATCATCAGTTTTATAGTAGTAATAAAAAATATTTATCTGCCTGGAAAGATTTGCATGAACTTTGATATCTGATTAATAGCATGAGTTAACATTAAACTCATGTTTAATATTAAACTCATGAGTTGTTAATGTTAAAATGAGAGCAAAGTGATTGGATTAGTTCTTACCACACCAAACTTATAAGAGATTTGCTGTTATGGATGTGTGTATTCTGGATTTACAGGAGTTACCAGAGTCTGGCCCAAAAGAATATTTTAGGAAAGGAAAGGTCACTGTGAACTCTGATTTTATGCCCAATGTGATGAATTATTGGCATGGACAGCAACTACTTAACCTTCTAACTTTTATTTCTGGTCACAAACATTAATGGGTTTCTCTTAACCCCTGTGTGAGGAAGGTCAGCATTATCCCAGCTACAAAGATGAGGAATTGTGCAGAAAAAAAAAGCAAATGCAAGTATTTTTTATGGTTCTGAACCTTAGTCAAGCTGCTAAGTTATAATTGCCTTGGCTCCCATGCCTCAGACCTGTGTCATGTGGGTATGATCCACAACTCCTTCCTTTGCAGGAGCTCTCAGAGACCTGGGCCATGGCTCTGTTGAGATGCTGGATCCAACCTGGAGCAGGTGCTAAATTCATACAGGGATGAGGACAACAAGAGGCTTAAACCTTCCCCAGCTTTCTCTTTGCCTCCATCCCAGCTGGGTGCATCGTGTTTGCCTTTGGGCATTTCTGTCCCAGCCCTGCTGGCTGTGCTCACCCGTGGTGCCTCCTCTGAACCCCCAGAGTGTGTGCCAGGGAGCAGCAAAAGCCACTGAAGCCTGGGGAAGGATGGCCCTGTACACAGTGACAGAGATCTGTGCTCTTTTCTGCTTATCCAGATTTTGGGCAAGATCTCTAATGGGTTGATCACCTGGGTAAAATGAAGTACTGAATCTTATATTCCTAATTAGGAGTTTCTCTGAAAAGCAGGCTGTATTAAACACTTTGCTCAACAAAATCTGAACAATAATAGTAGGGTTTTGGGACTGCTTTTTATCCCAGTTTTCCATTCTGTCCACAACAGATGTAAATCCAGGCTAGCAATCTGAAGAAACTCCTTTGCCTCTGGACGGGATGCTTTAAAATATGCTTTTGTTTTGGGCACCAGCTCACATACAAGAGAGCATCCACCCTCCGTTTCAGAGTTATAGAAACTGAATAATAAGGAAGCAGGAAACTAGCCTAGAATAAAAGATTTTGTGTGATCCAGTAAAATTTCTTGCATTTAAAAATTTTATAGTCAAGAAATAAATATATCTAGATCTATAGAAGATTGACCATGTGACATCACTGAAGTTCTCTTATATCTTGGTCATTCCTATTTGAGGATTAACACTGTGTGATAGAAGACCTCTGCTTCTGCTCTGTAGGCTGTGACAAGATGATTACTACATTAAGAGCACCAACAAAGAGAGCGTACAGGTCACGTGGAGGTAAATGCAGCTTTAATACTTCCTACTCAGCAGAAACTTTTCTAGATGAACAGAATCTCAAAAAATCCCTGCTGTAGATCTAGACAGCTGGCACTGGCATGGGCAATTTTAAAGTCAGTAGGAATCATCTTTGATCTCCTGTGGATTTAAAGAGTTCCCTTGTCCTTGGTGAAGGATTTGGGCATTTCTTCTTACTCTCTTGTCCATAAACTACAAATCCCATTTTGATGACTGGCTCACACTTCTGCAGCTGAGCCAGCCCATCCTCAAAGCAGGACCTGTAGTCCTACCCCTGTACTGACATCTGGACATTGACTTCAATGTTTTATCACAAATTCCCTTCATTTACACAAGTTAGCTAAAAAAAAAAAAAATCCTGGAGTAGTTTCTTCAGGTAATTTTCCTGTGCAGGAAGATGTCAGCAGCAAGTGTAGATTTCTACTCCAGACTATCCATGACTAATCAGGATTCTTTGCAGAGACAGGGGCTCACTCATAATCCAGTGTCTTCTAGGCTTCTTTTCCCTTCTTGCAGGTACCTCCTTGCCATTTGCAATTCTGCTTCCCACCTCCCAGCAGAGCAGACAGCACAGATTTGATCATGCCTCAGTGACAGTGAATTTGAACTTAGTGACCTAGTTCGGGCAAAAAGTTTCTCAAAATGGTTGAAAACTATGAATCAGAGAATTGAGGACCAGTCAGGATAGCTTGAATTTCTAGAAAAACTATTAGAACTGGTAATCAAGCTACTCGAAAGACCTTGGAATTTAAAACAATGCTGTGACTGTATAAAAATGTTGCAGTTAGAGCACTATTTTAAATAAACTGCAGTCACACACAGGTCAACGTAAGTACTAAGTATCTCTGGAGACTGCTTTGCAATCTGAAAATAAACCCAAGTCAAAATCCCAAGTTCTCAGAGCAATTACCTTCATTTTTGCTTTTTTAAAGTGTAAAACTCCTAACAAATTGAATTAATTCTAGAAATACTTATATGAAACAAGTAAAGCTCAGAGGAAAACAAATATTTGAAGTAGTGAAGTAGAAATCAAGTGTAAGTTGCCAACATTTTTCAGGAGAGAAAAGATCTACACAATAAATTCCATCAGCTGAGAACTTTACCTCTTGCTCCTCCCATCACACATATGTTTTCAATGACTCTAATTTTTTATGTGATCATAAAATTGTAGAGAATCACTGGCAGAGCACATTTTAAGCTTCAGTATTTGAATGCACATTTCAGTGGAGTTGAGAACCTGCTTGTCATCCACTTCTGCCATTTTACCAATGCTGAAACAGATTTATTGAAGAGTTCAGAATATGGATGGAAGTGGGAAAGGAAAAATTTCAGTTTTACTCCATCCAAATAAGGCAACACATGGCACTTCTTCTGGGAAGAAAAATACTGTTTTATTCTGATTTTAGGTTTAAAGTTTCTTGTGTGTGTTGGCGGAAAGACTCATCTGACAGGTAATGCTGTGATGAACATCTGACATGTTCTAAATCCTCCTGTCTGCTGCCTCAGCAAAATGGGGGGATGTGTATTAAACCACAGCTTTTCAATTTATGTGATGACAAAGAAAGCCACAGAAGGCAAATGATTCATTGCACTATGATTGTCGATCAGAATGAACAGCACTGAAAGCCTTGGAAATGAAAAGAATGTCTCCTGACAGGTCAGAAGACAAGGACAGCTCTCTGAATACCCAAAGACGTGTACAATAGCAAATAAACAGGACCAGGGCTCAGGTTCAGGAACTGGGCCATGATTATTCATCCTGTTTAGCTGTTAGCATGCTCTCTGGGCTGTATTTCCTCAGGGTCAACCAGAAACGCCTGGAACAATGTGAAAAACAGGATGTACATGGGACCAGAAGGCAGACTGGTTACAGCCACCTCCTTTTTGAGGGAAAGGTTTGCCAAAGAAGGTTGTAACTTGTTTTATTTACTAGTCTAAGTGCCTTAACAACCAAGAGATTGGGTGAAGACTGGGGCTGTCTTGGAAGTGTATTTCAACCTCCCAGCACGTCTACATATAGAAGAGAAAGCATGTTTTTTGCCTTATTATTTTATCTGTCTTCCATTTCATAATGAAGATGCTTTCAGGGCAGTATGAATTGGTGATTTAGATTGCTTCTTTCATTTACAACAGCTAAGGATTCATAATGACAAAGAATTACATGAGTTCTTTTTCTTTGTTATTTGATTCATCTGAGCCTAGCTCTGAAGATCACAGGAAAATACACTGTGACCCTTTTTACCAGTCCTTTCCTAATTTCACAGTTTACTAATTTTCATAAATATCAGAAGGAACAAAATTATTAAGGAGTGCTTGGTAATTTCTGAAGTATCCATGCTGAAAATGCATAGATGATGATTATCATCAGCAACTCCTCCTGCAGAAGCTGTCACAGACAGTCTTTATAAAATGTCTTGATGGAAACAGCCTGTTCAATAGAAACCTGAAACTCACAGATAAGTATTCAGATGTATTTTTTGGTCAAAAATTTCTGGTTATTTTCAATCACCACATTGTTTTATTACTTTGAAAATATGAACAGTATTCACTAAGAACATACCTGTTACATAAATGAAATTAAAGTCTGTCTTACAGTGTGTCTGCATACAATTGATATGGAAAGACCAAGTGCACAATGATGAGGTGTAGGGGAGATGGAGCCAGAGTCTTTCTCAGAGGTACTCAGTGAAAGATGAGACAGTGGTCACAGATTGCACCAAGAGAAATCCTGAGAGCAATAAGGAAAAAGAAAGTCAAAATTAACATGGTCAAACAAGGATATAATAATTATCCTGAGAATCACTAGTTGTGGTATATCTCTCCTTGGTGATATTAAAAACTTGATTGGAGAAGGTCCAGGGAAAACTAATGTAATTTTGGAGTTGGCACCAGTCTGAATAGGATATTAAATCCAATGAGCTCCCAAAATCCCTTCCAGCAATTTTTTCTATGGTTTTTGATCCAAAAATACCCTAATTTCAAGCTGTGATTAGAACAAATTTATAAAAAGTTAATACAACAATTCTCCATAAAGCAAAGCAGTAAATGTTATAGAAGTCTGAGAGCTCTCCTTATACCTGCAGTGTGCTACTGACTGTCCAGTCACACCAAGGAAGGTCTGTGCTCCAAACTCACAAGGTGTCACTCACTCAAATTAATACACACACTTATAGAGTGATCTTTCATTGAATGTGGGGACACGCCACATAAATGTCTTCATCTGTAAATGTCTTCAAGCAGCCTTAGATCTTAAAGTGTGAGCAGACATGATTGCTGAAGCTAAAAGAGTTTAGTGGGAGACTCTCCTCATTCTATTGTGGAAACCTTGTTTTTTTCAGGTGAATGATTCTAAACTTCGCTGGCTGCAGTGACCAGAGTGCTGCCTGACTTCCCTGTGAGGTTTGGTGAGGACAGATATGTTCTAAGTACATAATGTTGAGATGAATCTCATCCAAAACACTTTATAGAAGAGTTTAACATTATTGTGACTAACTTCTATTCTACAAATAGGAAAAAGGGTGCTTAAGGTGGTCACACACATGATCTGAGATCTCACAAATCATGTGAGAATGTGACTCAAAATTTTCAGCACTGCGTTAACCATGCCATCCCATAGATTGCAGTTGAATAATACCAGAACTACAGCAAGGAGAGAGAAGCTTTTATTAAATGTCATCTATTGCTCTTTATGCTAATTAAGGATCTAGAAGGCTGTGCAGGCCTTGGCTATGGTTTAGAAGCAGACTGTGCTCATGTATGATAGGCTGATCACACTGGTAGGCAGGAGCAGTAACATATATATTACATGCCAGAGAAATCTGTGGGTTTGGGGGTTTTAAGGAGGTGTAAACTTCTGTTTAGTAGTAAAATTATATTTTAGTATGAAAATTGTAGAAGGAAAAATTTGTAGGAAAAAAACACGCATTAAAATTTAAAGTTCAAGAAAACCTATTCCTGAAATCCTTTATACTCAGCATCTCTATTCACTGTGTTTAAATAAAGTTTATGCATGATGTAGGTGTCAAACCACCCTGGACAGGAATGAGCAGGGAATCTATGGAATAGTCCACTGCCACACTGCCAGCTTTGACAAAAATATCTTTCAAGTCACAGATTCTTTCAGGTTCAACAATATTTACCTGGATGTTGCCCAAACCCTGACCTGGGCAAGTCACAGTGCCTGAGGCTCTAAGATTAACGTCCACTTTGTTCCCCAGCTCCTCTACAAATGATATTGAAAATGTATGGCTTGTTCTGCTTTCCCTTATTGCTCTATAGATGTCAGGGTCTTTGATCAACTGCTCTGGCATGAGTAGGATTTACTTGTATTGCAAAATTAATGAGTTTTTACTTATACTGAGGCAACACAGCAGCAGTATTAAAAATCTCACAGTTTCAACATACATTGACTACTACTGAGGTTTCAAGGCTTCTTAGAGAGCAGATCCAATCCTCTGGATTCAAACTTGACAACCTGTTTAAATCAAACTCTCAGTCTGGCATGCAAGCAGATAAGCTTTCTTTTTGTTCTGCCCTGGAGATGAGAGTCTAGTTCTCCATCCATAGGAATAACACAAGCTGGGTTTGGGTCTTAAATCAATGCAAATTACTTGGCAGGTTGTATCTAGGTCTACATTTCTCATCATAACTTCTATCTAGAAATATAGGGAAGGAAAATGAAAATTACAAGAATCCAGGTGAAACTGGATGAAAATTACTGCCGATAAAACTTCTGCTCCACTTTTTTTGCTGGTGTCTGTGGTGGATTCACCTTGGCTGGGTGACAGGTGCCCACCAAAACTCTCTATCCCTCCCCCTCCAATGCAACAAAAGGCTCGAGAGCTGAGACAAGGACGGCCACTCACCCATTACCATCGTGGGCAAAACAGACCTTACCTGGGCAAATTGGAGATCTGAGAAACCAACTTCCTCTGGAGTCAAAGGAAACTTTGAATACATTTTCTACAGGTTGGTACACAAGGACACACAGGTTTATTTTGCTTCCATTGAGTTACCAACAACACAAATTGCCTCTCTTCATTGTGGGATCCTTCACAGGTAGAAGATTAACTTGAGATCTGCCTACAGAGAGGAGCAAGAGTTACTATAGTGACAAGTTGAAGAGGGAAGCAAGAGAAAAAAATGAAAGCCTGGGAGTTTATCCAGTCTACATGTCCTGCGGTGTATGGAGCACTGCTGTTGTTATAAAGAAAAACTCTGATATCCCAGGTGTTATGAGACTCCAAGGTGACAGAATCTGAATATCCAGGTCTTGAAGGTGTCCCCCAAACTCCAGAAGTTTAAGTGTTCCTTCATTTGGTTTGTTAAATACTTTTGTAAGACAGCGCTGTCATTAATAATCAAGGAAATCACATAAGTAGGGATATAATCACAAAATTCTAAATCCTTCTTGGGTATATCAGAGGTAATGGAAAGATAATTCAAAAAGATTAGAAACAGATGAAAGTGAGGCTTAGAACTGATTGGAGGGTGCTCATGTCCCCTCATGTCTGTTAATCCCTGTCTCAAAAATAATGAAAAACTTCACTTATATAGCCAAAAAACTTCAAAATTTTTGTTCTTGCCACGGGAGAATATTCTGCAAAAGCCAGATGTTTTCTGCGCATGCAAATCATTACGTTTTATAAAATTTTAAAATGTAAATTTAAAAAAAATATATCAAAAGCATGAAACGTTCTCTTTAAGTGAAGAATATCACTTGAAGAAGTTACAGACATGGAAAGGCTGGTCAGTAGCTAAGGGTATGTTATCTGAATTGACACACCTGGTCTGCTCTTTGCTGAGAAAACCTGTACAAGGTTACATTGCACTACACAAACTGTCCCAAAGTATGAAAACTCTGCAAACACAAGTATTGCCATAATGTGTTTTGTCCATAATCCAAAGCAAAGACCTTGAAGGTTTTTTTAAGGGGAAAAAAATCATTGAAAACCAAAAATGGATGGGAAAATAAATTCAGAAGGAATTAGGAACTCAATTCTTTGCATGATCCTGGTAGGAATGAATAATGAGGAATTGGCAATAAGTATGTGGAGTGAAGAAAGAAGAATTATACACAGTGAAGCAAGAAAGGCATATACAGCATCAATGTGAATCAATTAGAAAAGTTTCAGGAGAATCTTCCTGACAGCCAGACCTATTCATCTGTTACTGAGCTCCCAAATAAAGCTCTGTTTCTGGAGTCTGTCTCAGCTGTGATAGATGGCTCCTGGGAATGTCAATCAATTCCATGGAAGTGAAAGTCATCTTAAGTTACACTTTTCCCTAGTTCATTGGTGCACACTGGTCAAAACCATTGTGATATTTAAGCCAAAGTCACGAGAGCAACACTTTACACCCCTTTTACCATTCTAGGACTGCACAACCAAAAGTTATTTCAGCTCAAGACCCCATAACCAACTTGGTCCACCAGGCTGATTAGAAGGATGGAGCACTTCTCCTACAGTGAAAGGCTGAGAGAATTGGGATTGTTCAGCCTGGAAAACAGAAGGCTTAGGAGTGACCTAATAGTGACCTTTCAGTATCTGGAGGGAGCCTGCAAGAAAGATGGAGAGGAACTTTTTACATGAGCATGAAGTGACAGGACAAGGGGCAGTGGCTTCAAACTTAGGGGAGGTTTGGGTTAGATTTTAGGAAGAAATTCTTTCCTGTGAGAGTGGTGAGACACAGAAAAATGTTGCCCAGAGGACCTGTGGCTGCCCCATCCCTGGAAGTGTTCATGGCCAGGCTGCATGGGCTTTAAGAAACCTGGTCATGTGGAAGATGTCCCTGCCCATGGCAGGAGGTTGGAAATAAATTGTCTTTAAGGTCTCTTCCACCCCAAGTCTTTCTATGATTCTGTGGTTCTATGGTTCTGTGATTCTATGGTTCTGTATTCTGTAACTTTGGATGTAGAATAGGTGATTTTTGTATTAAACTAGACAGTTACCTTTAACCTGAGTGAAGGCCATACTCTTGTTGAGGAACTCTGTTTTAAAAGTGTCACAATTTAAAAGAAAATGAAAACAATAATCCTTACAGTGCTTTGATTTCAGTTGTTCTCTGCCCCACTACAATAGCAAATTAAGCAGCAAAAACCCTACAGCAAATGTATTTAAATCAACTGAAATAGCAAAGAACAACCTCATAGGCTTCAGCTCAGTCCTGGAAGACTCCTACTGCCTCATAAGGGACCACAGCCCACGCTCAGCTTGAAGGTTGCCTTTGTTTTGCCTCCTGGCTCAGAACTGTCTCAGGCAGCTCTGTTCTTTTTGTGAGCAAATGCCTAACTGTACTTTCTCTCTATAAAAAATGAGGATAATTTATCATTATCTCACTAAAGCTTTGAAAGGCTCAGTGCCCAATATTGTCTCTGACTGAAAGCTCATGAATTCAGAAGATTGATGTTGGCACAATCGTGTATCTTCCCTTTTAAGTGAAATATTTTCCCATAAATATTTTGAAGAGTGTCAAGCCTAACTAGATTTTAGAAATTAAATGAAAGGGTGAAGCATTTAGAAAATGTCTATTTTAACATTTTTGATTGCCATATTTTAATAATGACATTTCAAAGTTTCTGAAATGAAACTTGTTGAATTTTGCTAAATATATTTGGGTTAAGATCAGAAAAAAATATTGGATAGCTGCACTGAAGTATTCTGTAATTATGGGAGGGGAAAAACACTAAAACTGAAAACCATAGACCCAAAAAACCAACAACTGAACCTGTATTTCTGATAGAAAGACAAATTATTTAGTTTTCATCTCTAAAGAATCGTTGGAGGTCCCAATTTCTTTACAAGTTTTAAAATGAAGTTATCTTAGTTTCCCAGACAGAAGGGCTTCCTTATGTAAATTCCTGGAAAGACACACAAAGGGGCTATGTCTGAGGCTCATCCCTTCAATATATTTTCTTTCTCCAATTTACTTTGTGGTTGTTGCTACCAGAGAATGCCACACTGACTTCCAGAGGTACAAACACTTTCCCATTGCTCACTAAACCTGAAAGTGGCATTATGGCTTCTTCTAGCTTCTGTAAGGGCTTCTGCCTTGGTAGAAGCTGGATGTGGATACTTAGGTAATCCTTGTCTTTCCCAACTTTAATCCACTGCCACCCAACCTTGCTCACAGTGCTTGGATTTTCCTTGTTCTCTGGGACTAGGAAAGGGAGAAAGCAGATGAGCTAGGATTACATATTAGTAGTGATCAAATCATTAGTGTGCCTTGAAAAGCCCAGCCCATGAGCCTGGAGAGGTCTGGCAGAAATCTGGCCAGAAGTCATTCAGAAAACAGAAGAGAGGAAAAATTGCTTGCAAGCCTGTACCTTACCCTGCTGGACCACTCAGCTCTTCCTCAACCTCATACTCTTCCCACCATGGACAATTCTGAAACAGTTTTGAATAAAGACTGCATAAAAAGCAGCTGAGTTGTTGTGGGGTTGCCTGTGGCATAGAGGAACTGCAGGTATGTTATTCCTCTATGCTAACACCATGTGCTGAGCATGACCAGACACAGCACAGGACTTCCTAAACCCCTATACCAATTGTAGCTGTCTACACCCTTCCAACCCTGAGATGGGCCAGGAACAGCCCAGTCCTTGTGCACCCTTGTTTTTTGGCAAGAATAGAGCAATCCCCAGCACACAGACAGTGTCAAACCACCCCAAGGGCTGCACCAGCCACTCTCACACCTCCAGCTCCACAGAGGGCATTGATGCAGATGGGTTGATGAACTAATCTGAGATGTGTCTGCCCCGACACGCTGGCAAGCTGAGCTCACAGAAATACAGGGTCTCTTGGGCAGAACATTCAGTAAATTTTATTTCTTGTCAGCAAAATCTCATCATCTTCACTCCAGAAAAACTCCAGTCGATTGCTCAAGGAGGTATTGTAGGAAAGGTTAGTTAAGTATTGGACAATTGGTCTTCGAATAGTGTTGTTCTGCATAAAGAGAAAATGGACATGACTGTTTCCTTGGTGAGCAGTGGAGGTGGACTGGCTCTTCTCAGCTCAGGTGAGAGTTTTCTAGCTTTTTCTTTTAAAAAACCACCTGGAGTTAAAGATGGTGTTATTATACTGGCAATTACACAGTCCCACTTTAAATTTCTAAGGGGTCTGTAAATTGCTTTCATGGTGTTTTCAAACCAGCTGGTGGCTGTGTTGGCTGACTATCTAAGTTATTAGTGAATGATTTGGCACACTGTTAATCACTGTGCGCTCGCAATGCCAGCTTTGGCAAGAGATTTTGCTTCCTTAAGGAATTTCCTATTCTGCAAATCAGAGTTTAGCACCAACCAAGCACCATTTATCAAGACTAAAGTCTGCCTTACACAGCATGAATTATATTATTACATTCATTTCCAGCAATAAGTCTCTTGAATGTCTTGGTTGTTTTTAACATATACCCAGTTTAGGAAAGCAAAGCAATTCTTCAGAATGAGTTTTCAATTTGTACGCTTGAATAGTTTAAATTTCATTCCAGCAATACAGAATGCATTGCTACCACGCTCTGTATCTAATTCAGGCTGCTTGGATATTAAGACAGTAACCACTTGTGTATTGTCATCAGTATTTAGCAGATTGAGGACAATCTTAGAATGAAAATCACTCCCAGCAGGTTCTGCATTTGGTAAAGTTAAGGTTGACATCAAGACAAACCAAGGAACAGTGGAAAATAAATTACTATGTACTTTTCCTTAGTATGTTCTAGAGAAAATAAAAGCTTTTTTAATGTTTTCAGCCTGACCAGCATTGACACAGCCCACTGCTTATGAGAATTGTCATGCTAATTGTATTGCACTTTCTACCACTTGCACCAGTCTTGTTAGAGATTAATTTAGGATTTGAAGGAATAGATGAATTTATGTGCAGCTCCAATATATTTTCATGGTGTTAACTCCTGATGCAAAATTGAATGAAAGGATTCTAGCCCTGCAGCAAGGATCACATGGTTACAAATGGAGTGGCAATGTAAACCAACCCCAAACTCACCCATCTCCTGCAGAGCTGAGGCTGAAAGGGTCATGCAGCATGCACACACTCCTGACCTGGAGTCATGGGCCTCTGAAGGTTCATCTTTCAGAGAACCAAAAATGAGTTTGTTTGCCACTTACAGAAATTTTAAATTTGTCAACAGACAAATTATTGATCCTTGCACAGAGAAAAAATTCAATACAAATCGCCCTGATACTTAAAATCATATTGATGTGTCAAATTTATGCACTGTTTATACTAATTTTTTGCCATAATATTCCTATGCATGTGGCAAAATACATTTTAGGGATAGCTTATTGAGGCACAGGAAACTTGAATGTTCTTTCAAATGCAAAATTAAGCACTTTGAAATTAATTTATTTTAAACTGAAATTAAAAATAAATGTGAGCAAAAAACCACCCAGATTTCCTACGCTGCAAAGAAAAAGTATATGACAAACATTTTTTAAATCTAATATCATTGTTAACAGTGAACTACATTCTCAATTTCAAAAAAAGTTTGGACTTTTTCACATATTCTTCAAATTCTTTTTGTTTGTTTCACCACAAAATATCAACCAAATCCCCCTATATTATTGGGGGGGGATTATTGCAGTGATTGCAATAGTGACATGTTCTGGATGTATTTCAGAACACAGCAATGACAATGTCATTGAGTCTTTGTGTTGTAAGTGTGAAGAAATTCTTCCTTCTTCCTGAGGACCTTTGGATTTTATGCCAGGATCAGGGTTGATGGCAACATTTTACAGTAGTGACACAGCTCTGGGCCTGCCTAGGACACACCTGGTTCTTAGACTCTTCTGCTGAAAGCCTGCTGCTCACAGAGTAGTGGAAGAAGCTGCAGTGGAGGGGTGGAGGAGTCCCCTTTCCAGGGGAATTGCAGTGAAGGCAGATTGTTAGTGCCATTTCCTGGCAACTTCTGAACAGTCTCTCTGTGTGCAGGTACAAGCTTTTATAAAATCTGTTTTACAGACAAATTTATGTCCTCTGGGCAAGTCAGAACTTGAACAGCTTTCAAGGATGTCAGGCAAATATTTCATCTTTTCAATTTTTGCTAAATAGTGATGTATCATACGCTACAGTGAAAGAAGAGCAGCACTGGAGACACAGACCTGGATATTCAGATATTGCTGTTTTGCCTATGCCACAGGCTTCACATAAATTTGACCAAACATTATTGCTTCTGTCTAAAAAATCTCACAAAGACCTGAGGTCTTTAGGAAGGAGCTGCTTGTACGACTCAAGACAGCTGCAGAATTTCTGATGATTTGTGTTTACACTGAGAACAGGCCAGTTTGAAAGCCCCACTGGACCCTCTGGCATTGAGGGCACTTTCCATGGGTGAGTTTCCATATTCCTGCCAGCTGGCTGACAGGGAGCCCCAGGGTCCTCTCACCAGCCATTTCAGGGTCGAGCTGCCCAGAGCACCCTGTGGACTAAGGTCAAGGTGGTAATGGAGGGAGGGGAGCAGTGTCTTTGAGTTGCCCCTAAGAGTGGTCATTGCACAAGTTCCATGCTACAGAAAATTCTCTGATTTTTCCTTCCCATTCTCAAGCAAAGTCATGCCTGTCTCTAAGCTAGCTAGCACAGATGGAGCACACAAACAAGCAAAAGTCAAATGCCAAAACCATATCTGTTTGGGGGCATGAATATTGGTTTAATAAAAGTTACTCCCTTTCCTACTCAACTTTTCTTATTCACATTCATAAACCTTTCCTTCACCACTCCTGTTTCCAGGCTTCTGCAGAGCAGAAGCAAAACTCAAGGAGAATGTACAGTAGTGCATGGCATAAAAATCAGGTTCATGAACATCATCTCCCATCAGCATGGGGATTTTTGGGGGGAAAAGTATCTTTCCTCCACTAGTGAATTCCTAATGCAAACAAATTACATAGCCTCCTCAAAAAATCTTGCAAATTGAAAATTTCAGCAACACTGAAGCATCATCAGGTCACTGAAAACTCAGCTCCACAACCTGCAAAGGCAATAACATTTTATATGCACCAACCATTAGTACTTGCAGCTGAAGTTTCAAGGGGAAATGAATTTTCTTTTGTAATGCAACCACAAACTTAATTTTCAAGAAACATCTAAGATAACCACACATGGCCTTGCTATTATACTACCTCACAGTGCTAATTAATAGCTATTACTTGGAGATAGTTTCAGTGGAAAATAAATCAAATCAAGTATAGGCCAAATTTTTCAAGGGATATAAATTCAGGTACCTGTTTGTACCACTAAACTTGTCTACTCTCTTTTGGCATCTTCATCATTCTCTTTTAATGAAGGCTATAAAACAGAGATATAATTGAGCCAGTGGCAGGAAGAAAACTACCCTTTAATAATTTTAATAATTTCTGAGCAAACCCACACAGTGAGAACCAGACACCTGGACACTCCAGGGCTTAATAGATAGCTATGGTAATGGTATTCCAACATCACACGTTGCCTGAGACACTCCTGCATCCCATGATAACTGCAGCGTTGGCACGAGCTTTTAAAGCTCTAGCTTAGCAGAGTGCTTAAAAGCATCCTTAGTCTTGAGCAGTAAATTTAATAAAGCTGCTCAAATGTTTAAATTGGACAAATAACTTCTGTGATAAGTCATGAACTGATGTGCTATAGTTACATGAGGGTCTGTGCCCTAAGCCTCCAGAAAACACACTCAGACAATGGAATGTTGGGGGGTTTCTCCATCTGTTCTATGTGTGCTATTCAAGTGAGTACTCAAATGACAGTGCCTAGAGTGTGCTTAGGAAACAGAACTCTGATGGACTGAGCTGCCAGGAGTGTCCTGGAAATGTGATAGTTGCTTCCCTGGAGCTCTTTCCTCTTGCTAACATAACCCAGACTGTGGTTGGTGCTCTGTGACTCAAGAATACATTATTCACTTATGTTCAACTTGCCATCCAGTGGGACCCCGGGGTCCTTTTCTCTTTCTCAGCCAGTCTGTGCAGGGCTATGCCTTTGTCTTTATTGAGCTTCTTGAGGTTCCTACCAGCTCATTTCCTCAGCTTGCAGATCCACATGAATCGACCTTCCACCATGTCAACCATTCTCCCTAGTTTGGCTTCAACTACACACATGTGAAAGGTATGTTCTGTCTGTCACCCAGAAAAATGATCAAAATGCTGATTGCTTTTGGTTCCAGAACTGAATCCTGATCCTATGGAAGCACCAAAGTTCTAAATTCTTTACTCTAGCCCTGATGGATGTAGTGAGGAGTTTATTAACAGAGCTTGGAGTAGTGTCATGTACTCCATCCTGGGAGCTGTGCACCTACCAAAGACAAATACATCAACTCATCTCTGCTAAACTCAGATTTGTGCTACCTACCCTTGCCTGCTTGAAATCAGAGCTGTTACTATCACCATGCCTAAATTCAGCAGCAGTTTACATGCAGACACCTGACCTAACAGTCTAGAATCCTCCTGCTGTCAGATGGAACCAGCCAGCAGAGCTGGTGGAGCTCAGGCTGCTCCTGGGCATGAGACTGGACCTACCCAGGTATAAAACAAATGCCAACAGCTCTGTGTGCTCTTCAGTGCTGCAGAGAAGGCCAGGATAACATGCTGGATGCAGGCCATGAGTAGTCAGACCACCTCCAGCCCCAGAAGCCAGACCAGGGTTGCTGCTAATGCTCCCTCCCTGCTCAGTCAAAAGACACAGGCTCCTCTTTGGGACAGTGCTTTAAGAGTCTGTGATACACACATCTGTGCATCTTCCCCTCCCTCTGCTGACTACACACTTGGTTTCTTGGATATGTAGTCAAAAATGATGAAACCTGCTCAGTCTGCCAGTGTGACAAATGGGAAAGGCAGTCCTGATTCCATGTCAGGTCTTTATAAAAGCAATGGAGGGGATTGCTTGCTGGCAACACCTGCCTAGCACTAATTTTCATATATATGTCTGCATTTCTGAGGTGCTAATAAGTTGCCCTCAATGTAATTTAGCAAAGCCTGGCATGCATCCTCCCTCTTCTGAAGATGCTTTACTCTCTTTACTCAGGGGTCTTTACCTCTAATGACGTACTCTGCTGCATATTTAAAAGATTCAGCTTAATAGAACCAATAGCATGGTTATGCTTAGTAGTTTGTGATAGGGAAAGCTGCTTCTTTGACAGCAAGTATGATTTGCCCAATTTTACCCTCGTGATAGAGAAGCCTAGCAATTTCAGCTAGGAAAATCCTAGGAATAAAAACTCTATCTCCTGTTAGAGATAACAGCATGGCAAACAGCTATAGTGTTTCAGGATTCTTCATTCCCTGTTGTTTTTGCACTTCTTTCCAATCATTACTGCAAAGGTTGCTAGGATTTTTTAAAAATTATTTTATCTTATTAGGCTCTAAACAAACATATTGTGCTAAGTAGAAAGAAAATAAGCACAGGAGCAGATGGTCATTTCTTGCTATCTGCATGAGCTAGGTGAAAATACAAATAACCAGAATCCCTCACCATGTGTCAGGCACCAGGTTTAGTTTGGCTGTAACTGCTCCCCCGATTGCCATGCAGAGAGCCTCAGCAGCAATCTCAGCTTTGCAAAACCATCATCTTCTCCTGCAGTTCACAGGGGTGAAATAAGGATGCAGAGCTATCTCTGTTGCACCAGATTCCAAAACTTTTTCTGTCCCTCTTGCCAACAAAAGTCCAACTTTACTTTGGTCTTAGCTGAAACATACTTTTCTATTCCTAGTAAAAGCAAGAAGGCTGAATTTGTTAATTATTATTGTCTATTACACATTGTCTTTCAGTTCTACTACCACTTTATCCAGAAAGGGAACATAGCTTTCATATAGTTCTAAAAAGATAAAGATGGAATGTGAATTATTTAAGGTTGATTTCTGATGCAGCAAATATGCATTTTTTAAAGATCTTATCATGAGCTATATTTCAGTTGGTCAAAATCTAGCTAAGCTCAATTCCATATACTTATTTTTCCTTCAAAATTAGTCAAACTCATTTTTATGTACCTATCCCACACTGCTCATATCTTTTCTATCCATTAAGATGCCAAAAGGAAAGTAATTGCAAACACAAACCCCTGCTTTATGTCTCTCATCTCACCCTACTTTTACTCCGAGTCAGCAAACAGATTTTCAAAATAAATCAAAGGCTTCCCACTTCCTTGTGGCGAGACACATCACATTACATTAGAGCCATCTTTCAAACTCTCCTACTAACTGGGGTGAGAATATTAGAATAACATAATTTCAAATTCCAGTCTTGGCAAGTTAATAAAAGGGGTATCTCGGTATTTTTAAATTATATTTTGTAATGGCTTTCAAGCACACTTTACTGGGTGTCTTATTTGTTACAAACAGACAGGTTTTTATGTATAGAAAAATATTTCATATCACATTTAAGCATCTGGACAACAATTACTAGTTTGACCTTTGTAAAAGGCCATCCCTGCAGAAATGAAATTATTCTTCCTTAACTCCTGTCATTTTTGTTGCTGCTCTTCTTTTTTCCCTACAGTTCCTCCATTCTCACAGCTGAGTGAGCATTTAAGAGAGCACCAGGGAGGGAGAAAAACTCTGTAGACCTTGTCTCCAAATTATGTGATGAAGAGACGTTCTGCTAATACACAGCCCTCCTCTTTATCTCCCCCCTGAAATGGGGAGTTGCAATCTCATGTCAGACTTACCCTTTTTTTGCCTCCAAAGCAGGGGCTATTGAAATCTCATTGACAGAATTCACCTATATGACTTTCCAAGTCAACATGGAAAACCAATGAGTATGTCATATATTTCTGCATTGAAATAGGTCCACGAATTTTGCCCAGCTCTGATACAAAGCCAGCACTTGAATGAATGCTGCTTTGCATCCTTAACTGTAAAAGCTGCAACCTGCACAAGTTTGATAACAGCTCACAGTTACTGCTGAAACTTTTTTTTCCACCTTGCAAGCAATTCCTTTAAGGGAGAAAATTGCAGTGCATCCATTAACAGCAATAACTTTGCCTTCCATCCATCCCATGGCTTCATGCATGCTGGGGCTGCCAGAGAAAAGATCCCACATTTCTGGGGGGAAAATGAGCCTGACACTGGGAAATCAACCACATTCCACTGGGATACAAGCCAAACCCTTCATGACAGCCATGGTCAGTCATGGTGATTGCTTTTCTGTTAAACCAAAGTTCACCCTACTTTGTTCATTTGCTTTGCTCTTAAAGAAAAGGATTTCAAGCTCACAGGAGACCAGGTTCTGGAACAGTCCTTCTTGTCCTAATACCAACTGACAGACTGAGCATCTATGGGCTTTCCTCCCACTCCATCTTTCCAGAGACCTGCTAAGACTTTGCAGTGGAAATTAAATAACTACCCCATAATTTTACATGTAACTTGTCACCAGCAGTCTAAGTAATGAAGACACCTGCTGGTTGCCCACCACCCAGGCATCAGAGAGATTTCTCCTGGCATCGACTTTAATTAGTTCATTGCAATGCTTTTTGTCTTCTCATCCTCTTTTCATCAGGAAACCTTCACCCATACTCCTTTCAAAATCCTACTCTGCAGATCTTGAATTGTGCTGAGCTGCAGCTGGCTCAAAAATTGGACCCCTTGTGTTCAAAAACTTCACTACTGAAGGCAGAGCAATAGAGCAATTGCCCTCTCTTATGCCCTACTTATTTCCATGCAGTATAAATGGTTTGCATACCTTGTGAATCATCTAAATTCTGTAAAATCGACATTAAAAATACCTGACCTCATTGGAAATGAAATCTTCCAGCCTCTGATACTGAGAAGTCAGAATTCATTACTGGATGAGCAGAACTGCAGCTACCCATCATTTTCCCCACATGCCATAAATTTATAACAACCCTTTCCCTAACAGCAGACAAGATGTGGTGCATTTGATCACACACAGGTCAGTTCCTTACAGAAAGAACCACAGTGGGAAAAGAAACTTTAGAATATACAAAAAACCTATTATCACCATGGTCTGGCACAGATACAGAGAAAGGAGCACACGAACCACAGCATGAGAGTACCTGCAAGGTGGTACAGTGAAGCACAGCCCAGTGCCAGTAATTAAATGCCTCTGAAGCCTTTGTGGCCTGTTAACAGCAGAGATGTGAACTTTCTAGGGCTCTTGCTCTGCTGCTTAAGGCTCATACTCTGCAGCACAGGGCCAGGAATGCCTGTACTACCAATTAAAATAAGGGGACAAAGAGAGATTTCAAGCACTGAGCTCTTACTACCTACAATTAATGTAATGATTTTTGGACAATTACAGCTAGTTCTTCTATGATAAATCTTATTTTTTGAGGGAGGCTATTTCTAGCTTAGAACAGCCTGTTCTGTTTAGTAATTGCTCACCTCCAAGACATTCTGTCTCCAGAGACCTGCCCTGAAGATGTTCCCTGCAATGGTCTCTGACCCTGCCCAGGACAAGGAAGGAGTATGCCCTTAAAGAGTGGCTCCAGGAAGGCTCTCTGGAAATAGGGGATCTTATTTCTTGAATACAGGCTGTCAAATTAAAAAATACATTACCAAGAAGAATAAGGCAGTTAAAATCTGTTTCAGAGGCCGAGGATCTGAAGATCCAAAAAACACAGACTGGGAAAATTTGAACACTTGTGATGATACGTGCTGTTTATCTGCCAACAGTGCCAGGGAAAGGAACACATTTAGAAGCTGCTTTATGTACCTGCTTTAGGCATTCAATAGCTTCCATTTACCCCAGTTAAAAATGGAGAAGTACTAAATTTTTGAGGACTGTTAACACTCCCTATAAAAATAAAATTTACGTGTACAATGTTTTCTACTGAGTGGAAAAATGGAGGGAGAAGAAGGAGCTGTGTGAGTGATCTGGAGCTGAAGAACCAGTCGTGGTGCTTCTACTAGTGACTGACAGGAGAGCACCTTCCTCTGGCACTGGGGCAAAATACTCAGGCAGCAGCTGCAAGTTACAGGGGTCTGTTGGCCACGGTGGTAATCGGATTTATTTCCTGTCTGCAGAAGTAATTTTATTGGCTCAGTAGATGGGAGAAAAACTACAATAGGCTCAGCTGGAGTCAGAGTGGTGGGAAGCTCTTTACCTGGCTTTGTGCCTGCAGCTCCACCTGAGAACCAGAGAGAGATGGAGAGAAAGGCTCTGTCAGTCCCTGGGAAACCTGATGAAAAGCATTTCAAATTTGCTGCATGAAGGAACTCACTCACTCCCATCTTCCATTTCTGTAAGAGAGATGGGAATTGGAGCCTGTTTTCCCCCAGCCTCATGCCAGTGGCCTGCTTAGAGGAGGAGTGGGTTTCTCACAGAGGAGAGCAGCTTGCTCCCAGTGAGACAGACAAAGTAGCAGAGCCACCTTCCTCCAAACCTTCAGTCCTGTAGAACTTGCTGCATATTCTTTTCCAGCTATTCCTTTTTCCCTCCAGAAGATCCAAAAAGGAGAAGTGAGTGAAGAAAAAAGAAAAGAAAAGAAAAAGAAAAGAAAA
>VWZV01004532.1:368139-400446 GCA_013397155.1 Irena cyanogastra
AAGAAAAGAAAAGAAAAGAAAAGAAAAGAAAAGAAAGAAGGAAAAAAACCCCAAACACAAGTATAGAATAACAAAAAAACCCAAACACAAGTATAGAATAACAAAAAAAATCACTCTTTTTTTTCCACAAAACTTAAAAAAAACCTAACCCTTCTGTTTAGGAAAATCTCTAGCAGCAAAAAACATTTTTCAAATTACATTGATGATGTATTTTTGCTGTGAAAATGTTTCAGTGAAAGAAGGGCTTCAGCTTTTTTATCTTGAACCGAAAGGTGGCTCGAAACCTCCAAGACCAAACACAATAGACTGAATGGGTAGAAGTCTATGAAACAGAGCTGTTGAGCAGAAAAGCCAGCAATCTGTTTATCGAAACTTAGACATGTCAGGGCACAGTGATCTGGTCAATCTGGAGCTGAGGTCACCTTTTCCCAGAGTGTCATCTCACAGAATCACTTAGGTTGGGAAAGACATCACTGAGTGCAGCCATTCACCTAAATCTGTCAGGTCCATCACCAAACCATGGCTCTCACCTCCTCCAGCCTTGCCCTGGAGGTAGGTACCATTCCATGAAGTACAGCGTTTCCTTCAGCTATTTCATTGCCTCTTTCTGCCAAAAACACCAGTGTTAACAAAAAACTTAAACAGAAGCAAACCAACCAAAAGACAAAAAATACTGGTTTTAGGTATGTTTGTTACACTACTAGCTTTGGGCAGGAGTGGCTGAGGAGGGGTGAGGTGTCCACTCACACCCATGAGGAGTTTGTGACTTCTACGGTGGGACAAGAAGGAGCAGCAGAAGCTGGTGGCACATTAACCTCAACCCCATCAACATTTATCAATATCTGAAGGGAGGTGATGGAGGATGGAGCCAGGCTCTGCTCTGTGGTACTGAGCAATGGGACAAGAGACAAGAGGCAGAAAATCATGCACAGATTATTTTGACACAGATGTTAATACACCACACAACAGTTTGCTCCTTTGTTCAGCCTGTGCTAGAAACAACTCCTCCCACTGGCTACAGTCTGATCTTTTCAGCAGGCTTGCACACTAACCCACCTTCCTCTCCCAAGGACAGTTCAACCTTCTAAGGATCATAATTAATCATCACAATACCAACTCCATCCTTCTTGTCAACTTTGAGCAATTGGACCTTTCTCTGAGCCCTCCCTCACCACCCAATTATCTCTGTATCCTCTAAGGCCTTTTAATTTGGGAGAAGTTCTAGAAGAGCATTTATAGCAATTTTGCTGCTATTCTAGACACTAAACCCTCTCAATGGCTACACTGCTTTTTGAGGAGTACTTCATCATCCACCTTCATTCAGTACCCAGGAAGTCAAACCATACATCAGGTGTTGTATGAAAATAGAAGAAAATTCCACCTCCTACATCAGCCAACAAAACAGGAGTTATCAGCTGGATGCAGATATCAGCTGGGGATGCAGACATAACAAGACACTCTTGGTCAGCACAAGTGAGGCCCCTAGCAACCAAAATACTAAATAAATTGGCAGAAAGGAATATATTCCTTTTCTTCAACTTCTCAGCTATACAAGTCATTCATCATATTCCAGACCCTGATCTTAACTTATGAGACATATTAATTCCACACTGCAGCGTGCTCTTCCATATTAGTCACTGCTCTTAGAATTTCTTATGATACTAATTAAGCCCTGAGATTCTTAAATTCTCTAAGCTGTGCACTGTGTTTATATTACAGAACACAGCTCAATTGAGCAGCCAGCTCATTATTGCTCATGCTCAGACTGTGGGATAATGAGCTATTACTGCTTGCCTCAGGTGATTCCTGAGCTAGGAGGCAGCAGGAGGAAGAGCTGCTGTGTGTAGCTGATAGCATTGTCTCACCATGGCAGCATTTAGGAGAGGTTGTCATAAGGAGAAGCCCAAAACTCCAGGACAGAAATCAAAAGGAAAATTCAAGGAGAGAGTGCCAGAAGCCTGAAGTTCTTATTTTCTCTTAGTGGTAGAAATAATTAAGCTCACAATTCTGATGGCAGATCATTATTTCTCCCAAGCAATGATATTTGACTCTTGGAGCAGAAGAAACATCATCACCATGGGCAAAAACTAGACAGAAATGTCTTTTCAGTCTTGGCTGTGATTGCTGAGATGTTACATTCTCCTGTCTTCTCCCACCACCTGGAAATGACTAATCACATCTGCCAATGACTGATTCTACCTTGTCTGTTGGCTTTTTTTGATTTTTGTAGTTTATTATTTTCATAAACTCACTCTGACATTACAGACAAGATACTCATAAAACATCTCTTATTCTTTAAGATCTTTGCAATTCAATCTTTTTCTACAATTCTGCTAGGAAATGCTACTTTCAATCTTCCATAAATTGTTTTTTAATCTATGTGAATAGGAATCACCAAAAATCTAGGTATTCACCATTATAGTATCAAAACTCCTGTGGCTGCTTTTCACATTTGATCCTCCTTCTCAGAAGGATTTGTGGTTGGGATGGGACACTAGGTTAGGTATAGAATAAACAATGTGAGAAAATTAACTCTTACTCCCTTGTCTCCCGGACTTACCTCTAAAGTAATATTTTTTCCACCTCAAAATCTTTATTCAGGCTTTAAAAGACAACCACCTACAGCTCTTCTAACATCACATTCCATATTTTTCAATAACAACAGTCTATATTGGTGGTAACTGAGATAAGGATGCACCTTTGCTGTGTTCTCACTGCCAATTCTTGAAGGAGGGCTGGAGGAGTGGAAGAACAATGTGAGCTTCCAGAACAGGAGCCAGGCTAAGAGGATACAGGAGGTCTCAGTGCTGGATGAAACCCTGGTGCAGAGGGAGGAATTTCTCCAGAGCAGCCTCCTTGGAGTGAGTTATCCCGTGCCTAGGTTTCCCCTCAGGCAGAGCTAGTCCATTCCTGCCGAGGACAATCTGCCAGCCAGTCAGGAAAGGTGTAAACCAGCAAGCCTGCCCTCATGACCCAGAGAGCAAGAGAAGAGCTGTAGTCAACACATTTGGCACTACTGATGCCCTTTGGTGCTTTACTCTGGTAATGAATACAGAAACACATTCCAGCCTGGAGTTCAGAGTTTGTATCCTGCACATTAACAGAGAGTAAAGCCATGATTTCACTCATGCCTGATACTGATGTGATAGCTTGAATTGTGCACTGTAATCCTGGCTTCTAAATTTATTTCCACATTAAAAACAAAAGTAAGATATAATCAATTTTGAATAATATTTTCAGCTCTGTCACCAGAGAGAGCATTGCTTTTCAGACAGTAACTAATAGCATCAAGTACATTTGCAAAGGGTCTAGAAAAAAAAAGCCTGTGAGGAAGGTTTGTGTTATCTGCAAATAATTTGTGTTCAGCGGGTTTTAGGGCTGACAGCTCTGCCTGACCCATCTTTTGTTTTAATTAAGCAAGACAGCACCTTCCATTGAAGGCAGTGTAACACATCTAGCCCCCTTTTTTATCTAAATCATATCTGTTGTGAGGTGTGGAGCTCTCCAAGATTGTCACCAGACAGAGGACAGTTTGGGAAAAGAGCCATCATGAGACTTCAGCAACTCCAGCACTTGTTTAGTTGAGAGAGACTTCTCAGAGATCCTTAATTTCTCTCAGATCCTGGAACAACAAATATATCCAGTGTGCATGAGATAAAGCTGGCCTGAGAAAGTGAGTGTAAGAGCTGAACTTCCATTTCTCCCAACTACCTTAAATCCTTTATCACTTCTAATACAATTAGATTTACTATTTCAAATCAAATCAAATCAAGACTGTAGATTAGTATAAAATAAATAGTAGTATTAGTACTAGTATAAAATAAATAGCTAATTGTATGAAATAGCTCAGGCTGTAAACTGTAGGCAAAGCAGATGGACAATGGAAAAGAAGACAGAAAATAAGCAAATGGGAATAGAAATATGAGTATCTCATGTGAAGGTACTGCTCAAAGCAAATCAGCAGCAGTAATCACAGCTGACAGAAACAAAATTACTCTGGAATCACTGAAATAGAGAGGGATGATTGACTGGTATGCACTCTGTCACTGCTCTGCTTACTACAAGGAAAAAATTATTAACCATTCATACAAATAATAATCAATCAGCAACATTAAAAAGTCTCACAAAGTTTCATGTCCTCTGTCCCCTCAAAATCCTGTCAAAACCGATGTTACCTACAGCATTGCCTGAAGGGCCAGCAATGTCTGCCTATTTCAAAAAAAATCCGTGTTATCCAATTTACTGAAATCAATCTCCGTGTGCAGATTAATTTGGGCCTGTAGATCTGTGAGTGCATCTTAATTTCCTCAGTAAGAAAAGAAAATGAAACCATGTCAGGAAGATAGACCAGCTGTAAGAAAAGAACTAGCTGATAGCTGTGCAAAGGGCCCTTTAGGGCTATCATGTTTACCAAATTTAAATGGCTGGCACCAACAAAAATGTGAGACAATGTCTCCTTTTATGAAAGCAAAATCCAGAAATGTCTTTTGAGTTCAAAACCAGAAGATAGCTTTTGTCAAACCTGATTTCTTACTTCATCAGAAAACACCCTAAAGCCTTCTAGACTGGAGTTTGATGTTTGAAATGGCAGCTTTCAAAATACTACATCTTTATACTTCAAGAACAAACAAGGAATTTGGCATCAACTAATGCCTGAGTTTAGCACAGCTCCCTGGCTTTGCATCTATAATTTGATCCACTTTTCTAAAAAATCAGCACAGTAGACAGTTTTCCTGTTTTAAGGTAGGTTTCCTTTTCTAAGGCAGGTTTATTTCCCATACCAAAGCCTCCTTGTTCTCAGGCACCACACACAAAGACATAAAAACTGATGGCTCCTCTTGCTCCCCTGCTTTGGGAACACCCTCACTTGCCTGCCTCTCCTCCTTGCCAGAAGGACTCTGTGTTTCTTTCATTCTTTCCATACTGGAGGCTCTGTGAAGGATGAGCTATCCCGTTAAACTGCCTTTAAGCAGGATGAATGTAATTACCTGAGCTGGAACATATCCAGAACTCTGGATTTAACAGCCATTAAAAATCTTGTTGAACATTTGTCACACCTTCTCAAATCACCACACACAGTGACAGCTTGGCGTCTGAGAGATGGTAGTTCAGGACAGCACTGCTCTTACACTGTGCCTTTGCTCCTCAAACAAAGAAGAAGTGAATGTCCCAGTCATGGGCACAATGTGATGGATAGTGCATCAATGGGCTTTGCATTTCTCATACATTTTCCACCCAAACATCTAAAGAAGTGCTGGATTAAGCTTTGACAACCCTCCAGGTTTCATAACTGGCTGTTAGTTGCAGCACAAGAAGACGGAAATGTGGCTTCTCAAAGCTCACAGAGCAAATTTTACAGCAGAGCAGGGGATGGATATGTCCTGGATGCTCACCTCTCCTGCTCAGAGACCTCTCCTCCCCGTGCCAGAGGCTCTACAGGAGTTTTAAACACAGAAATAAGCTGGCATGGAGCCCCATAATCCAGATTTACACTCAAGTGTGAGTGCAAGGTTTGTGCTGCAAGACACAGCTCCTGAATTGGTTATTACATCAAATAGAGACAGTCACAGCAAGGAATACTTAAAAGAAATTATTGCCAAAAACCTCCTATTTCTCTCACCAACCTCTCACCTCCTGCCACATTTGGGCACTTCCAGGGCACTTTCCATGAGTGAGGAGTGTGGAATAAGGCTGCTCGTGGGATAAATGGCCCGGGTATGGCAGGGCATGGGCTGGAGGTGGGTTGATGCAGCACAAGCTCTGACTGCTTGATAATCTGGCAGTGGGGAGAGTCCAGGCTGACCTTCCAACACAGCATTGCAGGAGAATATTTGGAGAGGAGGGACTGTTGGGAAAAAGCTCTTTGTTGAGGAAATGTTGATGTATAACTGGTTCTGTTTGTAAATTAATGTGCAGATGACCCCACCATCTTTTCCTGCACAGCTGGAGCAACACATGTTGTGAAAAGAATCAACCTGTTATTCTTAGTGTGTAAGCTGTTCAGTTAAGGTATTTACAAATGGTTTCATGACTGTAGCTCATTACCAGAAGACATCTTCTGCTTTATAGGCTCATTTTTAATATGTGTTTATATTAAAATGAGATGTTGTAGCTTGATCCAGTTTTCATTACAAATTCTAATCTTAAAAGGAAGTGGATAATAAATTCCAAGTTAAATCTCATAGTTACTTGTGCCATGCCCCAAGTGCTAATGGGGAAAGTAATAAAGTAATGCACAGCAGACAAATAAAAGAAAGTGACTTTATTCTAATAAAGCAATTTATCTCTAGACTTCTATCCTCTATGTTCTGAGTCTATGATAAGTATTGCTAATGTAGCACCCACTTCTGGTTCTTCAGATACTTGGTACCAGTGATATTTGTTTATCCAGCTGTGTTTGTTAATCCACTGAAGTCCTGTGTAAGGAAATCTTTGATTACTCTTAGCCATGAGGAGCTTGTGACCTTCATCAAGACTGGCTGCTATCACCAGCTGGCTCAAAGAAATTACCTCAAGTGAGAATCCTATTCCCTTCATAGTTTTTCTGGTCACATGTTTAACCTTGGAAAAGACAGTGTTTCTTTTAGAAAAGAGAGAAACCCCAGCTGAGCTTGTTGCTTAGAGCATGTTGGACTCTTGATTTACTTTTGAGCCTATTAAAGGTCAAGGGCCTCTGCTCATCCTAGAGCACAGTCTCAGAAAGGAACTTTTGTAGGTAAGGTACAGAAATATTTACCTTCTCTGAAAAAAAAAAATTGGTAGCTGCTAAAACAAAAACAATCAGTCAATCAAACAAGCAAACTCAACTGCCTTAATCTGGAGGATGTTGTATGGCAAAGAGTATTAAAAGAGAAAGACTTTTTTGAGAGACATACTGGCAACATTTGCCCATCTTAGATAAACAGAGGAAAAAGGTATGTAAAATGTAGAAGTATGAAAAGATCACCCTAAGATGGTCTAGAGCCTCAAACAACATCTGCTCTCTACAAGCCATAAGAAAAGCTCTAAAAGTCAGTATGCTTGTAAATAAATAAAGTTTGCTTTATTTCTATCAGAGACTCATTCCATTTCACCATCCCAAACTGTGCATCCAGTTTAAGCTAACTGTGCTTCCCATACAGCCAGTTTAAAGGCAAGATCCCTCACCCCAAGTTAAAGAGGAGAGTAAAATATTTCCCTTCTGTAAATCAGCCTCCAGTGGCTGCTGGGGGAGTCCTGGCAGCCTGTCAGATGCAGGGGCTGTGCTGCAGGTCCCTGAGGGAGCCAGGAGCAGCCCTGGAGTGCTGCTCACCAGCAAGGTGCTGCAGCACAGGACCAAGGCAAGCCTGGTGCTCTGCAGGACAAGAGCTAACAGAGAGACTGGACTGTGCAAGGGTTGAACTCAGCCCGCTGGTCTCAGTGATCCCATCCACGAAATCTGCGCTGAACATAACGTGCAGTTAAATCTATGAAATGCAATTATTTCAAGTGTTTCACAGTCATTTTGTATCACAGAGGATTAGCCTGATGAACTCTACAGCAATGAGAGCTGCAATTTTCAGTTTTACTTCATTTTAATATCACAGAAGTATTTTTTTTTTAATGCCTAGATACAATGAGAAAATAAGTAGATGAATGCTAAGAATTCCTGGTTATTTTATATTCCCTTATGGGATTGTTCACAAAATTTATGGATAATTTTAAAATTAGATTACCATTTGTTATTTCTTGCCCCATTTAGTCACAAAAATGACTGGGTTCAATCCCACCAGTGTTGCACTTCACCTCTGGAGAACCTTTGTGTCCCAGAGTTTAATTCTGTTATAGTGAAGATTTTTATAAGCAAAATTGGTGAAGTTGGGGCTGAAAGCAAAGTCTGGAAACATGGCAACTTTTCCTACAACGAAATCTCCAAACATCTATAGTTTCAATAATAATTCTGTTCCAGCAGTGATTGAATCAAGATATCCCATTGACTTAATAATCTAAAACCAAGTTAAATTACTGTGGGTAGGATTACAATCACAGGTACAGCGTAAATGAACAAAAAGAACCCACAATAACTGAAACATTTTCATTTAATGCTGTCACTTAATAATGCCTGGATCTCATTCCAAATGGGAATAAGCAATACAATGGAGTGAAAACATCTCTTGATGAACCACAGAGCTGGGGTGCACTCTGGCACCTGCCTTAACACAGACAGATACTTTCAAGTGCATCTTGGTATGTCCACAGTGCACAGGTGAAGGAAGGAGTTTCACTCAGACTCAAAAAGTGCAAAAGGAAGGTGGTAACTAATTTAGTTTAGTGTGGAATATACTCATATATGTGTGCATGGCAGAAGGCAGAATCAAACTAAGATTATGAGGAGGTGCAGCTGTTAAAGAAGTCATTGTAGGGCTGCAACAAGTAAAAAATGAGATAGAAATTTGAGTCAAAGAGCTCACTAGAAAATGGTTTGGTAGTGTCAGGACACCTGTGGTGCGGCTGTCCCGAAGCTAGGAAGAGAGATTTGGTGTGGGATCTCTGTAAATCATTAAGAGTTCATTGGCTCTAAATTCTATTTTCAGTTGTTCCTCCAACAGAATTTAATTTACTGTCTACATTTTGACTGATTTCTTGTCTTGAAAAAGAAAACATCGCCAGCTCTGTAAACCAAATGAGATCAGCTGTGTACCTAGACATGAGAAAACAACATGCTCTGTAAATTCACTGTAAATCAGCAAGACAGATTCTTCTTGTATTGCCCATTTTTGTCTCCTAAAACAATGGGGACCTACTTTGATTTCCTTTACCATTGTGCTCACTGCTCAGTTTCCTCCACTGCCTATTTCACACACTAGTCACCTCAAGAGCAGAGACATTGTTGTGTTTTAGGCCCCACAGAGCTCCACTGCTTCCTTTCTCTTTCCCCTGTACTGACGAGCACCAGCTTTGCCTTTTACCAGCTTTTTACCAGCTTTTACCTGGCTGGTAAACAGCAGCTGAACTAATTTGTTCCAGACCAAATATCTTGTAAGCTCAGCAAGGCCCTCTCAAACTATTTTCTTCCTGTAAAGCGATTGCATGTCTTTGTGCTTTAGTGAGCAAGTCAGAGAAGGAATTACTGTATTTATCAATATCTCAGAAATAAAGGTTCCTTTTCGTTGTCATGGCTGTATCTGCTTCATTGGTGGAGAGCAGGTTTTTGCTGCCAGAGTGGGTGCTCAGGACAAGCTCTCCACAGAGCAGGGAAGGTCAGTATGGATGACCACTGCTGTTGGTGACCAGTGATTACCTGAGGAGATTCCTGACATCTCTTCATGTTAGTGAGATCAGAATCCAGCCTCTGCTTTCTAGGAATTACTAGGTGGAATCTTATTTGTTCTTTTAAATACTCAGACACAAATTGCTCCAAGCTGTCAATTTATAAAAATGTCTACTTTTGGTACCTCATTTTTTTTCCCCACAGCTACTGTTGGAACAAAAGTAGATGCTAGCTAAATACATCAATTGAATTTAACGTCAAGGTGTAAGTGTCCTGGCAACAGTAGCCTGGGAGAGAAAAGAAATAACAAGGATCATGCATTTCTGCCATGTGAAAAGTCACAAACTGTTTATCTTCACAAAATGATGGCTTAAGTTTGCTAAGATGTTTGGTGTTTTTTCTGACAAAAAAACAAATGTATGAATAATAAGGTGTGAGTATTCCTCTACTTGCTACCAGAATCAATGGTGAAGACACCACATGCTCAAATACAGTTTGCTAAAACACTGCTCTGCATCAAAGTATCATCTGAACAGGTCCAGCAGAAATGTGTGCTCTGTAGTACAAGTACAACAAAAATCCAGTAAAAACCATCAATCACAGGAGTGTAACAAGGAGAAGGGTTAAAAATAGGCACAAGCTTCATAAACATGAAGGGATTTTTTCTGTGTGAAGCTGGGACTCCACACCTCCCAATGTCCTTTGGAAGACCCTCCTTACCAGGGAACACAGCCATCTGCAACACTGGGCAAATATAAAGGTTTCATTCTAAACTCCTGAGCCTGCCATTCCCTCCCCAAAGTTCCCAAGCTGAAAACATTTCTAATGATATAAAATTCATAACAGAGAGCTCTGTTCTGGATGGATGTGCCATTGCAAAGCCCTTTGTCTGCTGTTCATAAAAAGTCAGAAACCTTAATTTTTGTTCACACCAATTATCACTTGCTTCCCAGAGCCAGTGCTGACACCAAGTCCCAAGTGAATAATGACAGCCTGTGTCACACCAGCAGGCACCGAGCACATCAGCTGAGCCTCACACAGCCTCAAGAGCAAACACATCTCAGCAGTGAAGTATCTTAATTTTGGGTTCATCTTTTTTACATTGGGGTCTCAATGGTTGGACTCGATGCTCTTAGATGTCTTTCCAACCTTAACAGTTCTATGATTCTGTGACTCTATACACCCTCTTCACAAATGAGCCAAGGTTGAAGGAGTTTCTGGGTGCTAACATACATTACTTTAAAGCCTACTTAAAAGAAATTAAGGGCTTTTCACATCCAGTGTGATCGTCACATTTGGCTCACATTGAAGCATAAAGAGACCACGACTTTGAGTGATTTATGTCCCAGGTTTTTGGAGTGATCTGTGTTTCAGCATCCTTGCAGTCCATTTGACAATTCAAATTGAAATGTCTTGGCCAGATGGAGATGAATGCTGTCTGGGGCAGTTCTGGGAGTTTTATCCAGGGCTCCTTAGAATAGAAGCAAGGAATGGCTTCTTAGGAGAGAACTTGCACCCTGTCTTTATCAATATCCTCTGTGTTATTAAGAAGCTCCATGTGGAGAACAAGGCTAGGTGTTGTTTTGCTCTGCCCTACAGCAAGGCAGATTTCCCCCACCACAGGCCTGGTGAGTGAAAGCTTCTTCAGCAGAACCCAGGATGGGAATAAAGCTCAACATAGGAAGTTCAGTTTGAGCTGAAGAGATTCCCATTGGCTTTAGTTTCTCTTGCACTGCTGTTTCCATGGCAGTGTTTGGGTGCTGGTGCCTTCACTTCCAACCACAGTATTTTTTCCATGACTCCTATTTAAATGTGCTGCCCATGGCTGTATTATTTTTAATTGGAGTGAGTCCGGCACGCCCCAGCAGTTCTTGCTGTGGCTTTACAAAGAAGCAGAAGCAGGAAGAAGGCTCACATGCTGCTGAGCTGAACTCAGCTGAACTGGACTGAATTCAATTTGTTTGCAACACAGTTTGACATTTTAACAAAACAGTGGCAAATAACTGTAATTTCATTTTATTGTGCTAAGAATAGGAACATAGAGAACAGAAAATGGCATCTTCACTGCACCTGAAGAGTTGAGGCAGTAGGAAGGATGGGATCCATAAGCTGATTTTGATTTTGCATATAAATTATGTTCTTTTCCTCACTAGCATTACCGAATGCCTTCAATTAAAGAAGAGTGTTTATAATTTACAACTTAGCTTTCTGAGAAATAACTTGTTAGAGAAATGAGAGGCAAGAAGCATGGTCTAGTTGCAGGTCAGAGAAGGCTGCGTGTCAATAGCAATCTCCAAGATAACGTTTTTATTTCTGTAAGATAGACCTCTTCCTTAGTTACACAACCTTCTTAGTAATTATACATAATCACTGCAGTTTTACATAATGACAACACTTACATATAATGACTGCATGGGCCATGACAACTTAACTCCTACTGTATTGCTCTTTTAGCTTTCAATTGTATAATATTTAAGGAAAGAGAAGACAATATACACACCAGCAAAGAGCTGGCATTTTAGGCATATCTTTACCCTTAAATAAAAATTAGTTTAAACCTGTTGGCAGAATGGGGATGAAATTGTTTCCAGCGTACTTCAAAATGCCAGACTTCAGCACAGGAGTTGTCTTTACTGTCTGAGAAATGCCAGAGTCTGGGTACACAACAGAGAGCACCAGCTCCAAGAGGTGCCCAGCTTGCACCCTCTTTTATGGGTCAGATCAGAAAAAGCACCTTAGTTTTATAGCTGAGGCATAGATGGATAGCTTTAAAAAACAAGTGCTGAGCTAAGAGCTGTAAGGATGAAATTCCCGCCTGTCAGGAAAGCTGATGGTCTGGACCCATGCAGGTCAGGAAGCCTTTTCTGCCCAGGAGCTGCTGACAGGTGCTCCAGCTCTGAATGGGCATTTCCCAAGTGCTTCAGTTTTAGAGATCTGTCCTTCCCCTGTTTAGGAAGGGTTAACAGCTCTGTACATTGCGAGGGGTTACAACAGAAGTAGCTATGTACCTCACCAATTCTGCAGTATTGCATCTCTGTTCCTTTAAATATGTATTGCTCACTCTTTTAGTTTATTGGGATGATTTTTCAGTTCCCCAGAAATTTCAGAAAAGACACTGGACATCTAAGGAACAAGAAGAGGCTAAGAAAATGCATAGCACTCCTAGCATCAAGGAAAGTGGGTCCCAGCCTGGGAGGCTCCTAAAAGCCCTGCAAGGGGTGGGAAGGGTTGCCTACCGAACCCCTAAAAGTCACAGAAAAAAAAAAAAGTAATGTGCTGCAGAGGTTTAGGCCAATTTATCAAGTATATTCTTTCTGGATGTATAGACAGCTACTGGATCATGAGCAGAACACTGTGGCCTCATTAGAGGGGTGTGTGTGACTCAGATCCCAGTGAAGGCTGCCATGACCTCCTGTGAGGAGTGCAGCTGTGCCTGAAGATGGGTTGTCTCTGGGAATGTGGTAGCTCAATTCCATGGCTCCAGTCCCCCTCTGAAGACATTCTGCCTTTGCTAAACAGGAATACCTTTTCTCCCTCAATTTCACCTTCCAATTTACCAGCACAGCCATTTCCTCAGCCTGGCACCCAGTGGTAATCTCTCTTTTGGAGCGCTGTGCGTGTGCCCAGCCCTCTGCAGACAGAGCCACGCTCCCTCCCGCTGCACTGGGAGGTGACAGGACATGGGAAGGCTCCCCCAGGGCTGTCTGACTCCATTAGGAAGGTTTGTGCTCCCTGGATGGGCACAGCTGCTGTGGATCAGAGCTGGCTGCCATCCAGCTGGCACAAAGCAGCGGGAGGAAAAGTCCACTTTTCCTGAGCCTTAATAGTGCTATTTGAGGACCTTCAGGAACTCCATTAAGGTGAGGTAAATTGAGTTAATTATGCACATTAATCATGCTTATTAATGTAGTGCTAATGAGGATACAGGGTCCTCCTTTTTATCTGACATTAAGCAAGCACAAAAAGTCCTACTGACTAAATGGTGCATGTGGGAGAGAGGGCATGAAAACCCTGAGACATGCCAAAAAGATCTACCTGCAAAAATTGATTATTTTTTGGCAGGGATTTCTGCCTCTCTACATTCACATCTGATTCCTGTCACCAAAATCAAGATTTCTTGTTGTCAAAACAAAACTGCCTCTATGGACAGAGAAATTCTTTGCCATAGCTGATCACCTGCATGCCAATGGCAGGGTGCTCCTGTTTCCACAGCTAGGGCTAGTCCAGAGAGCTACACAGAGAGCTGTGCTGTACAGGCACAGAACTGAGAGCCAGCCTCTCTTTCCTGGATGTCCACTGCTCTTAAAACTGACAGTGAGTTTTGAAATTTGACTTTCTCCTGCCCTGCCCCTTTGTGAGTAGGGAAAGACAGTAGTCTGCAAGAAATAAGGTGGAGATTGTTTCTGGATGAGAAATGTAAATTCATTGTCTGACCAGTTCCCTCTGAAACCAGCTCTAAGCAGTTCTGGGACCAATTAAATCTCAGTTCCTTGTGGAATTTAGATGAGGTTTGGTTCTATATCCAACATTACTCCAACTAGTTCTGCATTTTTTGGAAAGTTCAGTGTGTTCTCATACCGTCTCAGGGCTCATATACCTGTCATGAATTCTCATCACAAAAATATTATTCTGATGGGATTCAGAACAGGGTTTGAACTCCAGAAGTCTTCAAATAAAGGCTGAGTTGCATCTAAGGAGCACCAAAAAAGACTCAGAAGAGAGGCAGGGCCGACTGTTGTGTGGTGCCACCACAGCCAAACCACTCTAGCAGGCCTAGTCTAGACCAGAGTGAACTGTTATACTCCATTTGAGGCCAAGCTTTGGGGTCAAGGATGAGATTAAGAGAGTTTAGGAGATAGGAAACAAATATAGAAGTGACATAATCTGTAAGCTTTGAGGAGAGGCCCATGAAACTCAATGAAGGTTCTTCAGGGTTCAAAAGCATTTCAATATTGAGAAGAACCAGAGGAAGAGCAAAACAATGAGGAAAGGGACTTTAGTAAGAAGCACCTTAGGATGAAATTTTCTTTTCTGGGGTTTAATGCCACTCTATTTGCCCTTATCTCTATTTTCTAAGGCAACTGTTTGTATGTGGTTAAAGAATAGGAAAAAAAGACAGTAAAAATACCCAAGAAGTTTCCCATAACCTTTCACAAGTAATCTTAATTTGAAAATATCTCCTTCCCATAAATATGAAGGAATTAATCTGGATGTCATCTTCTTTTGGTAGCAGATTTGGTCATTGACTCCCAGAATGCTAATATCGTAAAAAAAAAAAAAAAAAGATAGAGTTCAGTGCTCGGACAAAAAGGAATATAAGGAAATGAATAGTTAAATATGAATACAAAGGGTGCAGGAAATACAAAATAGTCTGAGAGCAGCCTAGAGACTGACTGACTTTTCTGAGAAATCTTGGTGAACGGGAGTGTGGTGAGCACATGGCAAAGTGCAGGTGACAGAGGTTTGGTTCTCAGTCCTGCCCTCCCGTGTGGCTGACAGGAGATCCATCAGGATCAGTTTTGTGCTCTGGCTGAGATTCACCACACAGAAGGAAGGACTCCTTCCCCAACCCTTGTGGGGCTGACTTTCAGTGGGACTTAGAAAAACTCAGCAGCAAGCCCTGACTTTCCCAAGAGAGAGCTGCTTTCCTTTCCAAGGACAGCTCTGTGGAGAATTTTAGGTTCTCAAGAAATAGACTGATACAAGGTTTTGTAAGCATCTCTCATTCTCAAAACAACAGCTGTTGTTTCACTTTGCTTACTTTTCCCTTTGTGTCTGTTCTCAAAACATGCTCTCTCTGCCTCAACCAAGGGTGCTAGAGAGGCGTTGTTCCATTTAGCCAATCACGTAATTGTTAGCGAAAGGCTCTATAAAAAGTCACCTTGTTATAATAAAGTAAAGCCTTCTGATTAATCTTGAAACTTTGGAGTTCTTAATTTCATTCTAAGTATTCCAGCGACAATCCCTAATGTCAGCTAATATGGTGTAAACTCCTCTACCAGACGAGTGAATCCTCCTTTCCTTGGCGTGTAAGATGGAAATGCATCTCCCACGGAGTGAGAGCAACGGGAAAGAGCAAGCAGTGTAGGATGAAGGCAGAGGAGGTTAGGAAGGGAAAGAGAGATGTTGCTTTGCTTTGGCCTGTGAAGGCCTGGGGACAGTCCTGTTGGGGCTGCCAGAAGCTCTTGTTGCTCCATTGATTACTGTCCCTTTCTCCTCTGAGAGGTCTGGTTAGCGTGGTCTGCACTAAACTTCTGGATGCCTTCCCAGCTACTTCTATGCAGACAAGGCTTTATTCTGTCTTGTACTTCCCTTCTGCTCTGATAAACCTTCCATGACCCTCCAGGACGAGCTCTGCTGGCTCACTCCTGTGAACAGCCAGACAACACACAGGCTGGAGTGACCCCAGAACTCTCTGGGAGCATGCTTTCTGCTTGCCACTCTCAGCAGTGATGAAGAATCAACACCACCCAGTTCAAGAGTACAAATATTTACACTGTTCTGACTGTCATACCCCAGGTTGCCAAACATTTCATTATTTCATGAAGTATGTAGCATACAAAGCTATTCACCTCCTGATTTCCATCAGCTTATACAGCATCAATGTTTTAGGTAAATGGGGACTCCTCCAATCTTCATTAGGCCACTCTGACAATGGCTTTTGAGCAGTGTTGTACTCCCCATGGTTCAGGTTCATAGCCACCATAAAAAACCAGAGTAGCAGGAATTTTTCCTCTGCATCAAAGATGAGACTAATTTCACTGGTGAGATTACAAAGCAGTTCAGTGAGAGTGCACTAGGACAAGCTGGAAATGACAGAAAGTAGATTGGGGAATTAGGTTGTTTTCCTTCCCAGGTCTTTCTCTATCAATGGCCTGTGCTGTCCAGTGGTCACTATCTACATTCCAGTGAGCCATACCCTTCCAGGTGTTTCAGAGACTATGCACATCTTCTGACTCCTCTCTCCCAGCCCTCCAGGGTACAGTCACCCACATAAGGGCTTCAGGAGGGTCCCACCTCCTCCTGCAGTCCAGCTGTCTCTACTTTATCCATCTACACACCATCATTTGGCACAGGATTGACCACTGGATTCATGTCAGTAGTGGCAGAAGCCCAGCATGCATCAAGAACCTCCCGAAGTCTGAGACAAAAGTTATAATCCCACACTCCTCATTACCTGAATTAAGCCAGGTCTTTGCACTGTGTATTGCAGTCTCCTTGCTGATAGCACTTTCTATTGTGTGTCTCTCAAGAGCTCTCCAGCTGATTAATTACTTTGTTGATACACTGAACATGGTGGCAAACTCAGATCATGATGAGAAACATGTATTCTGTTTATTTTATGTAGCCTGAAATGCTCTGTGGAAATACTTCCTATTTTCCTTCCTGTACTGCCACAGGAGTTCTGTACAGCTCTGATTCAGCCCTTTGCTGGCACAGGGAACTCCTGCCAGCAAGTCTAACATCTGCCTGCATTTCTGTCATTGCACAATGTCTATCATTGTCTCCTCCATGATAATTTTTTCAGGTACAGAAAGTTCTGTGCTTAGGTTTCACACATGATCCTCCTGCAAAATCCTCTGCTGGTCACCTGCCTCACATCTGCCAGCATTTTGGGGGATCCCTTTGTTTCCTGCCACTGATCTTATGCCACTTGTTTTGTTGTTTCCTTCTGTGAGTGCCCATTGCTGGTATGTCTCAGCTCTGATACCACCAGTCTCAAATCTGATACCAATCTGTATCAGATTTAACAGCACTCGTTTCAAATCTGTACCTCTTGGCAGTCCCAGAAACCAGAAAGCCATGAGACACCAACACTTGTGGGTCAATCTAACAAACTGTTATGTTAAAAACTCACATGCTACAATCAGCACATGTGGTTATGATTGTGGTTATGTGGATTTTATTCTTGCTAGTTAATGACCATTAGCCATTTGTGCTTGACTAATGGTCAGGGACTTTGGTCAGAACTGGAAAACAGGCTAGATCTGTACAGGGAAGGATGTGCAATGTCCTCTCAGAGCATCCTAGCTGAAGTTGGCCCAGAGTTTCCCTGTGCTGTGGTTTACTATGTGAATAACTCTGAGAGGGACAGAGATCTGACCTGGTCACAGGTTTTTTTCTGGTTAATCTCAGAAAGAGTCTGGTTTGTGCATAATCCAATAGAGAATTCACATTGATAACTCACGTCAATGACTTCCAACTAAAACGTGTGCAATTTTGTATTGCATTTCCATTTTTCTTTATCCTGTTTCCAGTTCCATGTATGACTTCCTGTGCTGGTGCATCCCCCAGCCCTCCCAGGCTGCTCCATGACCTAAGAAATGCTTTTTAGGCCTCAGCCTTGATGAACTGCACCTGGGCCCAGCTCCTCCCGAGCTTATCAGAAACACAGCTCCCAGAACTAGTCCTGTCTAACGAGCTCCTGGTTTTTAATGAACAGCCTTGGAAAATCATTTTTCTTGTCTGAAAAATAACACGACCACAATAATATTTTTGTTATTGAACCTTCAAAGAAAGTTACTGACCCAAACTGGTCTCTGTGCCTGCAAGCAGATTTGCTGTTGCAAATGGGTTGTGGATGTGGCTCTCCTGGATACCTAAGCACTTTAGATTTATAAGTTAGGCCTGTAAGGGAGTGACTCTAGTGGTGTAGTGAAATCTATTTGAATCCTTCATTAAATTGTTTAACTTAAACTAATGTTGTTTGACATTTAGGCACTAACTGTCAAACAAGACTAGGTCTCAGTTCAGCAAGGAGGTCTACTCTGAACCTTTTGTACTACAGAAAGGCCTTCCTTATTCCTTTTTACCCTTACCCTTTCCCACTCTTATCCCTATCTTCACCCACTAATCCTACTGCCCTTCAGATAATTTTTTATTTTGATAGTTGATTGATTGATTTTAGACTTGCTTTTTCTCTGTGTGAGACTTTTCCATCTGCAAGAAAGCTCCAAAGTCAACAGTTACAGCAGATGCACTCTAAATTTTATGACATTCATAGCAATGTGAGTTTGTTCTTCTCCATGTTTCAGAGTGCCTGGACTTTTATTTTACTTTCTGGAAGGTTTCTGTCAAACAACTTGCAAAACTTTTGTAGTACAGCATTTGGTTCACAGACAATAATCAGCAATGGCATTGAAAAATTTTGCATACAGCCACATTTTATTTAAGCTATAGCTGAGTTTCTACAGTTTACCTCAACTCATACAATGATTTAATCATTCTTTTGATCTCTGTGAACCCTGGTGAAAGTTTCTTACATTTAATTTGTGATCCTAACTTTTAAAATTAAATCAATAACGCTTTGTTCAGTGAGAAACTTTTAAATGCAGGCACAGCTCTAAGCTTGGGAATAGTCTAATTGACTTCAAAGGAATTAAAAGGTGCTTAAGAACCTTGCTGAATTAATAACTAATTGCATTATAACTCCAGGAACAAACTTAGTTTAACTTGAAAGTTCAGTATGGTTTATTCAAACTTCCAGTTACAGATGGAATGTTTAGGTCTGTATGAACAAACACAGTGGCATATCAGAAACTGCAAATTAAAACTTGCACGAAGGAAAGAAGACTAGCTCTAGAGATACAGGAAGAAGCTAGTCTAACACCATTTCAAAAGATTATCCAAAAAAATTGATGCTCTCTTCTTTATTCTTACAAGCTGAAAGATTATAAGGACTGATAGTATAAAATTACAAAGATAGGAGAAATGAATGAACCACTGGAAGGGAATGAAGGGTCTATTCAAAAGACAGTTCCTCTTGCTTTCCCTGCTGAAAAGGATTCTGTTACTTCTCATACACAGAAAATGCTGTAATTTTTCTCTTCTGCAATATTATGTGCAGAAGAAACAACCAAAAAACAGTTTTGATGGTACTTGAACAGATTTCAAGAAGACTTGCAGTGTGCTATGAATAGAAATACATTTGTTAACTGAGGGAGAGGAACAAGACATTTTTTTCTTTGCCAAACTCAGATAAAATGTAACCAAATTGCTGGACTGGTGAGATGATATCCTCTCCTCCTTCCTTGCTCCCAGGGACAAAGGAAACTTTCTTCTAGTGTAAAAGCTTTCTTTTTTTGGCTGAAATAATTATGAAAGATGCTGTTATTTTTTAAATCCTTTACAAAAAGAAGATTTTATTAGAAAACTTCAAACTGTGATGTTATGATAGGATTCTGCTTTTAATTCCTGTGAATGCTTAAGGAATTGACCTGGAATTGTCCCTTCAAATAAGGATTTGCAGAACCACATATTTGGTTCAGAATACACTAATATTCCTTGCATATTCATTTTGAGAAATAATAATTTAAAATGAAAGGAAGGTAATTAATCTAATTTCAACTGGTACATGATCACAGGTCAGTAAGGCTTGGGCTAATTTAATCATTTTGATGAGCTTACATCCAAGACAAATATGGTTTATAAGAAAGAGCAAAGCTGAGTTTCCAGCCACTATGTCGATTAAATTATTATTCACACATTATTCATCACTGTTGCAAATACACCACATCCTTCCTGTGCTGTTGAAGTCACCTGCTGCCTGAATGCAGCTATCAAAGCCATGTGTTATTATGATATATGGTGCAGTAAGCTCAAAGATTTTCCACATAAATCAAAACAGCTAGAGAATTGCAAGTTAGCCTAGTTTACACCAGGGTCCTAACTTGCAAGAAATAAAATTATAAATATGTATTTTCACCCTCCTGAAATGTTCCCAAAAGCAACTGGAGGAAAATGGTTTTCCATTACTGAAAACAAAGCATGTGGACTGCTGAGTGTGGATGGCAGAAGGCATCTAGGAAGTGGCAAAAGTCTTTTAAAGCATCACTTTGTCATGATCAGAACCTGAGTATCCTGCAAAGGGCAGGTAAGAAAGGCCTGTTGGCTCCTCATGCCTCTGAGGAATCCCTTTGTGAAGTCTCTTCTTGTGTAACAACCTCACCTGCTGCAGACACCCTTATATATGTTTCTTTTCTGCAGAATTGGATCCCAGCATTTTAGCTCAGACAAGTCACTACCAGGTGACAAAAAGGAAGGGCTATTATCCATCTGAGTTGATGAAGCTGACATTTTCTGTGCTGTAGCAGCTTCTCAGGGCTAAGCTAATTACATTGTGGGACTTAACAAGCAAATTATCTAGTTAGAGTATTTATGGGGCTTCCATTATCCCAAGTTTCCCGTGCAAGAACTTGAATCACTCCCTTGTAAGTAAGGAATATCCTTAAGCTGTGTTCTGGTTTGAAAGCAAAACCAGTGAGACTCCAAGTCAGAAATACAATTTATTAGGAAAATAAAAACAAGAAAAAAAAAGTACATGCAATAATACAAAAGAAAAACCACTGACAGAGTCAGAATACAACTTGCCACCTCACTAATTAGGGTGGTGGTAGCAGTCCAGATGAAATGGTCTCTGTTGAAGTGGTGATCTCATAGAAAAGGATTCAGTATCTATTGTCCTCTGGAAAACCAGTGTGTAAAGAGCTGCTTGTTCTGTCTCAAATTCCAGATTATATCCAGGTGGGGATGCTTAGCTCCTCCCTCCTGGGCGGAGCATCTCCCAATGGGCTGAGACCATTCTGTGAGTCACTGGTGAGTCCTTGAGTGCCCATTAAACAGAAATGGCCCCCTGAGGGAGTTATCTCTGAGTCATGTGGCAGCATTAACAGGAGATAAGGAAAAACAATGCCCCTAAGTTTCAAGAGCTTTTGGAGATGGGGTTAGAATATATCTTTATAGTGTAACCTAGGACAAGCTGGTATCAGTGGGGCACTGAGGCTGGGAGAGTGCACCAGCCTGGGTGCCTGCAGCACTGCCCTCAGCTCTGTGTCACCCTGGAGCACTGCCCTCAGCTCTCTGGGTGTCTGCAGCCCTGCTCTCAGCTCTCTGTGTCACCCTGGAGCACCCATGTGTGCAGTGGCACAGAATCACATGGTTGGAAGAGACCTTCAAGATCATTGAGTCCAACCCGTTCCCTGACACCTCAACTAAACCATGGCACTGAGTGCCACATCCAATCTTTTTTTTAAACACATCCAGGTATGGTGACTCCACCACCTCCCCGGGCAGACCATTCCAGTACTTTATCACTCTTTCTTTGAAAAGCTTTTTCCTAATGTCTAACCTATATTTCCTTTGGTGCAGCTTGAGACTGTGACCTCTGGTTCTGTCAGTTGCTGCTTGGAGAAAGAGACCAATTCCCATCTCACTACAACTGCTCTTTGGAGAGCTGTACAGAATAATAAAGTCACCCCTGAGTCTCCTTTTCTCCAGACTAAACACCCCCAGCTCCCTCAGTGGTTCTTCACTTTTGTGTCTGTGTTCCAGCCCCTCACCAGCCTCGTTCCCTCCTCTGGACACACTCAAGCATCTCAATGTCCTTCCCAAACTGAGGGGCCCAGAACTGGACACAGCACTCGAGGTGTGGCATCACCACTGCCCAGTACAGGGGCAGAATGACCTCCCTGCTCCTGCTGGCCACACTGTTCCTGATACAGGCCAGGATGTCCTTGGCCTTCTTGGCCATCAGAGCACACTGCTGGCTCATGTCCAGCCTGCTGTCCACCAGCACCCCCAGGTCCCTTTCTGCCTGGGCACTGTCCAGCCACACCGTCCCCAGGCTATAACACTGCAGGGGGTTATTGTGGCCAAAATGCAGGACTTGGCACTTGGACTTAGTAAACTTCATCCTGTTAGACTCTGCCCATTCATCCAACCATTCCAGATCTCTCTGCAGAGCCCTCCTACCTTCCAACAGATGGACACACACTCCCAGCTTAGTGTCATCTGCAAATTTACTAATGAAAGACACAATTTACTAATGAAAGACTCACCACAGAGCAGGTCTGCCTGCCTGGGGGACAGGTTCATGCCTTAGCCTGCCCCATCACACGTGGGGAGCTCCCTTTTTCCTGAACAGGGCTCACACAGAATTCCTGTCAGATCCCAGAGGACCTGGGCAGGTGACAAAAGAGCAGGATTAAGGATGAAACCCACACGTAACAGAAAGGCTTTGCAGAAAGTGGCTTGGGGTTAAACTAGGCAGAGTACCCAAAGTCTCTCTGTCTGGGGATGTATTTGCAAGGCTTGTTAGGAGCTCTGGGTTTGAACACTACCCTGACTGCCCTGAACTTCTGTAGTATTTTAAATCTCAGACTGCAATGTCCAGCCTGGGCCCTTTCTGAGCCCCTAGAAATGGTGTGTCACAAAGCCACATTTCAGGCTTGTCACACAAACAGTGCTGATGATTTTCTTTCATAAAACAAGCTGATAACACCTGATGCTGAGGTCAGGATTTGGGAGTTACAGGCTGCTTCAAGCAAGGTAACTGGGGACTTCAGCTGCAGAGAGTACCAAACAAGGATCAGAGATCTTCAGGACATTGGAATAGGAAGAGAGACTCAGTACTGAGACCAAATCACAAATAACCTGTGCAACACCACAATTTCTCCATCTGGGAGCCCACTGGTAAACATTAATCTCTCCTTGTGGGAGTTAAGTATTTTTTTAAAAAATTAGTTTGCTTTTTGTTTTTATCCACAACTGTCTTTCACTGCATATCTGAAAAAATGGTTTAGGACTGGTTTCATTTTCTGAAAATTTCTTTTCATGAACCTACTATATTATTAAGAGATGAAAAAATGTTCTGCAAACATCCTTTGGAAACAAAGATGTACAAAGTGTTTTATCTATTTCTTTTAAGAAGAATGGAATGAAAAGTGTGGATGGAGTTTTAACCCCCTTCAGGACTGGAACACTGATGAAGCCATATGGAAAACCTACTCAATAGAATATCTATGGATAAATGAAAGAATTCTGGTTTTGAAGCTTCTTATTCTTAACACTAAATTCCATTTCACAAGGCATACGTACATGCATCTCTAAAGTATTACCCAAAAAATCCTCTTAACACTGCAGCAGCTTTCATCTCTCTGCTTTCTGAAAAGACTAATCCATACCTACAGAAACAAGGCACCTTTTGTTCAGCTCCATTGCTAGGACATTTTTTGTTACATTTTTCCTCTGTAGAAGCATAACAGAATGAAGGTTAATATGGACCCAAGGAAGCAAATACAAAGGCAGGCTTACATTCAGTGTGTGAATCTCGACTCAAAGGAGGATTGGATAGGCATGAGGATATTATCCATCTGTAGTTAATACATTTCTTTCTATGATAATGTGTTTGTGGCTCTGATTATCTGCTTGGGCTGGCCCTAGAACCACAATGAAAGAATAAATTGAATCTGGAGTAATAGTGCTATCTAAGTCACATCTATATTAGTAAATTGAGTATTTCCAGGGCCAATTTCTGGTACCAAGGTGAGCTAGCATAGATTGGCCCCAAATTCAGCTGAATTTCTTTCACCTTCAAAGCAAGGTGCCTGCACCAACAGTGATGCTGGGACCAGTTTCCAGCCCTGCTAACCACCCACCTGCACTGGGATTTGAGCCAGCAGCACTCAACCACGGGACAAAACCACCCCAGGGACCATCCTGGGCTCCCGAGAAGAAATGTCAAAATGCAGCACCCGAGGGTGTTCCTGGCCTGGTGTAATTTATGTCTCCATATCTGCTCATGCTAGGCTGCTCACCTGTGGCAGAGAAAGCTGCTGAGGACAAAGTTTTTGTTGTGTCTGTGTGACACAGACATTGTGCCAACTGGGGCAGATCCCTGGGAACTTTTTCTTTTGTTCTCACTGCTGTTTCTTTCAGTGCAGTGTGTATTACCTCACACGGTTCTGGCTGCTGTTAAGGTTAGTGATAGTCAGGTAACCTTGAGGAAAGATTATGGGGACCACTGGTATTCAGATAAAAATGCTTCAAGCCAGGATCCTTATCAAGGATTTTTGGTCTATGTTTCCTGTTTGGTTTAGTGCCCTTCCAGACAAATGGGGATTTTCCACAGCTCATTTAACAGGATGTATAATTCACTGGTGAGCTGCACACCACCCCATCTGTGCCAGCCCACAGAGCAGAAGGGCTGGGATAGCCCCCAGCTACAGAGCCCAGCTCTTGTACAGCGTCATTCATCGCATTCCCAAGCTCCTGGCTCTCATGCCTGGCCTGCCAGCTGACTCAGAGGCTTGCACACATGTGCCTTTGAAAACCAGAGTAAACTGGTCATCTACAGCCCGTTATAACTTTGTTCCATATGTTTGTTTTTCCTTATGGCTGATTTCTGTTTCAGATCAGAACCTGCCTGGGGTCAGTGGTCAGTGCTGAGAGAGCAGTGACCCTCTTCCCCAGAAGACCTGTGTGTGGAAATTGGTGATTGTTTTCTTTAATTGAGCTACAAAAAACTTAATGAATACTTCAGCTATCTTATTCCCAGGTGTCTTCTTCCTTCATCTCTGAAATTCAGGTTGCATCCTCCCTGCTTGGGGATCACTCTTTTTTTACATGCCACCTCATACATTGATGTCTTGAACCCAATCATGTTTCTTGCTGCAATTGCAAGATAAATAATAGCTATATTTTACTCTTTCAGGATTTAGACTTTTGTTATTTATGACAGATTTTATATTCAGCTGTGGCTTTAATATATTGATGTTTTAAAATCAATAAAATTTTGGAGATGGAATGACTTTGTGCACGTCCTGTGCGTCACAGTCACGTACATCAAATTACTTTTTTTTTAAATTTAACCTTAGCTTAAATACATCCTTGATAAAGGTTGTCTGAGAAGCATGTACTCATTCCATGCAGCAGGAGAAGGTGCTGGCTATTTTCCCAGGTGCAAAACAAATGATGCCATAAGACTCTGCTCCCTTCAAAAGGGGCACTGATCTTTCTTTCCTTTCAAGTCACTCTCTGGTTGCTTTGACCTTCCTTAAGTGTTTCCTTTTATTGCTTTTTTTTTTTTCTCCAGCTGGAGAATCATTGGAATAAAATCTGACCTCAATGATTCATCCAAGGCCACAAAATGAACAGGCTTTTTATGAAAAACAAAAGATGAGAACACTGATCCATGTCTCTGTCCCAGTCAGATGGCTGAGGTCCTTCTGCTTGCCCTGTGGCCAACTTCAGTGGCAAACTTTGGTCCAGTGCATGCTCACATGCATGTCTCCAAAATCCCACATGCACCAGTGTGTTCACATACAGGTACCCAATTATTCCCCTGCTTGCTGGCACAGTGCTGCTTTCTTCGGGCTAATGTTGATGTAAAATCAAAAAGTGGAAGCTAGAGCAGCAGAAAATTTTCCTATTGTGTAGTTCCTGGTAAATGCCCACAGAAGAACTTCTTTAGTGTGAGGGTGACCAAGTGCTGGAAGAGATTGCCCAGAGAAGTTGTGGAGTCTCTCCCTCACTGGAGATATTCCAGAGCCATCTGGACACAATCCTATTCCATGTGCTCCAGGGTGATCCTGCTTGAGCAGGGAGGTTGAACCAGATGATCCCACTGTGGATCCTTCCATCCTGACCCATTCTTTGGTTCTGTGAAATGAGCTGAGCTCATGTGCAGTCACAAAGGCTGGGGGCAAGTTGGGGCTGGTAAAGTTGTTGAATGCTGTTTCAAGAGCACCTCTTTCCTCCTCTAATGCAAGAGAATGGCTCAGGAAGGACTGAGGCCAGGCCATCCCATGGCTCTCCTGTTTCCTACAGGGTTCCTTTCCAAAATTCTGATTCTTTAAAACCAGTTTTAATTTTTTAAATGCTACGTGTTCTATTTGCCCAAGTATGATATAAGAAATGACCTGGCTTATCAGAAATGCATTTGCTGCTAACACCAATAATACAGGAATAAAGGACACACTGAGTGAAGGAAAACCTCAGTGAAGGCTGAGCATACTCCTGCCAGGCTGCAGCCCACTTCAAGGTTCTGCCCAAGTTAATAGGGCAGAAGTTACAGTGCCCCAAGGCATTAAGCAATGAGCATATTCTGCCTTCAAAAGGACACTTGGAACACTCTAAAAAACAAGTGGTTCACTTAAAAGATGTGGTTTGAAAGACTAATTCTCCATGCATTAGAAACAATACTTACAAGGCCTTTAGCTTTTGGCCAAGACATCTAAGAAGTTACGGATCTGGAGGAAGTGGGAGGGTGAAGCAGCACCATAGTGGGTGGCTGATTATATCCATGAATTTATACCCCTTGCAGTGTGGATGCTTTTCCCTTAAGTCATTGTAGCAAAATGTGATTTATTACTGCAAGGCAGATTGACATCTCAGTCTGAGAAGTTCTGAAATGGGAGATTTGAAAAGCTTCATTAAAGAAATGATAGGGATGGGCTGTGAGGAGGTTCCTAAGGAAACTTTGTAAAGACATTTTGCTTTCTAATATAAGTCATTATTAAAGTAAATGAGCATGAATTTTGCAAAGAAATGAGGCATTATGTCCCATGAGATTTCATCTACCTGTCACTACGGTCAGTGAAAGAACCTGCATTAATCAAAAAAGAGAAATAATTTCATCTAATCGCTGAGGGAACCTGAAGACCCACTTTTTCACATTTGGTTTAATTCATATTTTTCTTTTCATCAGTCTTTTCATTACCTGTATGTCTCATTAATGCAGAGGAAACAGTTTCTGTAAAAGAATTTTTTTTTTCTAGCAAAAATTAAAGGTCTCCAGCTTGCTGAAAATATTAGGTTTCAAAATTGAGCTTCAGTTACATCCTCTCGATAGTGTTTTCCTCATCTTCTGCATACCTAACTTAGGAAATGAGGATCTTTTCAGAAGAAATACTCAGCATGTCCAGTTGTAAGCTGCACTCCAGGCACAGGAGGTGTTTGGCTGGTATGTTCAGAAAAATGGGAATGTGGCACTTCATAAGGGATATGCAGAGTGAATGTAGATGCCAGGTGTCATTATCAGTCCTCTACAGAGGAACAGAGATATTGAGAACACAGATTTCCTGGTGTGAGTGTGTGTGCAAGCATAGTGACAAATGCCACAGAAGAACAAAAAGGATATTGGCCAGATGGTCACTAACCAAAAACATGGGGGAAATAACTTTTTGTCAACTTGTTCAATGCTTTATAAAGTCACTGAAGGGATTTGTTCCAAATTAAAAATAGTGTGTTAATTTATCATTAAGGACTGAGTCCTCATGTATACAAATGAGGAGGACAAATGGAAAGAAAACAAGAAAATGAACATCCCTAAATCCTAAGCACTTGAATTTGCAGTCATAATGTTCATTTAGTGCAAAATTTTGCATATAAAAATTCTTGAGTATTAAACCAATGACTTAGAAGAAACTGTGAGTCACAAGAAATTACATAAGAAGAGCTGTATAGAAAATATATTGCTAATAAAAAACATTTCACTTTCTCAGACATTAGCAAGTCACTTAGATCTGCATCTCAGTGTTGACCTGTATTGAATTGTGTATATGTGCCATGAGCAATGGGACTGCTCAGGATATCTCCAGAAGGCAAAAGCTGTTACAAAATGAATGAAAACTTCTCAGACAGTGAAAGAGCAGACCACAGTCTCAAATGCTGCTATAACAATCAGCAAAGTACTATTTGTATGGTAGCATGAACAATGGAGCCTCAGTCTTGTAATCATAATAAAAAGGAAGAATGGTTTGGTTCCAACATGAGAGTTTTTCAAATGCACTCACATTCCAAGAAAAGGTGGGGGAGCAGACATGTTCCTATAAGATGCTCATAAATGTCACAATCCATTGCTGAAGGTGCTTAGACTCTCCCAGAATCAGTCCTGGGTTGACAGCTCCCTTGAAAAAAATTGAATTACTCTTTGCTATCTAGAAAATATAATTTAATGACAGTGCAAAAAGACGTGTCAGCTCTTGTCACTGTCACCCTTCCATCTACAGGCTTTTCACTGGGAATGCAGTAAAGTTTAGCTTTTTTGCCTTTTTTTCCCCTCTTCTCTTCTGAGGCTATTCCAAACTTGGTATGTGTAGTTATTCTGTGCTATTTTGAATCAGAAATACTCAGCTCAGCAGCTGGGACCATGTTTGGCACTTGTATAGATTTGTGTCGTGTATTCCTTTCAAGTAAAACCACAGGAATACGGGCACAAAGATGATAGCAGACAAGGAGCTGACCAGGAGCAGTTATTAGACTAACTTGCCATGCTGCTCCAGGAAAAGCACAACACGTTGTCTCTTTGGGGATATCACCTTTCAACCTCCCACCCTCTCCTCAAGCCCTTGTACTCATGGACATTAACTTGTAGAGGGGAGTGAAACACAAACGTCCCCCTGTGCCCTGCCTGAGCTTTCTAACACACTCCAGAGTGCTAGTGGGAAAAAATTGTTTAAGTTTCCTCCTTGCACTAGGTTTTAAAATGGAAATTAAGTATGAGATTTGAGAAGATGTAAAGGAACCTACTGTTGAAGGCTGTGACAGAGACCTGTGACTGATGATCATCTTTCTTTTGGCTCTCACATTCTTTGTGGGATGAGGAATTGGAGCTGGAGCCTTAGCCAGCATATATGTGGGATGACCAAAGGATCCAGAGCTGGCTCAGAACATTTTTGCTCTGGTGAATTGTGAGCAGGAAGGACTTTTCAAAGGCTGCAAGGAATGAATTCACTCAAGGAAATCCAAACAATTTTTTTTTTTAACTAACAGAAGTTAGAGCTTCCAAGAAAACCACGAAATTGCTACGGTAATGCATTAGAATGACCTCAAAACAAGAAAATGCTTATGTCATTGAGTCCTCCTTCCTATTCCAGCATGAATTTCTGCACGAAGTTCTAAACAGACTGGGGGACCTTAATTTTGTCTGCAAAACTAATTTGTTGAAAGATGAATATTTCCAGTGAGTTTAGTTTGCAGCCACAAAGCACCATGAGTAACTTCATTAGAGCATGGACATTCCTCTTAAAGTTCAGCCTAATCTTAATCTTGTACCTACCAATATCTCTGGCAAGCAGTGCAAAAAAAAAAAAAAAAAAAAAAAAGATGCCCAGGGGAAAAAGAAAACAGGGCAAGTTTAAGCCCTGTTAGGAACTTAACAGTAAGGTTAAGTTCCACCAAACATTCTCCCAGTCACTGCCTATTTCAGGGAGTTTAAGCCTAATGTGCTTTGTGTATTCATAATCTCTAAAGGATATTTTCCTTGTCCTTGTCCTGTCTCCCCTTAAACCCATCTAAGCTCTTTACATCTGTACAACCCTTTAAGTATTACTTGCATGGATCTACCACCCATTGTTAAAAACACACACCTACCTATTTTGAACAGCTGCTAATGTCATTTAGTGGCCCTTAATTCTTCAAATGGAAACCTATACAAACTGGCCTCATCAACTAGAGGCATTTTCATCAGATTTCCAGTTGCCATCAGAAGCAGAAACTACTTAATAGTGCCATAATGTAACTGTGTCCTGATGTCTCAGTCTACATTCTGAGCTGTTTTCTCCATTGTGCTGCTTTTCACGTCTTACTGTAGAGCAGGAGAGGAAGGAGGGGAACTGTGTCCTCCTGTGACTGAGATCATGTGCTTCACTCAGTAACGTGTGTGGAGGACAGGGAGAATTTATCTCCACCTCTTTTTTACTGTTCTGTTTACGATCAGCCTACTTGAGTCAGTAGGAGAATTCTGAAAGAGACAGTTTCCTGCCACAAAAAGTGACTCCCAAGTAGGCAGAGCTGTGGTTAAACTGCCTCCCACACACTAATGAGCAGAAAACCAAGCAAGTAAGCAAGCAAAACTTCCACCTAAAAATGTAGCATCTCAATGAACCAATTATAATGCTGCCAAACGCAGGGCTGTGGAGCTGGATTGAATTGGATGTACTTTTAACTAAGCTATGGAGAATCTTACATTCCTGGGAGGAAACTACCATCCAGATGTGTGATTATCTGCTCTCCTTCACCACATTACAGTTTTCATTCTAGTCCCAGTTTGCTAGAAAATGTCTCCATGCCTGCCATTTGCACTGTGATACCCCACTGAAAACCATTATTACACTGAACTGCTCAGCTCAAGCACGAGGAAACCACTCTGAAGAGAAACATGGAGGAATTCTTTGTGCCTGCTCTGAAAGGATCACTGGGAGTGTAAGCTGAAGAGGAGAGAGGCTTTTGTACCTCTTCCCTCCTCCTGAGTGACCTTTCAGCTAGAGGAGACAGACAGACAGCTCAGCACTTCAGCACCTTGACAGGCTGGAGAGGTGGGTATCCAAAACTGACCTCTCCAGGAAGGCAGTCCCAGGCTCTCCAAGCTGTGTGACATCACCTGGTCCCTCCCAGCCCTGGGACTGCTGCAATTCCCATCACAGCTTGGCTATTGCAGGAGAAATGGCAGCTTCCAGCTCTCCTCCAAGGTGTGGCCATGCAGTTATTGTGGGAAGGAGTCCCTGCTTGTGGCCTGCGAGTTGGAACTGGATGATCTTTAAGGTCCCTTCCAGCTCAAAGCATTCTGTGATTCTACATCCAGAAATATCCTCATGCTGTCAAGCCACAGAAGATCTAGCCCAGACCCACAAGAAGGTCTGAGCCCAGTCTTTATGGGCTGCATTTGTCTGAGATGGTAACTGGTGGGTGATCTCCCTGTCTTTATCTGAACCCGTGAGGTTTCTCATCTTATTTTCTTCCCCTGTCCTATTGAGGCACAGTCAGTCAGTGAGTGGGAGTTTGGCCCCTCACCAAGGTTAACTGAGCACAAGTCTGTAGATTTAACTCAGCTTTTCCCAAGCCTTTGGGAGATGATAGCACCACAGAAGGTGCCCTCCATCTGAGGGCCTTGCACACTTTAAAAATGTCAACATTATACTACTGCTGCCAGCAGAGTTACATTCAATTGACACAAGCATGGATTGAAAATCATTCTCCAAGAGTTTTATTTTCTTGCTTGTGTCAGGCAGTGCACAAATATGAAGTGAAAATAAAATGACCAGATTGCTAACAGACTAAAACTGTGTCAGGAACAGCTCAGAATAGATGTACTGAGGAGTGTTTCCACTCTGAAGATAACTGGGTGATGGGCCAGATTAGTGATTTCTAAAGAAGTGGCAAATGAAAACTGGGGGGAAAAAAGAATATTTGGGGGTATAATTGCTGAGAAATAAACATGGAACAGCTAGTTTTACCAAGATACATATTTCCTCCTAATTTGTTCCTGTTTTCCTTACCAATCCATGTTCTATGATCAAATATGTTCAGCAAAGACATCCTGCAATGCCAGAGCATTTCCTGCCACACTTATTGACACAGGTAGCCAAAACTGTGTGGTCTTCTGCATTTTTTCCAGTTAGGAAAAACTGCTGTCAGAGACAGAACCTCTTTTATTTACAGAAACATGCCACAATTGTAGTGATTATAGTAATCCTTTTTGCCAAATTCTCCCGTCACTCCCACCCCTCCCTATCCTACCCAAGTTGTCTCTGAGTCACACAGGGTTTTTTCTCACTTCTGATGCTTTCCTTCTGGCTCGTTTTCTGCACTTGTATCACCTTTTGGCTTCTCAGAGGCCCAAAATCCTTACTGAATAATAAGAGAATTGGCCCTCATTTTTCATGCATGGATTAAAAGTGCCTTTGGGCCAATGCTTTATGTCTCTGCTAGAAGTAAAACTGCTGTCATTGCTGCTAACAAGCTCCATAAGAAATCTTAAAATCCTTGAAAGTTTGTACATAATCTGTAGTATTGTGCTTCCTTTCCTTTCCTTTCCTTTCCTTTCCTTTCCTTTCCTTTCCTTTCCTTTCCTTTCCTTTCCTTTCCTTTCCTTTCCTTTCTTTTCTTTTTCTTTTCTTTTTTCNCCTTTCCTTTCCTTTCCTTTCCTTTCCTTTCCTTTCCTTTCCTTTCCTTTCCTTTCCTTTCCTTTCTTTTCCTTGTTTTAAGGTGCACGTTATGCATCAGAATATAATTATTAGTAACTTCTTTATTCCTCTTAGCACTTGAAATATAGCTATTGCAAGTGGCTGGCCTAGCTTCACGTGCTTCAGTGATGTTATTTGTCTACCCAGGAGCACCTGGGAAGTTTGATTGCAATTAGTGTTTTCATAGATACAGTTTTTACATAGTTTCAGGGTTGTCACGTTCAGCCTTCAAGCAGGTCCCAGGAGCCTGCCCATGGTCTCCATGACTCAGTCCCCCACTGCTAACTGCTGTACTCAGGACAAATAAGTTTTCTTACCCACAAAAAAAAAAAAAAA
>VWZV01004532.1:400474-529932 GCA_013397155.1 Irena cyanogastra
AAAAAGAAAAACCCAAACCAAAAAACCCAACAAACCACCAGAGTTACAGAGTTTAACTCTGTATTTGCTTTCTCCTTTACTCTGCACTTTCCAACTTTCCATCTCCTACCACCATTGCCATGAGAGACTGTTGGGTGAGATGACCTTTATTTGGACGTGGTGTGGTGACAATTTAGGCAATGTGAACTAACACATCTGACCCTATAGTTACAGCAGTCCACTAAAGAGGGACACCACAAAACGCATAAATTACCATGTGTCTTGTTTGATGGACAGTGGAAGCTTAGCTAGGAAGCAATAGACAAATAAAGGAAAGGCCTCACACATGGACTGGGTTGCCAAGGAGCATTACAGGCATGGAAGGGTTAAGGATTCTGGCATTAGAACATCTGTAATTCAAATCTCTCCAAGGTTCTCAGTTTGCAAATGAAAAAACTGTAATTGGGAAAACATGCCTATATCTGCAAGGTGATGTTTTCCAGACCCTTTTTGTCAGTGGCAAAAGAAAAATTGGTTTGGTTACAGCCAACGCTGCCATCTTAAAAATAAATGAAACTTTTTATATCCTCCATTCCATCTGTATTGACATGGTTTTTGTTGGCATTCCCAGAGCAGATGACTGAGGTAAGGACATCCTGCCAGTACCTCCTCAGAGGTGTCCCTGGATGAGTTCACTTTGTGCCTGCTGTCAGGGATCTCCAGATGACAGCCTCTGACTAACTCTACCACATTCTCATATCTCAGCAGGATTTTCACTCACTGTCATTTGCAGACTCTCATTTTCATACTAGAGCTCACCTACTCACTTCTTTATGAAATTCTAACTCTTTAAAACTTCCTTTTAGTCTTTGAGCCCATCCTTCTTCAGAGGAGCAGGTGTGTTAGCCAGGGTTTCATCTTTGCTGTAATCTTGCTGTGCTAATTACTGTCCCAGTAAGTCACATTTGACATGAGGAACCTGCAGTACATGGATCTGGGGCTCTCCTGGTGTCCTCAGAGGCTTTGCTAATACTGCCCACTATTTTTCCACAGGTCAAACATTCATTCAGAAAATCTCAGCATCTGTTTTGGTGTCAAGAATATGTTATATGCCTCTCTGAAACACCTTAGGTGCATAGCACAGTCCAGCTCACAGTTTCTCCCAAAAGGCCTACAAGTGTTCTCAGAAATGTATGCTCTGTTTTTCCTGGGGAACCAGCCAGAACTCTGCTGATGCACCAAGTGTAGAAAAATATTTGATTTCAGCCTTCTTGCCTGGAATATCTCCCCAGGTAGGGAGGAGAAAGTGACTCCTTGTTATAAGCATATATATTTCTTTGGGGTTTGTACTGATGGGATATTTTGCACTTGTTTGTTTGGAGAGCCTTTGAAATGACTAGTCAATCATCAGTGAGTTCACCAGCTTTGCTGATGTTAATCTTTTCAACTGTTGTCAGCCTTACAGCAATAAAACAATTGTTTATTGTTGTCAGCAATAAACCAATTAAACCCTTCTCTCAGGCTCTGCCTGTGGACAAGAACTGCTATAGTGAGTTTAAAAGGTGGGATGGCTGAGGTCTTCCAGCTGAGCTCTGTACTCCTTCAGCAGCTTGCTTACCCCAAGGATGCTTCTTCAGCACCATTGGTCCCTTGATCTTCTAGAGGATGAAACAATGGACATCTTGTGTTTCTTGCCTCTGTGATTTCTATACAAACTGCCTAAGTGAGAAATGAGTTTACTGTTGTATAACCTAAGCTTAACCCATTTATTTGCTAGAGCTTTTGTTTGTCTTGTTAGTCCTGTAGCAATACTGTTGCTTGATCTCACTTTAGGTTGTGCATCCAACTTGGAATTAATAACTGTCACTTGCTGTTTGATGTGAAACACCTCACTCCCCACACTCCTTATGGACAGTCTTGTGATGGATTATGTCCAAGTTAAATAAAAACTATCAAAATCATCAATCTGCTTCAATCATCTACTCTAAGAACAAGTCTAATCTTGTAAACTCTGAGGGAATGGCAAAAGGTTCATGCATATGAAGACAAAGAACAATCCTAGAACATTCTTTGACTCTTTCTCTGGATCTGTCAAAGCAAGTACTAACTAAGCAGATTATGTTCATGTCAATTACATGTCAGCTTTTGATGCCACACTGAATGGATGAAGAGACCATGTGAGAAGTACTTAGGGAGAGGTGAACCTGACCTCAGCAAGAGGAGCACTGACAGTAAGAGAACTGGAAGTGGATATGACAAAGGAAACAAAAGAAGCTGTCATGACTGTGCACCTTTACAGACTCTGTTGATATCCTATGTACCGTAAGTCCTCCTTCAAGCACTAATACAAAGAGGCAGCTTTGAAGGGAAGAGCAGGGGACAGAGCTAAGAGGGATCAAAGGTGACATCTAAGTGACAAGAAAAGCTGAAATGCTGTGTGGAGATCACTTTAAGGCATCAAGCAATGGAGTCAGATTTGAAGTGGCAAACAAACCTGAAATACATGCAGATGGTTTTCAAGTGGCATGTATAAGTGAGAAAGTGAACATGCTAGTTTAGGGTATTAAGCAGAGCTGAAACAGCTAAAACAGCCTAAACTGGTGGAAAGCAGTATTTTTGTTGAAAAATTCCTGCAAAGGCATCTTGCTACCCAACATAAGACCTGTGTCCATTCATCTGGGCCAGTCAGATGTCCAGGGAATCCTGGGAACAGCACATTATGCTGGCAGATGGACCTCCTGCAGTAGCTGAACTCTTATGACCCTGAATAAAGAAAGGTGAATTGCAAAATAACAAGGGAAAAGTAACACCTATTTAAATATTATACTTAGATATTGCACTTCTGTTTAACTACGTGCTCTCTCCTGAGTCACTGACAACTTGAAGGAAGGGCTGGGGTCAGACCCTTGCCAAGACGTCCTGGAAGGAATTTCTTGTGCCTGCCTTTCCAAGCTTATGTTGTTCTGACCCCTGAAACAAAGTTATCATTGTTTCAAGTGTCTGGGCTGCCTATTTCAACCTTAGGTCTTGGAGAGATTCTTGTGTGACTGCTTGTTTTTCCCCTTTTTCCTTCAAAGAAACCCCACAGTTTTGTGGTGAAGAGACCTGACAGCTGAGTCACATTCTGATCATGTTGGTGCCATTTGACCTGACCACATTGCTCAGCCAGACAAAATAACTACCTACACTTTCAGAGTTTTATGTTCCAGGAGGCATTTGGTTGCCCCATTCTTTCCACTCTAGATATTTTATTTGAACCACTCAGAGCCAAAAAGGGCTGTTGTTCCTAAGGTCTGCCTCATGCCTTGTCTAACTGATCAGATCTCTCAATGCAGAACTGATCCCAGGTAACTCTTTCCGGAGCACCCATGATGCCAAGTAAACTGATTAATGTATTTTAGGCTGGAGAACCTTTCTAACAAATATTTCTTGGGCTCTCAAGCTGTGAAACTGCACAGCTTTCCAGGTTGTATGTAATTTATTTTGTGATCAGGCCAAGAGAAAAGGTAGTTTTGGAAACATTAGGAGCTTTCAGTTGTACTTGCATCTGTCTTCCTGCAGAACCTTCTGCCAATGCTTCTTTTTCTTCCTATGCCTGTGTGGATTTCTTCAAAGGAAATGAAGTCAGTTACTGCATTTGGGTGTTCATTTGGTTTGTTTTCCATCAAGAAATTTGTAGATGCACACAAGAAAGTTGAAGGCAGAAGTCCCCCAAAAAAAATCCACTGCTAAGTTTCTGTCATAACTAAGCTGGGCAAGCTGCACACATCCCATTCCATCATCTTTCCCCTCTGTATTATTTTAGGAAACCAAGTAATGTCACTGTTATGAAAAGGGTTTGGAATTGAACTGGAAAATGGGACAGCATTCATTGAGAATTTGTTTATTTTGATATGTGTGACACCCTGAAAGCACTGCCCCATAGCTACCCAGCAGCTATCTGTGGTTGATGCCTGTGTGAGGCAGGGATCAAGGTTCCTACAGAACCTCTTCCCTCTAATTTATGAAAAGTGAAGGCTCTCAGTGCCATTTATTTTAATGGTCTGAACACTTCCATTACAAGGATGAAAAAAATTATCACAGCCCAAAACTGAACCCATCACTGTAAATTTTTGAGTCATGTTGAGTCCTCCATGACTAAAGGAACAATGGAGACAGTGTCACCTCCCAAAGAGGAAGACATGAGAACTATATGAAAATGCCTTTAGGACATAGCTTTGAAGTCTGACTGTGGGAAGACTTATTTTATAGACAGACAGAGGGTAGTGCTCGTGCCAAAGTGTTCAGAGTCACTGACTTCACTCATTAGCAGTGGAATGGAGTGTGAAGGCATCCATTGATTACCTTGTAGCAAGACAATTGAATAAAGGTATCCAAAGAGAGGGAGGTTGGTTGCAAAATATTAGCTCAGAGGTGGAGGGTGTTGAACTACACAAGTCCTTAGGTAAGCTATTTGAAATTGGTTGGTTTGGCTTCAAAAGGCCAAGGATTGAGCAATTGCTAAATGACAGTCATTTGCTAAAGGTGTTTTATATTCCATCTGCAAACAGCAGATAGGTATCTGAAACTGGTAAATCCAGAACATGAATACCACGAGCCACAACAAGAGCAGTGATTTATAGACAGCTCTGCAGTGATTGATACAATGGCATTCAAGTGCCTTAAAAAATGCTTCTTAAATTCTAGGCATATTTACCCCATTTTAAAGCCGAGTGGAAGAACTTGTGTTTCTGGCCAGCTCTGCTTTTGTTCCTCACCAGTCCTGTACTGATTCTTATCACTTCTCCCTACCCAAACATCCTTTCCCTTTTCTTCTGATCAATCTGCCCATCCATACATCAAATAGCAAAGTGGGACAAACCCTCCACAAGAGCCAGCAGGCCTCTGTGCAATGGCCCCAGGCGTTAGACCTGCCTGAGTCTCTGTCCCTGAGGTGAGGAGGTGGAGCAAGCCTCCTGTCCAAAGGCCACCGTGCTGGCAGGGAGTGGAAATAAATGCCTCTGGGATGTGTGCTCCTGCCAGTCTTGGTGGGGGTGGAAATGCCTCTGGGATGTGTGTTCCTGCCAGTCTTGGTTGCTTAAGGTGTTCTGTGCATGAGCAGGGAGAAACACAGGCAAAGACTGAACAAGGTTCACAAGATCTTTAACTCTTCAATGGTTCCAGTGTGCAGTCAGGACCTTAGGGAGGTCCCATAGCTGGGCTACTGTGCCAGGTCACAAACCTAACTAGCCACCTTGTACTACAGTCTCCTTTGCACTCACACAAGAAATATCCACAGACCTGTCTCAGCCCTTGTGCTTCTGATGAGGGGAAGTGCCTCCAGTGCCATGTGGGGTAGAAATCTTATTTTCCCGTTGATGAAATTATAAAACACTCAATGCAATTCCAATTTCTGTGTGCTTGAAGGCAACACATTGGACTAGTTGGGGTATGTACAGAAACTTCAGTGATACTCACACTATTAAACTAAACTGGTTTGGACTGGGTAATTGCTGGGTTGCTCCTTGGCACAGATTCTATCCCTCTTCTGAACAAGGCTGGGACACAGCCTGTGGGACAGCAGGAGCTGGGACTGCTCCCAAAAAGCAGGTTGAATGCACCATCCTTTTTAGTAAAGAGACTCCAGCTGTTCGGACAGGAGGTTTATCATGTCTCCTGCTTCAATCTATTTTGCACTATTTGCAAGAGAAAATGAAATCTTGGGGTGCGCTGGGAACCTGGAGAGAAGCCTGAACTTCTAACTTACAATTTGATTTTTTCTCAGTGCTGCTGCTCGTAAGAGAGAGAAGCCTGTAGAGTAGATGTTTCCATCTGCTTGAGATCATGGGATCATGAAATCATAGAATAGCCTGGGCTGGAAGAGACCTTAAAAATCATGTAATTCCAACCCCCCAGTATGGACCAGGACACCTCCTACTAGACCACATTGTACAGAGCTTCACCCAAATTCAGTCTCAGAAAGCAGTTTCAAAAAGTTCGTTATTTTTAATGTTCTTTTAGTGAGCTAAAAGAACATTTAAAATCTTTAATCTGTTTTTATTTGGGATGGCATCTTCCTCCAGTCTGTTATTTATGTTACTGGGTGCCTTGATTTTAAACCAAAGTGAGAATTAAGCTTTTTCAGTATCTATGCAAATATCCTGAGCAAGATGCTTAAATGTGAAAGCACTCTGTCAATGAATGAGATATGAAAACACTGCTTGAATTAAGTCCAACAATCCTCTTACACCTGTATAACATTATTTCTTTATTGTGAATAAAGGAAGTAAAGGCGGTACATAGAAGGAGGTAGGACGGTAGGAAGGAAATGCCAAATAATGCACTAGAAATTTTCCTTTTACCTGAAAGGAAAGGATGTGGGCTTAAAAACTGAATCACCCTAGGAAAAAAGGGTGGGGATGTACTACAGAAGGGAAAGAAAACAGGAGCAGTGATTTCTTAAATGCTTTTGAGACCCAAAGGTATTGCCTGACATAATTTCTTTTGCTGAGACCCACAGTGGTTCAGTTCCTTCCCACCATCGATGAAAAATGTCCCAGCCTCCCAGAGCTCCACGTTCTTGGCATTGGCAGTTTGTCTTACTAAACACTTTTGTCAAAACCACGTCTGGTTCATATCCTCTCTTTTTCTGCTGTGTTGCTGTTGTTGCTCTACTTCAAAGGATATTTGCAAGTGCTACTGCAGAACTTCTCAGTGAATGTATGGAGGTAGCACCTAATTTTGTCCTCTCAAAGATGATGTCACCTTTCCCATTACTAGGACAGAAGATATAAATACCTGTGGAAAACGCTGCCTGACATTTTAGTGCTCCAAAGTCTGCTTTGTTCATTGCCACATTTATCTGAGGTCCTGCAAGTAGTACATCATCATAAAACTGATCTGATTAGCAATACAGAAGCACTGATCCAAGTCAGAGGCTGGATTTCAAACTCTTTAGTATCTTGAAAAGTAAATTTCTGAGACATTCTGAAATCAGCAGGTGAGTTCAACTCCAACCTCCCTCCCTGGGGTAATTAGATTCTGATAACTGCAACAAGAGTTCCATATGCTGCATCTAAGATATTCCTAAGGGTAATTTTATTATCCCTTATTAAAAAAAAAAAAAAAANCCCCTAATAAAAAAAAAAAAAAAAAAAAAAAAAAAAAAAAACCAACCAAAAAAAACCCCAAACAAACAAACAAAAAAACCCCCCAACAGTTTGCTGTAAAATAATTCTGTTGTTATACTACAAGATCACTGAAACTGAAGTGAGCAAAGTTCATTCAGTCATGATCTTCAGATACAGATCTAGCAAAAACCCCTAACAGCTTTGAACAGAAGGTGTTGACAGCCACTCCCAATATATTTTTGCAGACACATCAGTGGGAAGAACCATTAATTTCCTCTTGCAGATCAGGTAGAGAAGGTTTTGATGTTTTACAAAAAAGCAGTCATGGAAGGAGCAAGATGAAGTATTGAGCCTAATTTTACTGTGGTAAGCACAAGGTAGACTCAATAACAAGAAAACAATCTCCTCAGATTTTCTCAGCATATCCACTTCCACTTTGTTGGTGAATATGTTTCCTTTTCTTGAGTATATAAATGAAGTTGTCAAGTAACAGTTTTGTAGGTCTCTGTTTAGTAGTTCCAGATCCATACCTCTGTAGCTTGAAAGTGACAGGATCAGCAACTTGTTTCCCCTCTCCTTCTTTGCTCATTTAAGCAGTTTTCAAAAAATGCCATCTTGAAAGATCAGTTGAAAATTTTATTTACATTTCGGTTTGATTAATCCTCCTAAATGCAGGAATTTCTTATTTAAATAGAATATAATTCTGCATTCCCTCCATTTACTGAGTTTACTATCTCAGTTATTACTAAATTAAGTTTTTCTGCTTTTTCGAGGAGAAGTTTTTGCCAACTAGCTTCTAAATCTTTAATAAATATTACCCAATACATTCAGGTGGCTTTTCCACTTGAATCCATTAGCTTGTCTACTGTGACCCATCTTTGAATACGGAAGTAAGGGCAAGACATGAGCTGATCAGCCCATGCCTAGAAAATAGACACTGCAGCCTGCTGAAAGCACAAATGCTGACTTTTCATCAATTAACAGACTCAAGGTGAAGACATATAAAAAGCAACAGCAGGCAAAAATAGTAACAACTTTTTTACTTGTAGTCTTGTGCCCACTTTTGCAAACTTGGTTCAGAGACCCCTTAGCCAAGCATGGAAGGAAGGCAGAGCTCTCCTCTGCAGAGAAGGGAGAATGGTGGGCAGAGAACTGTGCCTGACAAATGCCTCCAGGTTTTCACTCTGGTAGTCCTCCCCTGCCTAATGGCTTGTAGTGAGCCATGTGTGCAGTCCACCTGGAACACCCACTGGTGATTCTGGTGCTGTAAAACCAGAATCCTTCCTGCAGTGCCACAGCATTTCTGCTGGCTTCACAAGTGGTAGGACAGTCTGCAGGTGAGATCTTATCTCAAAACTTCCTGTTGGACACAAAAGAGAACTTCGTGATTTTTTTCCTTTGTGCAATTTCTTGCTTTCTCTATGTTTATAGAGTAAGTTTGGAAGATGTAGAAAGCCATGGGTGGATGGGCATGGAATGTACATGCTGCCAAAGGTCACTTCATTATTCATACAATGGGGTGTAAATTAGTGTAAACATTAAAACCAATGGTGTTAATACACCATTATTTTTACTCAGGATTTAATTCTGTAATGCTAATAATACAATTATTTTCAATCATATGTATTTAGACCTCTGATCAAAAATGGTATCACCCTCTGCTTCCTTCACACAAGCAGCTCTAGCAATAACTTAGATCAAAGGAAACATGAAAAGTTTGCGTTCCATCTTTTTTCAGATCTGTGTCGTCACTGATGCCAGGAGGTGGTGCCACAGAGCAGGAAAGAGTTTGGGTATGGCCTGACATGCACACCCTGCATGATCAAGGGACTAGGACATGGTTTCACCTTCTTCCAAAGCATATTCAAGGATCTTTGCTGAATCCTGCCACAATTCAAATATCCCAAGGTAGAAATTGAATATTTGTTTACCATTCTATTTGTATTCCTTCCACATTAATGTTTCCTTTTTAGTAAGACATTTTATCACAGAATTCACAGCTTTCTTCTACACCATGAAATCTCTTCCATCCTCCCATCACAAGCAGACTTCAGAGCTCTGTGACATGATCCATCTCCCTTACTTTTTCTCCCTCATTTTCTATTACCTTTCTCACAGGTCTTGGGGTTTTTTTTCTGAAACAGCTAGAAAATGATTAAGTCATCTGAAGCAGGTTGAAGACCAGCATAATCACTGCTTTATAAATCCTAGAAAGTTTCTGTTGTTGCCTTTCCTCATTTGCCTGGTTCAAGACTGCTTGCAGGAGAAGCATGGGTCTGCACAGAGCAGAATTAAATCAGCAAGTCAAAACGTAAGAGCCATTTCATGTTTTCAGTCCTTGATAGCACCATGACATATTTGCAATACAAAATGGACACTTTTTATTTCTACAGAGAACCTGCAACTGCTTGTAGCCATGTACAGAGACAGTGATCCCTCAGTAAACTTCCAAAGAATTCCTTCTTGAAAGATATACTGTGCCTTGTAAATCACACAAGAATGAGTAAACCACAATTTTGAACAATTTTAGCTTGAGTGTGCTTTAAAGGACCCATTGCCACTAAGGAAAGTGTTAGTATGTTCCTGAACCTGCAGATGTGGCTTTAATCATCACCCTTTTTTAGTGTTTCAAAGTCATATACTTTCAGATGAGTTGGTTTTCAAACCAGTTCCCACTTCCTGCTCTCAGTATCTTGATTATGAACCTGATTGCTATCTTGATTCTGTTGCATGAAAATCTGTTGGCTCTGTTTCCTTTCCAAATCTGGGTTTTCCCCTGCCCCACTCTCCCTGTGTCAGGCCCACACATGGTCTTTGTAGCATCCAGACTTTGCACTGAATTTCACAACCTGCTTTGTGTTTGCTGCCACTCTTCTTAACTTTTGCTTCATCCACTGCCTTAGTTCATGGCTCACACACTCAGCTGGATGAACTGCTGTGTTTTCTTTCCCGTCAAGGTTGTGAGGTCTTTGCTGCTGGACTCAGACCCACTCAGCTCTGCAGCATGATGCTTTCACACATTTGTTTTCTATAAAGTATCTCCAATCTGAGCCTCACACATATAAAAAGTCTCTGGCTTCTCAGAGAAGTGCCTTAACTCCCCAGGATGAGGCATGACTCCTCTCAGGCAGTCTCTGAAGTACCCCTACTCCCCTGACAGTGGCACAATCTTCTTGTTTCTGGAGAGGGGGAGAGCTATGGACTAGTTTTACTGTCTGTAGCGCTCTGTCTTTGTTGGAGTGCCTGGAGAGTCCCAAAGTTGTAACTGTGGCAGTGTAGTAAGTCTGGAGAAAGTTCCTGGAGTGGAAATCAGCAGACACAGAACAACCCCGTGCCACTGAGCCCCATCCTTGGACCACAGCCAAACTGCCTACAGGGCACAGTCCTAGCCAGTGCTGGCTTCCCAGATCTGCATGGAAGTTGTTCAGTAAAGCACCAGGCTGCTTGGCCAAAACCATGTCAGATGTTAGCCTGACAATTTAAGAACACAGACAAATATGTCCCAGTGTTCAAGAACATTCCCTGATACTCTGGAACTTAGTAATAGAGCCTGAAATGTCCAGGAGGGCCTTGCTGTTTCAAAACTTCTTATCTTTATTCCCCCTTGAAGTGTTTATGGAGTTTTTTAAGGCTTTCTTGCGTTTCCTAGACTTTGCTCCCTCAATAATACCACAGTCATCAGCTATAATCTTTGTGTTTGGGAGTCCCAGGAGACACAACAGTCTGATCCCACAGCAACACAGGGCCTCACCCTCCTTGTCATACACAGGCAGGAGTGCCTGTCCCTTTGGGCATAGCCAGTGAAACAAAGGCACCCAGCAGAGCATGCTGAGGACACTGGATGTGTTCTTAGAGCCTGGTAAAGTTTATTGGCTCTGTTAACACCTCTGCATACAGCAGCTTCCAGCCAATTCAGGTTTGGTTACCTGCTGCCTTCTCACACTGCAGTGCTACCTTGCCTTTGTCGTCCTGACTTCTGCTCTCATGTTGAGACCAGCAAATCAAATGCATCCAGCCAATTTGCCAGGCTCAGACTATACTATTTCTAGCTCAGCTTTGTCCTGTAGGTGCTCATTGCTTTGAAAAACGTGTTTATAGACAGAGGTCATTTTAGCACAGAGAATATTTCTGGTCATGCTCCCTGGTGTCCCACAGCTTGGCATGTCAGCTAGGATAAATGACAAGCTACAACATATCTTGTTTCCTGGAGATTTTTAATTTTTTTTTCACTCCACATTTTCATTTTGGCTCTCTGCTGTGATCCTCAGTCTTGTCTGTGTGTGTCCAATAGAATTTTGCTCTTCAGTATGATGGATTCATAGGCAACACTGGGATCAGGTTTGTTTGGATGCTCATGTACCAAGAGAAGGTTTGGTGTCCTTCAGCAGCTCTGTGCACTCAGACCATTAAAGTCCCATAACCATATCACTGATCTCTTCCTATTCTTTGGAAAAACCTCCCTATTTCTCAACCAGCCTATAGCATCCTCTGGTTTTCCTGCCTAGTGATGGGATATAAGAGATGTCATCTCTGAACAGATCAGACTGGGTGTCAAAAATGTTTAAACTATGTTAGTGAAATATTCTATATACTCACAGTTAGCCCTGCTGCTGCACCCAATGTTTCCACAGTCTCCATGGCCCTCAGGTCCCTGGAATCTCTTTTTGCCTTTCATGGTGCCATTGTCAATGTATTCACTGGATCATCCTCAGTCCCATTGCTTTAATTCTTAGTCTGCACAATGTCTCTTCTTGTATTGATGTCTTCCACACAGTTGCCTATTGTGCTTAATATTTTCTGGTGTTTTTCTAGGATTTAGTTCTGTTCAGACAGCTATTGACTTCAGTATTTTTGGTCTTTAACATAAACATCTATTCTTTTTGCTAATTGGTTTTGGTTTGGGTATTTTTCCAAATGATGTAGTATTTCCCAATAGCATTGCTCCTTCTGCATACACAATATTTATCATGATGGTAGCTTGGGTAGTATTTTCATCTAACTTATTTCTTGACATTTATTTTTCTTTAAAAGAGATAATTAAGTTTAGATCCATTTTCTTTCCTTTATTTTCCATGATCATTCTGTAGAGTTTCCATCCTTATTACCACACTTGTTAGTTTTTCTCTGGAAACGATGAATGCTGGTGATCAAGATACTTTTACAATATCTCTTTGCTGTGCTTTTGAGTGATGCTTTGCTACCATGGTGAGTGTAGCTGCCTTGTGATAGGCAATGACTTTTTACATCACAGATCTTGTAGCAGAAGAAAGTTACTCCCTTCACCTGCCACTGACTATGCATGATGTGGTGCCAGGCGTTTGTGGTGCCAGGTGTTTTTGGTATCTGGCATCTTATTCCTTAAGGAAAGGACAAGGAACTCAATACCTGGCTGCTTCAGTCACTGCATAAAGGAATTAAAAAGAGAAAGGTGTAAACCCCTCACACGTGGTAGAAGATGTGAGTTGTTGTTTGGTAGAGTCCCATTCTCTACAACAGGAACTTTGAACACACACACATTTACCTTTAAGTGCATCAGACCTCTGGATGGTTGCAAATGGTTGAAAATGTTGATCCCATCAAATTCTTCTCTCCAATGCCCTGCATATCCAGTTCTTCCTCTTGCCCCCTTGAAAGCTACTTGGAAACCAACTGTTTCTGAAAATCAGAGCATGCTTTGGTACCTGTCAATGAATTTTATGAGCTTGGTCCTTAGAACCATTTCTTCTGCTCAGTGATGTATGCAGAAGTCCTGTGGGGCAGCTGGGCTGTCAGGTTTCATTTCTGCTGTGGCAGTTTATAATCGAGTGCATTTTCATGCAGATCATTTTTCTTTGGGCACAATCTCTTTGGGCATAATCACTCCTCAGAAAGCAAATGCTCCCAAACCCATGTAGAGATTAGAGTGACTGGTCATCTGGCACTGCATGGAGTTCATAAAGACACAGGACAACTGCGTCTGAATTCCTCACTTATTCAAATTGGACATGAAGGGTTGTCATCCACGAAATTTGTTAAACTCTGAAATGCTGGAAATGCAGTCACTGGTTGTCAGCAGTTTGAAAAACACATTGTGTGGTTCAATGTGTAAAATACAAATGGATGGAGAAAGAGGGTACCTTTAACTTGGACTTTGTGATTCCTTGTTCAGGCTGTGTCTGTGGCCCTGTCAGAAGCAGCAAGTGGTAGAAGTGTGTGAATAAGGATTATGAAGGATTAACAACAGGACAAGAAAGCAATAAGTGCACATGGAATTGGAGCATGAGGGAAGATGCAGGAGTGGCAACATGAAAAACAAGTAAATGTGGTAGTAAACCACCATTTTGTCCTGAGTAGAGTGAGGATTGGATGCAGGATGGGTCTTGAATCTAACTGCATCAGAGACCAAATTTTGCAATGTGTAAAGGCAAGAATACAGAAGGAAAACTTGTCTGGCAAATAAGGGAGCAGCAGTAAGGCCCTCTGAGATGAATAGATGGGTTCAACATTTCTGTCCTCCTCACCCCTCCTCACTCCTTTTTTCCATGTGAGCAGAGCAAAGTCACGAACCTACCTGGTCCTGTATTTCCCCAGTGAGATTCTGGAGAACTTGAAAAAGGCAGTTTCATTATAGCATCTTCTCCCTTTGAGTTCCCATAGAGGGAATGTATTGAGAGGTCTAAGAGGCAGAATATAAATATTAAATGCTTGAATGATACCATGCATATGATGGAAATTGCCCAGACTCAAAACAGGCTCAAGTTGCCAGAGGTTGCTTTAAGTACTTCTTCTGTCCCTTAAACATCCCAGAATTTTGTAGGGGCATAAAGAGATGGAGTTATCTTGTAGAACCAAAGGGAGTGAGTGCTACATGTGACATCAGGTTTTCCAGAAAGGATTCTCAGTGACACCTTGACTCTGCATCTCACTGTGACGTGGAGGAAGCTCCCTTTGCAAACTGCTGAATTTTCAGTGAAAAAGGATGTAGGGGAAATCCAGTGTCTGAGATGAGAGTTAAGTAGGACACAAGTGTGCCAAGGCACTTCATCCTCTGCCTGCTTCCTGCACGCTCAGTGAGAGTGGCAGTGCCCTAATTACAGCCCCTTTCCAGCTGCTGCAGCTGCAGTGAGGCAGATGCTGGTTATGCAAAGGCTCCCCAGGGGTCACAAAAGTAGATTTGGGGTAGCTGAAGCCCAACAAAGCAGGTACTGGACAGCACTGAGCATCTAAGAGTTAGTCAGGTTGTCTTTATTCCTAATATGTGTTCCCTCCACCACCAGCAGAGAAAAGGAACCAGAGGTGTCAGCTTTGCTGAACTGCTCCTCTTGTTAATTACAGAGGAAAATGAAATGATTGGATTACAGAAGGTGTCTGCTTTACAGGTGGTTAAAGAGAGGTGAAATAAAGCCCCAGGTCTTATCAAGATCCTGAATATTTTCCTTCAGAGAACAAAATTTCTTCAGAGTATTTAGACAAGAAACAGGCATTGACCTTTAAAGATAGAAATAAAATGAGTTTGACTCTTTTGGTACTTTGTGCTCATCAGAATAAAAATTCCCAATACTTTACCTGCTTGTCTGCTTAAACAACAGTCCCAGTAGTGCCTGGTAATTTATTTATTTACATCTGTGGAATGAATGCCTTTGCTTTAAGACTGTGTGATTGATGAGGCACACGTGAACAACACATGAACAACACTGCTAATTTTTAACACAGGGCAGGGTTTTCTCCTGGGCTTTCTGCAAATGCATCTGGCTAGAGTGAGTTACAGAATTGGACAGATTTACAGCCACCAGCTGACCACTGGTCTCTCCCTTCAGTCTGGTGATGGATGGCCTTTACAAATGCATGGAGAGACTCATAAGATATATCATACTAGCATATATTGTGTCCTGATTACAATTTGGGCTCATCAAGCACTCTCTTCTTTCTTCTGGAAATAACAGTACAAACATTTTGAAGTAAAAGCAACTTGACCCACTAAATTAATCTAGCAGAAATTCTCCAGTAACCTTTCAGTGCTCAACAAAAATAATAATAAAAAAGAAATTCCTTCCTGTTTATGTGATGAGTAGATGTTTGTAAAAAGTGCCTCATATATTAAACCATGAATATTATTACAGTTTTTTAAAGAAGGATTGTGCATCTGTCACCCAGTCGCCCTCTAGATTACTAAGTAGATTTGTCCTTAGAGTCATCATTTAGTGAAATTCAGAGTAGACCTGCTGGGATTTATTTTTTGGTGTAAGCCTGGTCCTTATTCTCATTTGTACTACAAATATTTCTTTCAAAACTGCTGCAAGTGGATTTATCCAGCTGTTGCACATGTAAAATCAGTGATACAAGTCCCCTTGTCCGATGCAGAGATCATCTCCACCCACCAGGAGATGTGACTGCAGGGCATGCACAGTCACACCTGGACACATCTGGCCAGGCCTGGCTGCAGGCGTCACTCTGACATTCCAGGTGCCTCCAGGTGCCCACCCACACCGAGATTTGTCACATTTGTCACACTCCACCTTGTTTGGGTGCGGATTTGGTGGAGGATGGGAATGTCATCAGCTGGTCTTGCAGGAACTTCTGCGAAGTAGAGTTACACTGACCTCGTTTTAGACCACAGAGGTATCTGCTCCTGTCTGCTGAGCTCACATCACTGCAGACAGATCTTCCAATTTAATGTGGAAAAAGCCCTGTGTGGTACCCAGACACACAAGGGCAGCAGTTCAGCCCCAGCAAACTGCCGTGGGGGCACTGTTCTCTCCTTTTAAGCTAAATTGAAATAAGTCAATAGTTAATCTAAAGCTACAATAACAGGATTGCCTGAAGATAAGGAACAAAACTCTTTAAGGAAATTATTCATAGGCAACTCCCTCAGCCAAAACTCTCTTGGATGGAACAAGGAAAATTTTCATGCAGTTTAATATTTTCTAGATTATGAAAATTTAATTCAGTTCAGAGGCAGGTTATATGTGGAAGAAGTAGGGTTTTTCCAGTGAAATGTCCTCCATCAGTCAGTGTTCTAGATGACTAATAATATTTACAAGAGGGTGTCTATTGGTTTAAATTCACACTTCCAGCTAAGCTATTACAGTTTCAGAGTGTCTCAGCCCTCATTTTATTTTTCAAAGCATTAGGGATTTATTTCACTACTTTTCAGTGCAGTGAAGCTAAATTAATAAAAAAGTGCTATAGTAATTTAAGGGTTGCTACACATGGACTTTTTGCTCTCCCTGAAAAACTCTGAAATTCTCCAGCTGATATTGACTAAATGGATTCAAGGCACTGCTATGAATTCTGCAACAGATGTGACTATACAGAGATTTGGAGAAAGTGGAACTGTGTCTATTTGAATTCAAGATTTTTATTATTTCTGATGCATTTCAGTACCAGGAAGGAGCAAGGCAGATGAGACGCTGGGGAAATGGTGTGGGAAGAAGGCTCCTGAGTTCTGCCAAGACCCTTCGGCAACTACTTCCCTCTCTCCCTCCCCATCATCTAATCCCCTTGGAATTTAGCTGTTCCCACACAGCTCCTACCTGGTGAATTGATGGGATTTTGAGAGAGGAGGAAAAAGGAAGAGGAGGAGGAGGGAAACTTTTCTGATCCAGTACAAGAAGAGAAATTCCACTTTCTGTATCTTGCAGCATATCTACTTAGGGGTGAGTCTGGTTATGATGTAGCAGCTTTCCTCCTTTAAATATTTATTTCAACCAGAGTAAATATATCTGTGTATAGGTACAGCTTTTCTGGAATGAGAGCCTTGATCTTGTTCAGCCTAAGCCTCTCTGGTATTGACAAATTAACTCATAACTGATACAAACTCTATCTCTGTGTGCTTCACTGCCCAGAAAAACAAAACAAAACAAAACAACAAAAACAACAACAACACACCAAAAAAGAAAAAAAAAAACCAAAAACCCAAAACAACCCCAAAAAACAAACCTGTAGTAGTTTTCTGGTGTAGGCAGAAACTTTTAGAATTTTTTCTGCCACATCAAAGAATTTCAGGTTTTTCTCAGAATTCATTTTATCTTACCTATTTTAAATTTTTCAGCCAAATCTTGATCTGATTTTTAGATGAGCCTTGTGAACTGCTCAAAACCAGACAGCTGCCTTTCCCAGAACTACCTGAGCAATCATTTACCCTGCTGTACTTCTACCACAGAATATCCCTGATACTTGTGCTGCTCTGGATTTCTTCCACCATTGCCAAGAGGCCTTTGAATTCAGATGTTGCCCTCCAGCATTTGCTCCCAAATCTCATTTCCAAGAGAAAATCTGCTTCCCAAGTACAAGCAAAGCCACAAAGACCCATCCCTTAGCCCTAGAGTGAAGCTCTCAGCCTTTTTAGAAGCAGCATGAGGTTTTCTTAGCCCGTAGTCTGGATGCCTGCCTGACATTCCCTACATCCTAATATGGTGCTGATAGCTGGGTTTGGAGAGTGAGAGAGGAAACTCAAATAAAAAGGCTTTTTTTCTACCTCAAAATGCAAGAGACCAAGGAAGAGTACTTGAGAGTGCTTCATTGAATGATCTGACCTGCCAGCAAGAGAGAAAATGGGAATGGAGCCAAGCAAACAATGCCAATGCCTGCACACAGCCCTGTGGCTCAGGCTCTCCCTCTGACAGGGACCTGCAGCCTCTGTCCTGTGCTGACAAGGTTTCTGCACTTTGTCACGACAGCAGAGTGCTCTCGAGCAGAGAGCACAAATTACACACACACAGGCTGCACCCCCACTGACCTCCCTGCAACAGCAACGCTGAGAAGAGCAGACAGGAGGCTCCCTCTAATTGCCATGGGACATGAATAAATGTCACTGGTTTCAGTGGGAGCTGTTTGTATCCTGCAGTGGGACAGCAGCACCCTGGTATCGTGGCTGCTCTCTGGCTCTTGGTAGCTGGGACTCTGCAGTTGGAGCAGGGCTAATCCTGCTGCCAATTTTCTCTCTGTTTTCGTTGTTTTGTGCTCTGCTTTTATTGAACTTATCACAGGCTATTAGGAGGAAACTTTCCCTCTGGCCTGTTATTCCATTATTGTTCATTATGAGGGTTTTTTTTTTCACCTCATCTGACACATTTGATGCCAGGCTCTGTCAGAAATGAGTCTCTGGACCGGGGGACTCCGGGGGTTCAGGATGCACTGAGAGCTCAGAGCTGGAGCATGGGGAATGCTACAGATGCAAATGAGATATGCACATGCAGCAGCATGAAATACTATTCCTGCATTTTGCTCACTCCCATTGCTGCAGCTGACAGAGGGGATCTGCATGTCCCTCTGTGATCCCACAGCCCTGGAGGTTTCCAGCCCTTTCCACTTCAGAGGGCTGTGTTCCCAGCTCTCTTTTCATCGATGTCCCAGCACGCAGGCATGTGCTAATCAGTTTTAGCAGACCCATCATTTGATTGACTTCAAAGCTGGGAACCTAGTTGCTGCCTCTCTTAAAAGATAAGAAAGGCCAGCAGGACAAGAGTTGTTTTTCCTGCCTTTAGTTTATACTTGTCCTTTTTTGGGTAGGTCAGAGATAAAAGGTGATCTGTTTCATGCAACATTTGTTTGATTTCTTTCAGCCACTATTGGATTAGCTTCTCACATCTTTGTCCAGAAAACGTGTTTTCATCACCTTGTAACAAAAACTCCTTCTCTGGTATCACACATTTGGACTGAAGAAGTGTTGCCTTTGCTTTTTTGAGTCCCTGAGGTTAAACCACTACTGGGATCTGCCATGGAATTCTCTCTCTCCAAAGGGCACCAAAACCACAAGGTCCTGTACAGAAAATACAATCTCCAGAACAATATCCACAGCCAAAACCTCCTGTGCAGTAGGCTCTTTCCATGACAACATCTTGCAGATGGCTGAATTTCAGCAGTTATCTGGGCTGACACATTCATTATTCTGCACTGGAAGAACAGGCTTCTTACGCACGAAATGGTCATAAAGATGAACATAAGAAATGTTCTGAACTCAGAAATGGGAAATTTAAACAACTTTCTTTCTACCCATCATGAACCCAAAGGTGTGGGTTTTCCAAGGAGAAGTGATTTATTTTTATGGCAAATAATTTATTCCAGGACTATTTTCTTCCCTTCCTCCTTGCGATCTGATTACAAATATCTCTTATTTATTCATTATTCATGCATTAGGTAAATACCTTTTCTCATTTCATTTTGGTGTGCAAACCATTTTGCACATAATTTTTCCAAGTGTTTCGCAGAAATCTGAGATTTCTGATCAGTGTTGCAGGGCTTACTTTGAAGGGGGGAATGCTTTTTTATGCCTCCTGACTGAATGACTGCTGTTACCAACTCAGCCAGCTGGAACTGTGGTCAAGAAAGAGGTGCCTATCCCCTTTTAGCCAATGCACTCTATCCACAGGGCATGCCTTCCAACAACTGAGCTTCAACGACTCTCAGGATGGGTTCAAAAACCATAGATTTGCCTCACAGCTTTGTTTATTATGCATTGAAGGCCCCTAAGTGATGGATATTGTCCCTGTTCTTGTATTTCTTTTGCTTTTGGGATTTTCAAAGGGAAGAAACCAACTTAAACTAATATTTTTTCCAAATAGGATGCAGAAAATGATAGAAAACTATAAAAATGTTCTTTGCAAAACGTAAGATTTGCTTAGCATGGAGTAATGTTCTATACACACACTGCCCATGCCTGTGCTTAGGGGGAAAGGTGAGACCAGCAGGTGACTGAAGGTTAAGCACCAGAATGGGAAACAAATTCAAATGAAGCTCAGAGTTCCATAAGTACAAAGAAATATAGAAATTGATGCATAAATATGAAGAAATGTAGGAATTTTTGGTGCTAGTGGCTCACATGTGTGGAGCTCAATTTTTTGGGGGGCTGGGGGTTCAAAGGAATTACACCACTTTTTTCCTCCTGAAAGGGTGCTAGTGTTTCTAACTCTGAGTGATCCTGAAAAAAAGAAAGAGCTGTGAAACAAAGATACCCCAAATGTTCCCAAGAATGTAAAAAAAAAAAATTTCTTTTATATATTTTCTTCTCTTCCCCCCTCCACTCCCTTCATGCTCTCAGCGTTCATGCCTACATCCTCACTTTTGGGGAACTTGCTTTCTGCCAGGCTGCTCTGTTTAAAGGTTTCTGTAGCCTAACAATTTTTAAGATTTGAGTCATATGCCTTGCTCAGTGACATCTTCCCTTCCCCCATGCCTCATCTAAAGGTTTCTGGATGTGAATCCACTGGATGTTTCCAATCTAGAGCACAGCACAGGCATTGTGTGAATTACATAGGTCAAACACTGAAGTTCAAGAGAGCCACGGTGTTTGTTAAATGGCTGGAGTTCATTGGGGTGATTTGACAAGAAACATCTTGATGAAGGACCTCTCCTTTCTGCAGCCTGCTGGTTTGTGTCTGCTCTTGGAGATGAACAGCAGTCCCAGCCCAGACAGGGCCCCTCTGTCTGACCACTGAACCAAGATACATGCTTGTTTCCAGTTGCTTTGGCTCGACAAGAAACAGCAGAGCTAATGGGCAGAAGGGGATATTAATTTGCATTTGAATACAGCCCAACACAGTTACTCAATGTTACTGCTGGGTAACGGGAAAATTAAGCTGAAAGGGAGTTAACATATGGAAAAGAAATGTAGCTGTTGCTGAGAAGACAGACTGCAGTTGCAGTGAATTAGTGGCCACAGCTGTTAAGCAGGATGCCATGCTGCTCTCAGGCAGTAGCAAAAGTAGATATTCCATTTTATACACAGTGTGACACAGTGTGGAGTGGCTGGAGAAATAAAATCAACCAACAGGAAAAAAAAAGTGCATATGTGTGTGGGAAGTGATGTAGTTGCAATATTAAAAGTCCAGTGATGAAAAACCACTGAGGCAAGGGAATGCAAGGGGAGGTATCCTGCCCTCTTAAAAAAAGCAATAAAATCCACAAAAAAGTTTCCTTCAATTTTGCAGTGGGCCATTATTATTTTCCAGGAGTCTGGCTAATCACAGCGATTCTCCCTGAGTCAGACAGAGCCCAGAGCCAGATCTTTATACACATTTCTCTGTGTTAATATAGTTGAGAGCAATATGTGGTTACCCTCTCAGAGCCACTGCTTTTTTTATTCCTTCTTTTCTCAGGATCTCTGTTGCCTTTCCTGGCTGAAGACCTGACTGAAGTGACCTTGGGAGCTACCTGTTCTCCTGGGAAAGTCAGGGGATGGATTGGGACTGGAAAGGTTCACACAAGCAGCTCTCTTTCAGCTCTGGGTTTTTCATTTCATTAAGCCCTGGTTTGGTCTGCAGCATTCATTGCTGTGATCCCACAGACACACAGCAGAGTAATGTGGAAAGCCACAATGGCCCCCCTCTATTTTCTTTATTTTCTTTTTTTAATAAATGAAGACTCTTGAGTAAGCTCTAAACACATACAAAGCCATGACCAGACATCCTCACCCTGTTTCTTACAAGACAAACTCCAGCCAGAGTATTGCTTTTCCAAACTGGCTAAAATTGGTATCATCAATAAGCCAAACTTTTTTAATGGCACTGTGACCCTATAGTGTTCAATACAGTACTCACCCAGGAGTTTCAGTACCCTTTCAATTTTGACATGTGTTCCAGAAAAATATAAATATATGGAGACATTTGAATATTTTTTTCCCCAAAGAAATCCCTAGGATTTAGTTCCACATCTGCCAGCAGTACTAGTGTGTGGCTAAACACATTGCATGGCTTTGAACTTCTCAGGCGTGACTGTAAGAAGATATTGCCTGTGCTTCTCATTGGTTATATCAGATGAGTTCCACTTCAGTCCTTTGCTGGTTTTGCCGATCTCATTAGAAATAATTAAAGTTTTCATCAGGCTCACATCTAATTGTTTTGTTTATCTGGGGCCTTTTCAATATGTGGGATTTTATTTTATTTTATTTTATTTTATTTTATTTTATTTTATTTTATTTTATTTTATTCTGTTTTATTTTTTAACAGTTCATTTCCTTCTGAAGCCTTGCCACACTGTCGTTCACCCAGCGTTATTATTACTGAATTCTTTCTGAGGGTTCACTACCCCCCTCATAAATCATTACATTTCCATTTAACAAATTTAATAGCAGGATCTGGTTTCAATCCTCCTTACACAGAAAAGCCACTTCAGCTTTTCATTTGGACAAGGAACTTGATGGAATGTGCCTGGTGCTCTGAGCAGCTCCCAGCCCTCAAAGCATCTCCTTGCTGGGGCCAGCTGGGATGCCTGGGGCTGCACATTGCAGGGATCTGGGCCTTCCTCACCTCTGCTGCTGAAGAAATAAATGGCAGGAAGAAAGTAGAAGGGCAAAGAAATAAGCTGCCTTTTTTTTTTCTTCATCAACCTAAATAAAGGGAGAAAAATTCAGGTTCCGAGCTGAAAAATCATGAAAATTCTGAAAACATGAAAATTTCAAAGGGGATGGATTTTGAATAATTGCAATGCATGAATTAAGACATGTTTATACACAAAGCCAGCACTGTCATAGTACATTGGAAATTTCACCTGCCCATATACCCTCAGAGAGGAAGATATACTGACCATCACCATATAGACACAGACAGCAAGAATTCTCAGGAGCATTTCACATCTTATTCATGGACTCCAGGTGTAAGAACATGCTACATCAAGGTGAGGAGGAAGGATTCAGCACTGAAGCTTGTCCTTGGTGAACATGTCTCCCATCCCAGACACCCAGCCATCATTCATTGCAGGGGATCACCAATCACACCCTAGCAAAGACTGAAAGTGCAGACTTACAGGGATTTACTGAGGACTGGCTGACATATATTGAAGAATTAGCTTACCCTACAATCATATTTTCAGGTGGAAGTTCCTTTAAAGCAGCTGATACCTGCATGTAGGCGTGCACATAGGCTTTGGGTTTGTTCTTGATTTGACCCAGTCAGTGCTTGGCCTTGACTTTAGCTGAGCCCAGCACAGAAGCCCCTTGGGAACTCCTGAGGTCCCCAGCTGAGCATCTCACCTGCTTTGCCCCCTGGGACTTAGGGAAGTGTATTCTCCTTGTTTGTCCTATTTCTCCCAGGATCTCACCTTTCCCCTCTCATCTCCTGCCTTTTGCAGCCCAGGAAACGCTTGGTGAGAGTACCCCAGGCCCACATCAAGGATTTGTGGCCACCTTCACAGCACTCTGCAGCACAACTCTGCAGTGGTGACCATCTCCCTCTGGCAGTCCCAGCTTGGGCAGAGACCTCATTCAAATCCATTGAAGCCACTCTAAGATCCTCTTTGATTTCAAAGCACTTTGGATTTAGGCTTCTTTCCCATCCAACAGTGCCTTCCAAATCAGCTCCGAGGTACATCAGCTGGATGCTGTGCAAAGGGTTTTCCAGTGACAGTTTGAGCTCTGTGGGTGTTAAAGAGCACAACATCCTACTCAATTTTCAATCAGTCACATTCTGCCAGCAGTCGTATTTTGAAAGAGGAGCAGGGAAAAGGGGAGGTAATCCCTCACATTAAGTGTATGCAGTGTGTATCAGTAGAACATAAGGACACCATAATGACATCTTATTAAAACAATCATTGTAATGAAAATGGATTATTTACTTTGTAACCCATTATGCTTTCCCAGAAAGTCATTTTCAGATATGATTTTCAATTTTCTTTGAACCAGATGAACCTAACCACAATCATATCTATAGCTCACAGATGTTGCCACTTTCAAGCCACCAGAGCAGAAGGGAACACCAGGAAGGAAGAGAGGAATGAAAACTGGTCAAGATTACGTGTCTGGTGTCCATGGGCAGGACCAGAGCTCACTTGCATGTGCAAATGTTTGCCTTCCCAAGGATATACTGATATCTCCACCCTGTGCCACTGCAGGTGACACAGAGGAGCAGGAAGAGGGAAGCCCCTGACCTTGTAAGTTTTCTCATTGTACATCAGCATCACACAGCTGTTCTTGGAGCTCCAGTCTTATCTAGGATTTAAGAGATAGCAAAGAGTAATAACTTCATATACCACACTTAAAACTTAAAACTATTGCTCACATCTTTGGTCTTTATCTCAGAGTCTGGATACAAACAACTGGGAAGCTCACCTGGCTTGGTTGCAGTAGAAATAGATTAATAACTTTCCGAAAGGTCAACACTTCTGCAAACAACACAAAGATTTGATCCCAAACAAAGTTGTCCCATCCTCTAACAGGTAGGCAACTCAGCAATCACAGCCTGGCTGACACCACTGTGCCAGGCAAATCAGGTCTTCACACACCCTTTCCTAAATGCCTTAGAGAAGAACAAAATTATAGAGGATTTCAGGAAGAAAATGCACCTTTCAAGACCCTCCTAAGTCCAGAGAATCTGCATCTGTGTCTTTCCATGACTGCAGGCTGAAGCAATAAGAAACAAGAGAACTGTTAAATTTGCACATTCTGTTTCAATGCACACATGCACATATCTCACATGCAGCCCCCAGGGTGGCTGGCATTGTGACATGGAAACAGTTAACCAGAAGAGCTGTCCCTCATCAGCTTCAGATTCCTGCCAGCAGGTAACAGATGTCATTTGCCACCAGGAAGGGCAGGGTGAGCACTGCCATTATTCCCAGCTCTGAACCAGGTATCATCTGCCTGTCTCATTCTTCCCAGGGCAGCTTACACAGCTGTCAAAAGTGTGATTCAAGCCTGCATGGATCCCCACAGCCAGATGAAGCCCTGCATGAGCCCCTCAGATGGCAGAGCTCAGAGCTGCTCCCTCCTGCTGCCTCAAAGCCTGGCTCGCTCCGGAAGCGAGCACCCGCTGTCAGGCTTTGTGTGCAGAGCCTGATTCAGGATGGGAACAGCTGCGTTCAGTCGGATCTGACTGCAAAGTGAACTCCTGAGCACACCAGTGCTGGCCATGATCTGTGCAATTTCATCCTCCAGTAATTGGCAGCCGTGCTGCCTAGGGGGCTCTGAGCTCCTGACCTGCACTGGCGCTTTCCTGAGCTCCGCTCCCCGAAGCGACACGTGCACGCACAAGAGCTGAGCACCAAAAACTCCCCAAGGTGTCGTGGGTTAAGCCCAGCCAGCAGCTCACTCCTTCCCTGCAGGTGGGATGTCAGCGAGAATCGGAAGAGTGAGAAATCTCGTGGGTTGAGATAAAGACAGTTTAATAGGTAAAACACAAGCTGCACATGCAGGCAGAGCAAAACAAGGAATTTATTCACCACTTCCCTCGGGCAGGCAGGTGTTCAGCCATCCCAGGATAGCAGGGCTCCATCACACCTTGCTGGAGAAGACGAACACCATCACTTTGAACATTCCCCCTTTCTTCTTCTCCACTGCTATGTGCTGAGCATGATGCCCTGTGATGTGGGATATCCCCTGGGTCAGCTGAGGTCAGCTGTCCCTATGTTGTCCCCTCCCAATTCCTTGTGCACCCCCAGCCTCCTCACTGGTGAGGTGGGGTGAGGAACAGAAAAGGCCTTGGCTCTGTCTAAGCTCTGCTCTGCAATGAAAAAGCCATCACTATTTTGGTCGTGCATCTAAAGCATGGCTTTACACTAGCTACGACAAAGAAAATCAGCTTTATCCCAACCAAATTTCATGCACTCATGTACAGGAATTGGTCATCAAAACCTGGTCAAGTCTGGCACAAATGAGAGAGATTCTGTTTTACCAGGTTATTCCAATTCCAAAGAGCTTTGCAGAGATGAAAATATATCTTGCCCAAGGCCAGTTCAACCCTCTGCTGGCCATTTTTCACCAGCCATGCTGGGTCCCTAAGTTCCCACTCTCTTGGTTAGCAAAGCCCCAGCCATTCTGACAGTGTGGCAACGAAAGAGGAGGCCAATTAAGAGCCAGATTCTGAATTTTTGTGTAAATTAAGGGTAAATCCTGAGTCACAAGAAATCTTTCAGCTAGGCTGACAGAATACTAAAAGTTTTAATGGAATTATTTAAAGTTGTGAGCAATTTATGAGATAAAACAAGAACTGGAGAATTTTTTTTTCCATGAAGGGGCCCCAGCTGCTGTCTGTCCATGGCCACTCACAGGCTTTTTCCCTTACACCTTCTCTTCTCACTGCAGCTGCATCCAGGTTTGCACAAGCTCAGCAAAGCCTTTGGCACAGCTGCTGCCCTTGCTGCTCTGACAGGTGACCCAGCATTTATTTTATCTATAATCAAGATGACCCTGAAAGTGGCCTATAGTCGATTCACAGCCTTGTGAAGCCTTTCCAAGGTGCTTGCAGCCACAAGAATCTCAACTCCCTGGTGTGCCTACAGCCTTGCTGGAGATTGCAAGCCCTCCTTAATTCTGACTGCACAGGACTGTACCTGAGCCCTGGCAGGACTTGAGACAGGGTGCTGATAAAATATGCTGCTGTACTGACATGGTTTTTCTCTTCTTTCTGGTGGTAAAAGTAATTGCATTTGGACCTCTCTTCTCTATACCTCTGTGCAACCTGCTGCTGAGAGACAGGAAGAGTGGGGGGATTTCAGAGGGCTGCTCTTCCTCTCTTGCTTTCACTTGCAGTCTGAAGAGTTCTGCAGATCCTGTCTCAAGCACTGCTCTTGCACCTCAGCTCTTCCTGTGCTTCCTACTGGAAGGCAGAAGAAGCAAGTGTTTGAATCAGGTGCACTCTCTTACCAGGGTTTGAGCCAGCTCTGGCTCAGGGTCTGTTAGGCCTGTTACTGTGAGACTCATTTAGCTTAAAAATTCAAGCCCATGTTAAAAATAGAGGTCCTTTTATACTGTGGTGCCCATGCACTTGATGTGTGGAAGCTGTCCTCATGTGAACCCAGTGGCTATTCAAACCTGCAAAGTTTTGTTCACTGTGTGCATCCGAGAGAGCTCCAAGAGCCTGTCCCTGGATCCTGCCTGCACGGCTTGCTGCCCTTCCCGAGAGCTCATTAGGCACTGGAATTGTACACAGGACCTGAGCAAAAGCCCAGTGGAGCCAGTGAATGATTTCCTATTGATCCAAGCCCTTGAACTGAAGCAGCACAGGCGAAGCAAATTGGGCAAAGCTTCTGCTTTCAACCCATCAGAGCAACATTTGAATTTCCCTATGTTGCCTCTTTTATTTTCTTTTGTCTTTTTTTTTTGACTGAACTATTTGGTTCAGACAGGTTTCCCTTCTATATATCTCCTTGTATTTCTAAATACAGTTACTAGTGGGGGGGAGATGAGCAAGAGGCAAAAATCAAGGCAAAACAAGAGTAAATTGAGCTTTGTTTAACACACCAACAGGAGAAAGGAGAGAACCACAAACTATTGTAAGAATAATTGCAGTATTAAAACAGTAACAAGGAGAAATTGTAATATATCATGGCTTTGCTGCTAAATAGCATTCTTTATCTGATGAGCTCCTTGTGCTTTGAGTTAATTAAATCTTCCTCACTCACATGGCACGCAGAAGGCAGAAATCTTCAGCAAGACTGTCAAATGGCTACATTAGCTGGGAGTGCAAAGCACACTTCCTCAGGAAATGAGCACTTTTCTTTGGAAAAATCATGCTTGCTACATCTGCTCTGGCAAAGCTCCTCCCCATTGAAACAGAACAGCTGAGGAAATGAAAGCTTAATTTACCTGAGTTAAGACAGAAAAATTTAGAGCAAAAGAACCTGAATTTCTAAAAAAACAGATGTTAAAATCTGGGGGAAAAAAGACAGCTGGAAAAGAAGGAAAAGGAAATGTCACATGAGTGCTGCATCCACTGCAATATCCTCTTGCTTTTTTGCCCCATTTGCCTGCTGTTCCCCTTGCTTGATTTGTTGAATCAGTGAGAAGAGACTCTCCACCCTGGAAACAAACCTGCTTTTAAAGAAGAATAAAAAGTGCTTGTGTTTCCTATGGAAAACTTACCTTGGAACACCAGCAATAGACTGGGAAATGAACACTTCTCTAGGTGTATGCCAGCTGTCAAGTTCACACTAAACAATGTTTTTAATTAGTGGTAATGGGTTGGCAAACTCCTGGAAGTGAATAACCAATTTTTTTTTTTGTAATTATGATCACTTAAAGACAATAGCATATTACAAATGATGACTAACAAGGACAAAGCAAATGGCAATTAGAAAATATGGCTCTAATCAACTCAACTTGCCCTAAAGCACAAATCACTGTAAATGCATTTTTTGTTCAAATGGTAAAAACAGAGCTAGGAAAAGGCAGGCAACTGTGCTGCGAAAAGAAAAAGCAGAGCTATTCTGCTTCCCATTCTGAAAGGATGACACAGAAATTAGTGAGGAATTGTGACACATCACCCAAAGGCACTATCCTCATGGTGCTGCCCTTGGTGAGCAGAACCCACCTGCACTGTCAGAGCAGCCCTGTTTTGGGGAAGGGGATGTGGTCTGTGCATCTCTGTCACCACTTGCAAGGCACTTGCTGTGACATCCAGGTGCTTTGATGAGGGTGGCAGGTGCCACTTTTATACAGTTCAGGATGTACCACTTAACTTTTAGGTGTCTGTCTTAGACTTTTTCTGCTATCCTAGATATTAACACAATGCTGGCAGACATGACATAGGGCCCATGGAAAAGCTGTGTCCTCCTGGAGAGGCAGCTGGAAGGCAGATGGGTCATGTGAAGGGAGCCAAACCACATTAGAGTTTGGACATCTGAACTGAGTGGGGAGAGATTTCAGGTCCTGTAAATCTTGTGCTGTCCTTGCAACAGCACACCTTGCCTGGCTCAGTATGGACCTTCCCACCAGACACTCTCTAAAAGTTGGTAAACTCAAAGGTATAAGGCAAGAATACAGCTCTGAACTCATGCTCTATATTCAGAAACATACTGGCATTTAAAATAGAATTACTTTCTCTGTGGAGGGTGTACACTTCAGATGAGGAAGCAAGTGGGCACATTTAAGGGAGGTTGTGACATAGAGGAGGACTTCGAAGAAGTTACATCTCTGAATTTTCCAAACTTGAGCTTCTGTGTGATTGGTGACACTGAAGGGAGCAGAGGATCTCAGGTTTGAGGAGGAAATTCCATGATAAAAGTCCTTTTGAGGTGTCTCTTCAGCTTCTCTTACATTGTTGGAACTCATAAAGATTGAAATTTTTCAGATTATTTTTGTGGGGTTGGGGATATATATATATATATATAGACACATAATTTTTGCCCCTAGCTTTAAGGACACAGTAGAAAACCATTCCCCTGGAGCACAAAGTAACCATTATCCAAACACTGTTAAATGGAACAGATCAATCTGCAAAGTGAGGAAGGAGATGTCTCCCATCCATCATGATGACACTGCTGAAGGCCAGCATACGAAGGTTTGAATTTGTCTACTCTGACAGCACTCATTCAGCCAGCAAATCTCTGCCACGTTACACACAGCTCTGAAAGGTAACTGGCAGCATTTACATGACTTAGAGATACACAGACTGCAGCAAACAGGATGAAAAAGTATCAGCATAATCTGGAAAGCAGGAGACAGGGAGGGATATGAATTATTCACCCTTCAGAATATGGGTGCTCAAAACTGTTATTTGTGCTGCTCTAACCATCTCAGAATGCAGAGCCTGTGCTGAGCATACAAATCTTGCCATTATTATCTTATCTTGGTGGTTTCAGGGTGGATTTTATGAGGAACCAGAGATGAGTGGTTTCCTCCCTTCCTAAGTAGCGCTTTCGGTATTTGTATCTGTGAAGGATTAAAACCAGTATTAAGCACCCCCCAAAAATTCATTTCTTTGAAAAATATCACAAGATAAAAGGAAATCCATTTCTCTTGGTAGTCCTACCTTTTTTACTTCTTAATCCTTTTTACCATGGCATGACTGAGTACCTCCATCATTGACCATAGCATAATGCACTTTGAAATACATTAACTTAGGTAATGTGTTTAAATAATAACCTGGCTGCAGTAGCTTGGATTTGGCACAGGCAGAAAATCCTATTTGAAAGGCCTGGCAAATTCAGTCAGGGCCTGAGCTCTGTGCTGGCCAGTGCAGGTCACTGTCACAGCAACCTGGAGAGCTGAGGGACAGCTCTGGCTTCAATTGGCTTGACGTCATGACCAGGCTGACAGGGAGGGTGAACAGCTTCAGCATGAAAAGTCATTCTCTAACCTACACAAATGTAGATTTAGTTGGTTGTTAACACTCTCCAGGTGTCCCCATGGGACACTGCAGATAAATTACTGAGTTTAGTGACAAGATGACCTCTGGGAATGGCAGACAATTTATATTACACAGAGGTTTGGAGGTTCAGTACTGCCCACTGTGCTGTCAGCTTTGCTGTAGATCAGTGCTTTAAGTGTTCACTGGCAGCTCACAGACTTTGCAATGAGAGAGGAAGATAAACCAGCCGTGAGCATCTTGTCTGGGGCATCTTTGCATCATCTCCTCTTGGGTCTGGATGTATTATCCATGTTTACAGGACATGTTTACATTGCAGAGTTCCTTGCAGAGATTCCCAAGATCACCACACCCAAGCTGTTGCTGAAGCAGGACACTTCATAATCACCTCAGCAGACCTCTACCCCAACAAATTAGACGTTGAGAGGCAGCTGATTATGAGCCTGAGAGCACTTGGAGGTACAGCACTCTCCACATCACAGCCAGAGTCTGCCCTGTGTGTGTGCCCCAGCCCCTTGGGGCTGTCTCTCTTCCCATTGAAGTCTTTTGTGCAGCTCCAAGCAAAAATAGGGTATGATCACCAGGGAATCTAATAGAATAATAGAATCATTTAGGCAGGAAAAGGCAAGGCAAGGTTGAATCCAACCCTAACATATGTTGCTGGAAACTATGGATTGAGGGAGGGAATAAGTTGGTCCAGAAAGAGCTTTGTTCCATGGTTGCTCACACCCAGACCAGGCCAGAGGAGCTCAAGGATCAAGAACTTCTCTGATGCTGACACTCAGTTTTCTCTTATGTTGATAGCTGGCATGTTCGCATTCTAATTAGCATTTCAGCTAGACTTGGAAATCTCTCCCATTCAAGTGGTGTGTTACAACACACCCATGTTTTCCACAACCTTCAAAGTGTAAATTATCCTTAAAGCAAAGAGACATTGTCAAGCTGTCCCGTTTTCACACTGGCCAGTGGCTAACCATTGTAGCTATGCACTTTTTAAATGGAAAAATAAAGATAAATAGTTTGAATCATGCCTTTTAAGGCATTTTTCTAGCTGAAACATCCCCCCAGCCTGCACAGTATCAAAAGCAGGGCAGGGACTGAAGCACACACTTTGGCTCTATGTGTTGCTACAGGGGAAAATAAAACAAATTTAACAGTTACAGATATTCTGGCTGCAAAGAATAATCTGAGGTCAGTTCCTGCCCCTATACTGCCCTGCAGCTCTATTGTGTTTTGTTGTAATTGCCTACATGTAATTGAGAGTGAGAATAGGACCTTCAGACTATTTTTTTCAGTTTTTCACTGTTTTGTTTGTGCTTCTGCTGCCACAAAGCATCATGAACTGATGAAAAAATTAGCAGCTCTAAAACAGAGTTTAAATTGGTTGGGAACCAAAAAGATGAGGAAAATTCAAGTGAAAAAAATTGAATGTAAATGGAAGAAATAGCGATCTTTTTCAGCATTGCACTTTATAGTTTAGTTATTATAGTTATTGATATATTATGGTTATATGTATTAATAATAGTTATATTCTTATAAACAATAGTTACATATATTAATAATAAATTATCATATTATAATATTATAATAACAACAGTTATAACAACAGGAAGCAATGTTGTAACATGGGAATTGCTGTGACTTATATATGGTTTCATAAAAGTGACAGAAAGTTGAGGGTTGTGCTGCCTCTGAAACAAATAAGAAATTTAACTGCCTCAGTAACATTTGGAAATTCGAGATAAAGCCCAAATCCCATATCTTATATTAACAAATTACTGGCTCCTAACACAGGCCTGCACAGGCCTTTTGTACAATTAGTGACAAATTTGGGGCCTGTGACATATTTAGTGCATGGAAAATAGAACGAGTCTGTATGATGGATGATGACTGGGTAATGATTGTAAGTAATGGTCTGTTTGTAGATGTGAACAAATCAGAGAAAGCAATTAGCCCTTCCAGTAAGCCCTCCATCACTGACAGGCTGTCATGCTTCCTCACCCTCCCTGGGACAGAGGAGTGGAGAGGACAAAAGGAGGTGCTGGGGAAAATGACAGAAGGTAGAAAGGAAGGAGAGCAGAGTAGGTCGTTCCTGAAATCCAGTCTGGGTGATTTGGGTGCCCTTCTTTTTGTATCTCAGTGGAGCCTTTTTCCCACCCAGGCTCATCACTGGACATGCTGTCCATCCATTGGTCCCTTCCCTGGCTCCCTGGCAGTCAGCACATCTGATCCACGTGTCTCACCCTAGACAATCTCATTCCAGCACTTCTTTCTCCCTCCTGGCCTTTGTGCACTTGCTCATGCCCTACATCATAGATAATTGTGTGGAAAAAGCAGCTCAGTGCTGAGGAGCCAGCCTTTTCTTCCCTCCACCCCTCCCAAAAAAGAAAGCATAAATACAGGGGGGAAAAATTGAATTGTTAGAAAAGAAATAGGGAAAAGAGCAAAGAACTTTGTTGTGGTAAAACACAGATCAACCCTGCACATTTGAGTAGACTGTGCAAAACTTTTCTAGAAAGTGGAAAATGTTCAAAGAGAAGGAAAATTTGATTTGAGGAAAGGAACAGCAGCTAAGGAGATTAGTGTTCATCAAACTGCAAGAGTAGAAGAAACAGTGAAGGGGGGACTATGGAAGATCTATAAAATTATGAGTCCCAGTGAGTTGGTGATGAGAGAAAAATTATTCGCAGTCCCTGCCAGTTGACAGCTAAGGGCTATCAAATAAATCAGCTGGCAAGTCCACACCAAAGCAATCAAAGCAGGATATTTCTTCAGACAATGTATTCATGTGGGAAACTCCCCACTCCTGCCATCTGCCTGACTAACTTTCCTTTTCCATTCTCCCCTACAGTTCAGGCAATATTATTTTCTCTTTCAACTCCACACCTCTGCACACCTCAGAAATCCTGTCCATGATATTGTCCTCATGCACATCCACTGGAGCTCCCAATATCATCACTGCAGGGAGCTGGCTTTTACTGTCCTACTAACTGGCACTAGGATAAGGCAGTATCCATGAAAGATCTCCCTTCCATCCTGAAAGCCAAATCCATGAGCTGTGTCATTCCCTATACACTGTAAATGCAGGAGATACTGACCTGCAGACAGCAGCTGACATGAGATCCATATCAGTTTTCCCCTTCTGCTCAGCTGGGAGGGGAAGTTGCAGAGTGGTTGATGTAAGTTTCCTTCTGAAGTGAGCCTTGCTGCAGATCAGGAAGTGCCAGACCAGGATTCAGGTATTTCAAGTATCTTGTCTGTCATCCTGCTCTGTTGTCTCTAAGTATATCAGCAACTTTCTCAGGGTCACTGGGATGTCATCACAGCCCATCAATTCTGCAAATGTGCTCATCTCCCTCAGTATACAAAGGGACAGCCACTACAGGGGCAGTTTCTGGCAGTTTTTCCTCCTGGAAGTGGAGAAGGCACAGAGAGTGAGACTGGCACAGGAATATACTAGAGGCATTTGCAGATATTCATGCTCCTGTGCCTCAAAACAGCATGAAAAACAACCTTCTTTAATCTTTAGTAAAGAGCAGACTGGGTGAGGACCTCACAGGGAAATGCAAAATCCTGAAGGATATAATGGAAACAATGATATATTTGACCCCAGGACAAACAGAAGAGAGAAAGAATGAGCTACAGATAAGAAAGCTGCAGGTAGGAGAGAGTAAGAGGAAAGCAGAGGGCCAGGGGAAAAAAACAAGAAAAACACTTCATTTGTTCTTGAGCTTTAATTTCTGTGTGCCTGGTTGAACTTTTCTGTGAAGGTTGTTGTGCGTGGTTTAGATTTGGTGTGTTTTTGTTTGTTTCAAGGAATAAAGCCACTTCTATAAAGTGGTTGGTGAACAGGGGAGTTTTTTGAGTATATCTAATACTTATTGAATAAGGAAGTTCCTTGAATTTATGTACAATAAACAACATGTTACATAAAGCTGCTGTGGATTACAACAATTTAGCATGATTTCACTAGAGAAATGGCCACTCAGCTCTTTCAAATGTTTTAACATCACTGCTTAGGATGTTTTAAAATGTTCCTTTTTTCAGTCAAAACATTTTCAATTCTGACATTATCCCATCTGCCACACAATGTATTTCTCTGCCCTTTTGGCAGTGTGATATCTATTAAGTTTTATTTAAAGGAATGGAAATATCAAAAAATACTTTAATTATAATAATTTATGAATCATCATGTTGATTTTCCTCTTAAGTACAGTGAAAGGATTAGTTATCACAAAATCTACCTGCAAGAATCTTTGTCAAATCTGGATGTCTTTTTGGTGGCTGCAGGGTCAGCAGCTGGAGGTGGCATTGACACAGGCCCTGGGTGACTCGGTTGGGTTGGGCTAGGGATGGACTTGGTAGCAGCCACAGGTAGGAATGAGCTGGTTTATTCTGGGGATTCTGTTCCCACTGAGGACTGGGCAGGAAATCTGAGTTCCCCTCTCAGGGAAGCACAGGTGCTGGTGGCAGGATTGTTGTCTGCATATTGATTCTGAGAGAGATTCTACTGACTTCCTTAGAGCTTATGACACCACTTTAACCTCTAATCTGAGAAAAAATCCACAACCCACCCATTGCTCCTGCCAGCCCACTTGCTTCTCACAACTGTGTCCTTGATCACCCTCACCATACTCAACTGGCTCAGTGCAGAAAGTACTGGACAAAAATGCCTCATGATCAGGTTTGCAAGAGTCCAGTGAGGTAACTCTAATGGTCCCTCCTGGTCTTTGTGTTTGTGATTCTTTGAACATTCACCCCTGCTATCATGAGCAAACAAGTCTGGAAGAGATAGGGTTGGAAACCAGGAGCTGCTCCATTCCATTCAACTCATAGACCACGAGGTCAGCCTTTTCTCACTGTCTATTTACGTAATGGTATAATCATATTTTATCTATTTTTCAGACTAGGAAGACAAAGTCCTGCTGGAGTCTTCCATCAGTTTATTTTTCCTTTTAGCTTTGTCCAGCTCTTTATGCTCAAGCCTATTAGATGATTCTAGTGAACTAAAGCCCAGTGAAGCTGAAATCCTTGTCTCAGAAAACTAAGTCTTTCTGTTGCCCTTATTCCATTTTCAACAGCAATTAAAGGAAAAAAATGTCCCCTTATTATATCCCATCACCTGCTGAATAATGAGTCGATATCCTGACTTACAGTGGGAGGCTTTTAAAAAATACTAAACTCATTATTCCCTGACCTAGTGATTTATATTGTGATCCTTCATGGGAAGAAAATGCACCAAGGTTGCAAAGTGGGAGAATGAAATCAAGAGCACGTTGTAATAAATTGAGCAAATGATACCCTAAATGATAAAAACTGCAGTCAGGAGGATGGAAAATATCAGGGCTGTGTGAAGTATACCAATTTAAGTTCTCATGATTTTGATCAAAACCTATGAGCTTTTATTTGAGGTGGGCTCGCTTTCTCAGAGATCTCACTGAAGCTATAGCGTCTGACAGAGCCCATGTGCAGCTGAAAAGAGAAGAAAAACGTCTGGTGATTTTCCCAGATGCACCCATTTACTGCTGAGACTTATCAAACATTCTCAGCAAACCCTGAGATGCTCTTGGTTGCACTTTCTGGAGCTGAATAACATCTAGTGGTTCTTTCTTCTAAAGGCTGCAGGTGACAGATTCTCACTCATCCATCTGAAGGCACCTGCTTCAGACTGATCTTTCATTCAAGCATGGCCTTTCTGTCTACTGCACATTCAGCAACACAGATCTTGGCAATCTTCCTCCAAGTTCTGCCCATGGTGGGTACCCCTGAAGATCAGAGACAGGCAGTCTTTGATGAAAATAAATGGTTCAGCATTAATGTCCCCCTTTAACCTGTTCACAGGGTGCGGACCTGGTGCTGTGCTTTCCAAACTGGAAACTCTTCAACATTCCTGTGGTATAATGGTGAGTAACCAAAATGCCTGGATGCTCTTTACACACACTGTGTCTGCCAAAGGGCCCTCAAAGAGGCAATTTACCCTTTCATAGCAGCAGGCTGGCTTCAGTCACAGTCAGCATTGGAAAAGGAAAGCTGTTCTGAGCAATGAAACACAGAATAGCTAACAGTGCCCAACAGTGCCCATCTTTACTGCATTTCACACAAACCAGGCTGATGGGACTTCAAAGACCTAAAAAAATGCCCCGAGGTGCAATGCATTTATCAGGTGTTTCACAGGATAGGTCTCTTCTCTCAACTTTGGAATTTTTCTGGCATGAGATAATAATAGAACAAACCCCATCTTGTCTATGCATGTTCAGTTAAGATCAACTAAATTAATTTCTCTTAGTTAAGACAGTTATTACTTTGCCATTTGCCTCTGGATTTTTACATTCTGTAAAACCCAACTGCAGCATGTAGTGCAGTTCTGTGCATACAAAAAAATATCAGCTGAAGTTTGCTGCTTAAAATAGGTAGAAAAGCTCTGTGGAAATAGGTCTTACATTTTTCCACAACAATTTATCCAACCTTACTGCTGGTAAATCTTCAGGGAAATATTTGTCTTCATTTTCAGCTTCTTTAAAAGGAAAGTTTTAGCTGTTTCCACTTTCATTCATTCTTATTTAATCTTGTTGTAAGAGAAACAGCAAAGTTCATGCTCAGGCTGAGACCAATCCAGGGAAGTGCTTAACAGTGTGAAATGTCCTACTGACTTCCAGAGGGACTGAATGTTTCACCTTGTGCATGCACTTAAGTGCATTGCTGCTGGGGAGCTTCTGATCTCGAAATCCGAAAATGTGACCACAGAGTATATCCCAGGTGGGTGTTAACATGGCTCTTGAGGAAGCAGGAGAAAGGAAAGTGGTGGAGTTGTGGGCACTCAGCTGCAGAGACCCAGACACCAACAGAGCGGCTCTGAGCGGTGACTGCGTCTGTGACATCAGGAAATGCAAGCCCTGCTCTGTGCCCTGCCTGCCCATGGGACACTGCAGCAGAGAGAGCAGAGGCTCAGGACTGCAAAGTCCAGAATATCTGTACAAAGCCAGAGTGACCAGAGGACTAAGATAATACACAGACCATGAGGTGCAGACATGCAGCCTCTGCCCATGACCTTCCTCTGTAGAAGGGCAAGGCAACCCCAACCCTGGCTATGGCAGAATACTCTGCACTCTTCGCAAAGGTGTGAGGCTGCCAGAGCTCTTTGGCAGATGCCAGAGCCCCTTGGCAGGTGCCAGAGCCCCTTGGCAGGTGCCAGTGTCAGCACAGGGAGCTGTGATGCCCCGAGGCTGCCACACAGACCCGCCTGGCATCCCTGGGGCTCGGGAGGTACAGTGCACTTCCATTATGTAACCAAAGCTTTTTTGTGCAACTGCTCCTCCAGCGCTGCCCAGTGAGATCCGATTATCATGGAGGATGAAAAACATTGTTATTTTTAACAGCTGGATCAAGGCTCCATGGGCTTAAAGGGATATTCAGAGGCAGCTGCTTCCGTAAGGCTTTCAAGTCAGTGGTGACCACTGCAAAAACTGTTTGCCTCAGTTTTGGACACTGCTTTTCCATGGCATTTGTGTTGCCTTGCAGCTGTAAAGGCAAGGTTCTCCTTTTCCCATAAATGTAGTAAACTACTTGCTGCTGTTCATCCAGGCAGCGGAACAACCAAAAGGTTCCTTTCCATGAGATTAGGAAACATAAAATAAAACCAGTGCTTCTGGAAGGTAATATCTCAAACCACAGCCTACTATTCACATAGGACATCTATCCCTAAGCACCTATTTGTATTAGCTCATACATTGTGCAATATTAGAATCCTTTATCCAACACTCGAATAATTCTTGATTTCCAAGGGCTTGAAGTACTGCTGTGTTAAAAGAAGTCAGAGAGTGAGACTATTGCAACTGTGGCATACCATATGCTCCCCTCTGTGCTTTGACAGTGGTAAACATAATGCAAGCCATTATAGTTTGAGCAGAAGGTGTCTGGGCTTTTGAGGAAAGATAAAAGGAAGAAAGTGGTTTGTTCCTCTCATTGCCAAACAAAAGAATAATTTTCATCACAGTTTAGTTATGCAACTTCCTGTCTTTCCCCCAAAAAAACAAAAACCCAAACCTTGAAACGTTTAGGTAAGCTTTCATTTTTGCTCCGATGCAGATGCACAAAACTCAGACTTCAATCTTCCTGAAGTTTTCAGAGCTGGGGGAGCAGTCTGTTTCACTCCAAAGGCAAGCATAGGTTCGGGCTGAGATCTCCCATGCCTTGGATATCCACAGTATTAAAGGGGAGTGGACTGTCTGTCTTCTCTGGTGATAGATCAGATTGCACAGGGCAGGAAGGACCTTATTTTTTTAGATCAGTCATTTTAAGCATTTTAAATCTCAAACTATTCAAGTTTATTATGCAGATTATTTATAGCCTTACAGGACAAAGTTCTATTGATTTTCTGTACCTTCTCGGGCCAGCAGAAGGTATCTGACAAGTGTTGGACAGTCAGAGCATGTTGTGGGTCTTTATGGTTCACTGAGCATTTGGAAATGGTTCCACCTGTGTTTCTGTAAAAGGTTCTTCTGCAACCTGAACTAACTAAGATTTGACTGACTGGAGTAAGCAAATCTAAGTTCTCTTACTGCCAGTGGCGAAAAAAAAAGTATTTTTCATCAGAAGATGATTTCTTTCGCCTCGAACATCTATTTCAGAATGGAGCAGGTACAAATTTAATTTTCAATAGCTGAAGAAAATTAAAATCAACCTTACCTGACAAATGAAAAGAAGCTCTCAAGGGTTTTAAACAAGTAGAAAAATGCATAAAAATCAAATTTTGGCCTGTGTTGCATGTTGTATTAGACTGAAATGCAGTGCACTAGCTGAAAGATGATCAAGGAACAAAGCAGGATTAACTTGGTGTTGATCACACAGCTTTGTTAGTCAGAGTGTGCAGCATTGTGATGGGAAGACTGAGTGGTGGAAATGAAAGATGGCTGGGTGTGGAGGCACCAGCAGGAGCATAAAGCAGGGACAGGGCTCTCAGAATATTTGGGGCACAGAGCAGTCAGCAAGAGCCAGCACATTACCTCCAGCTCCACAGCACCCCAGACCCAGAGATAAAGAATGACCTGATGATTCAGAGATGGGACTGAATGGAGACACTGATCACTGCCAGACCCAAAAGAATACAAAAATACATATTGGAAACTTAGACACCCTGAAAGAATTGTGACAGACACAAAAAAGCCTTAACAGATGGTGTTACAGACCCTGGATCTCAAAGCTCAACAGCAGCATTGGTCACCACAAACATGCTGCTGCTCATCAACATGAGACTGGGAGCACAAATCAGTGAAAACATTTTTTATTTCAGTTTGAATCTTAAGAAAAATCACCTTTTCTTTCTGTAAGGTTGTGAAGGCCAGGACTGTGTGTGGCATGAATACTCCCAGCACACGCTGATAAAACGTTGTGACAGTATTCGTGCATATGTAGACTGCATGCCGGCTTTGGTGCTGAGCAGGAGCTATTTCTTCTTCAAAGAATCATGATGCACGCTCTGTGCTCCATTTCTGTGATCTCAGAGCTATCAGTTTGTCGTGGTTTAACCACAGCTGGCAGCTCGGCCCCACACAGACGTTTGCTCAGCCTGCGCTGCTGGGATGGGGGAAAGACTCTCAAGGGTAAACGTGACAAAACTCGTGGGTTGGAGTAAAGGCAGTTTAATAGGTAAAGCAAAAGCTGTGCATAGAAGCAAAGCAGACCCAGGAACTCACTCAGTACCTCCCATGGTCAGGCAGGTGTTCAGCCATCCCCAGGACAGCAGAGATCCATCACATGTAATTGAGATTTGGGGAGACAAATGCCATGCTCTGAACATCCCCCCTTGCTGCTTCTCCCCCGGCTTTATACACTAAGCATGACATCAAATGGTCTGGCCTCTCCCTTGGGCCAGTTGGGGTGAGCTGTCCTGGCTGTGCCCCCTCCCAACCCCTTGTGCACTCCAGCCTCCTCACTGGTGGGGTGGAGTGAGGAGCAGGAAAGGCCCCAGCTCTGTGTAAGCTCTGCTCAGCAGCAAGAAAACATTCTGTCTTATCTCAGAAATAAAGATACAATGCCTGGAAATGACTGATGCAAGCTGTTATTAAGGGAGATATATTCATGCATTTCAGCAGAGTTGGATGATGATGAAGTTGAAGCTAATTCAATCTTGTAATTGCAGATAGCTGTTGTTTCAGGAACAGTATCATCCAAAAGATCTGGACTGTATCATCTTGATGTTTACAAATAAACAGTGAAGTGGAAATTAAACTCTGGCTAAAATGAAATTAGAAGAAGTCACCTCCTGTGGTGCAGTGAACACACAGTGCTGATCATCAGCAAATGCTTTCTACTTTGGTAGCTTTGCTCAAATAAATAGCTCCAAAATAGCACCGAGCCTTATTTGTACATTGCAGATCATTTCATTGTACAATATTGTGTTCTTCAAGCTGCAAACAAAACTGAGTCACATGCTTAAAATAGTAAAATTACCCTTAACGCAACGACATTTCATTCAGGAGTTATCAAAGCAGGTTTTTAATCCAAATGTTGCACCCCATCTTACTGTTGTTTGCCATTATGGAATGTAGAGATGATACTATGAAAAATGCTGGTTTTTTAAATAATTTTTTTATTCAGCAGCATTGTCTGCCATTTCCTCTAGTCTGCAAATTTATTTGCTTGTAAAAAGAGGTGCTATAGGAAAATATGATGCATAATATTTTTATGGTTTCAAAAGAGTGATACCAGTTAACACCAGCTGAAGACCCACTCTTGGATAGGCTCTGATGAAATCTTCCATATCTCTAATATCTTTCACATTTGAACCAAAAATAAGTCTCAAGGAAAAAAAAAATCTGTATATTTGTTCAGGTCCCAGACAACTGGAGCCAGAGTGACAGACTGTGAGTTACCTCACTTCCATCCTTCATGACGTCACAATTTCTGAAGAATTTCTTGTGGTGGGAATGCCCTCACATGTACTGAGGGTTATCAGTCCCAACTTTACTTTCTGTTGTAACCGCTTCTCCTTCTATTTTTAGTTTAAATGAAGAGAAAGATAAAATCAGATGCTGGCATCCTCAAGTTCATCTTCTTTTGACCACAGTGTCCTTCAAATTTGCAAAGTCCAGTTGAATCGATTTCTGTGAGATTTTCTGTAGGGCTTAGAGTAATTGTGAAACATTTTGGCTGAACTTCCTCTGTGCTGCTCTCAGGGTGCAAAGCAAGCAAAAAAACTGACTTTGCCACATGGAAGGAGAGCCCCTAAACAGAAGATGATCACCAAGCCGTGACATCATTTCCCTTAACTAAAACTAGTCACTTCTGGCTAACCTGGCTATTCTGTAGTGCTCAGTGAAGATCCAGCAACTATTGTACAGACAGTTGAAGGTACAATTCCTTTTCTCCAGAAGCTGAGAACCAAAACAACACAGAGCAATCATTATCCCAAAAGTACTTGCTTCTCCATGCTGGCTATAAAGACAGCTCAAGATGACCATCTCAAATGAACAAACCTGCAGTGGAGATGTCTAAAGGAAGATAAGCTAGGTGCCAGCTGTGGCATTATGGATTAATGAACTCCCATTCCCGAATTTTGTTGCTTTTGGAGGTGGAAATTGAAAGGAAGTGTACAGGACTGAGAGGAACTGCTTGCTTCAAAGCCTAGATGTGATTTATCTAAGGCAGAGAAAAATCAGGAAGAATAACCGAAGACATGGAGAGTTAAAGCAATTATCCCAATAGTTTGTGGGCTCCTCCTCCAATGCACTAATGGTGGAATATGACCTACGGAATTATAAACTTGTTTAATTTCTGTTTGCTTAGCAGTGATGTGCTTGATGTTGTTGTCTTAAACTTTATGAAATGCCAAGTGTTTCGGGCTGGCACAATAAAAGTTAAATTCAAAATAAACAGATTTTTCCCATTGTGGCTGCTCATCTTGATGCTGTATCCTGGAAAAGCTGTGAAGAAGCATAATAAGAACATTCACCCCCCAGTATGCATTTAAATAAGAAAGCTGTCATATACCTATTTTTCATTGCATATTATACCCAACTTTGAAATACAATTCATGAAGGAGTCACAGAACTACCTACAAAAATCAGGATTGTAGTTTGGTGACATAGACATGATTTATTTTTATTCTCCTAGATAGTGAAGCCTAAGGACATGACTAGTCATAAAATACAACTTTCTAAGAGAAGAAACTGTATAACTGTTTGGATTTGGTGTGTGAAGTGCACAAAATGCAATGCTTCAAGAATATTACAATGTAAAGGAGGTCAAGGTCAATGTCAGCAGATGTTAATATCTTCTCCTAGAAAAGGAAGAGTTAGGCACCCCAGATGGCAAAGACCTTAAAAGGAAGAACTGAAAGAACAAGCGGTTGTCAGTGAGCATTATTTCAGTAAAGGCAGAAATACTAACGAGAAGGGAAAGTAGTTTTGCCTTTCTCGTGGAGCTATATCCTAAATTCCAAGTGGTCTGTTAATATTTTCAAAATTTATTTTTGTTTTTTGTGAGGGCTGGAAACTCACTGGAAACTTAGACTTGGTATCAAGAGCTGAAAGATAATGCTTGGGAAAACTGGGAAACGCAGCAATAGATGGTTCCTCTTAGGCCTGACAGCAAGTTTTCTGGTCTGCATTTATTCCAACATCCCACAATAACACAGATTACATCTGTCCCAAAGGATCTGGCTTCATGGGTGCTGTTGTTTTCAAGGAACTAAATATTAAAATGCCTTTGAGGATCTGGACTGTTCTGAACAGTTAGCAGTTTCTAAATGACACCGTGCATTCATGATGTTTAAATCTCATTAGCATTCACACAAGTCACCTTTGTCTGTAGAGGTTATGCAGGAAGATTTTAAAGACTGCCATCAAACATTTTCAGCTGCAGGTCAGGTTAAAGTCAAGTGGTCTAAATGACACCTTTTTTGTGCTCAGTCAGAAGAGTGAATGTGGTCACTGTTCACTAGGGTTGAGCACGAGCATCGCGGTGCCAGCCCACAGCACTGGTGAGCCACTGTGAGCTGCAAAATCCGAGCTGAGGGTGCCAGAGGTACCCGGGGGCTGGGCTGCCCTCAGGGCTGCTGGCTTTGCTGAGCACATGGCAGAGGGAGGGAGGAACCATCACAAAATTGGCAGAGAGTGTAACACAGAGTAGGGAAGCTCTCCTGGGAATGGGGAGAGAGAGCAGAGAGGCTGGGCAGCTCTGGGGCAGTAAATTCAGTGGGAAGGATGGCTTCAATTGCTGTAACAAGATAACTCTCTCTGTTGATTCCTGCTCTGTTCAGGGTACCAGCATGATGCTAGTATATTTAGGTTGTCTCTTTAGGCTCTGTGCTTAACCAGTAAACAGTGGAAGCTTCCTCCAGGACAAATTTTAGAGCAGGGACTTAACAGAGCTGCGCTGGTGACTTCCCCCAGTATTTAATCTGGGAAAAACCTCAGGCTACTATTTGCAGGCTCCCACTGTTGCCAGCTTAGCATAACTCCATTTCCTGCACCATGAAAGCTGAAGCGGTGATATTTCTCTCTCTTGGAGCAGTGTCTACTTTATTAATGTTTTGGAGGTGCAGGTACTATGGTAATGAGCACTACAGTCAGTGCCTAAAAAGAAATTTACATCGCCAGAGACGCTGTCATTGAGCAGCTTAACACATCTGTTCATGAACAGCAAACTGATTCTGTGTCAGCCCACAGGAAAACTCAGCTGAGCTGCAGCTGGATCAGACAATGCAGCTGTGTAGGGATTTCAGAGGTAATCTAAGGCAGAGCCATGTAAAATGCAAGTGAGAATGAGAAAATACCCAGAGGTTTTAGGAGGCAGCAATATTTATTAGGAGCCTGAAGTTACCTGTTTTAAGCAAAGCACTAGGAAAAGCAAAACTTGTGTATAGCACATAAGCAGCAATAAAGGCTCACTCCAAACTGAGAGGATTAATGCTCTCCTAATCCTGTCACTCTTCAAGGAATTTTGAAATATTGGCAACTTCTGGTAATCGAATTTTCCCAAGAAACAAAAAAAAAAAAACCAAACAAAACCACTAAACCCTGCCTAGCTTCAGACACCATTAAGTATGCCAGGAAGAAATCATAAAATCAAATTAAACTGTGGAATAAGCTGTCTGAAGCTTGCAAGTCTGCCTTGAGTCTACTGTAATTGCTGAAATCTCTTTGCCACATATAGCCATAAAACTTCACATAGTTTTCTTTTTTTAGTAAGTTCCACTGACTTTAACTCAAATGTTTTCTAGAAGAAAATGAAAGTTTCAAAGCTATGACAAAATATTCTTTGATACAATTCCAGTAAAGAGAGAAAAAGCCAGAGACAATGAAAAAAAAAAAGAAAACAAAACAATAGTATTGAAAAGAAATAAGAAGAAATTTTATTGAAGGAATAAAATAGGCAGATAAATAAAAAAGAAGAAAAAATGGAAACAGAGAGAGAAGAAAAAACATATTTTCAAAATTAAAAGACCCAGAAAAGCAATTAACAAAATGCAGTTAAGCAAGAAGCAGAAAACCTGTTCTATCACTTGGCAAAAAAGTAGGGACTCTAAGCTAGTGTTCTGCTGCAAATAGGAAAAAACACTAGGAAAGTAGGAATATAAGGAGATTCGTCATTTGATTTTTACATTAAAAATCTGATGTAAAAATATGGAGAGAAACATTCTTATTTCAAATATTTACACTAAAGAGATCAATTTCATGGAAAAGCAACTGTTCACATATGGAGGATTAGAAACAAAAAGACTTGTGCTAGGTCAAATAAGGAGAACCAAAAAATGAAACTGAGACACAAAAAGAAGCAGAACCACATGGTTAACTTTACCATCCAGATATTCTCAGTGGTGATGTATAGACAATATGGTAATGTGGCTTTTATTGCAGTCCCAGTGGATAAGAGCTCTGTGCAGGGAGGAGGATGTTGTGGAATGCTCAGCTGGTGTGCCACCTGTGCAGCCCCTCAGGTTTAACGGATGGAGCTGGGAGAATTCTGATGATTAAACTAGGAAAGGGTCTATATGCACTTCTTAAGGTATTGCCAAATCCCAGTTTGGATAATTGCAATGAGTGAAATGTAAATAAAAAGTAAAATTGCAACAGTGACAAATTCTCATTTTGAATGGCTAAAGAGGTTCCTAGGAAAACCCCTATTAAACTCTTTAATATGTGATCAAGAGTCACTGTCAGTAAAAATATTTCACAAATACACTTAAAATTTATCAGATCCCAGTATTTTTAAATCATGCTATTACATTACTGACTTCCTCCACACAACGAAAATTTATCAATCCAGTGAGTGGTAGAATTTAAATATTTAAAATATAAAGTGATCTAATGTGCTTTCCCTCTACCACCAGCTGTATTTAGAGATAGAAAGAATAGGAATTGATATGAAACATTATTTAGATGGACGGAATGGCCTGGCACCACTTTAGGATACACAGGACACATCATCTGAAGTTTCTGGCTGCTTTTAATCAGTCATGGACCCATCCTGCTCCTGCTCAGAAAGAAAGCAGCATTTTCTCAAGGCAATTCAGCAGCCTGAAGATCTCAGCTGCCCTCTGAAGATACCTGTCCCTTTTCCTTCACTGGAGGGGTAGTTTGGAACAACAATAGGAACAAAAGCATGCATGGACAAATCTGAGCTTTGAGCAAAAGGAGGCAAACTTCTTCTCTGTGATTGCTGCAAAGTCTGTGTGGTCCCTGAATGCTTGATCATGACAAATGGGAAGCCTGACATATTTAGAATGAGTTGGCAATCAACCTTTGTGTGTACAAATTTTCAGTAAGCATGTAGTCATAGGGAGGGCTCAAGATAAATAATGACATATTTGTGGGTGCAGGGCCCTAAGGGGCTCTAAATTGACCTGAGGGCAACTTCTAATTGGGATGAACCTATTCCTCCTTTGTCTTGAAACAAGGACTCTTTTTCTTCTCTGAGCCCTCACACTCTAACGTTCTGCAGTTTAACAATAGCCCTTACTGTTGAGGGGTTTACTATGTCATAATTTGGCCATGGTAAAAACTGGAATGCATAATCCACTACAGTCAGATATTTCACTCTACAGTGCCAAAACAAAGCTTGGATTGTGGTCAGGGTAAAGACTCAGACCTGGATACCTTCTCAGACCTGAGTCAGTGCCCATGTAAGCAAACAGGAGATCTGCACTCAGCATTTTGGAAATCTTGGGGAGAGGGCAGGAGAGAAAATTGACTTATTCTGTGTTCCCCTTGATAATCTCTTTCTCTGTTTCTTCTTGTTTCATTTGTCTTTCCATATGTTGTGGCGTAAGAGTGAATCAATTTCCCTTCCTAGGCCCTCAAAAGGGAATATGTTCTCCCAGACAAAGAGAACCAACTCAGCCTGGACATAGTCCAGCAAATTGCAATTAATGTTGAAGTTCCAATTAATGTTGGAATTCCAATTAAAATTCCGAGATGGAGATAAGGGATCTGAATAAACATGTGAACATATTGCTTTTCACTGCAATTCACAATTAAGCTTCTTAATAATGTTTATGAAGAAATTTTGGTGTGAGTGGAAGAGAGTGAGATAGTACCTGTTGGAAATAGGAAATTGGCTGCAGAATGGAGTGCAATACTCCATTCAAAGTAGATCTCATATTGCCAAAGCATTTTTCATTTATTCCTATCCATTCCTGCCTTTCATCACTCGTTTCTTCCCCCTATTTCTAATGAAAAATTATGGCAAGAGAGTCAAACCAATACATACGATTTTTCTTTCATGGTTTCAAAGGCAAAACAAGAACATGCACATTTTCAAGTGACACTCCGCTGTGACCAAAGGATTTGTCATCTGCTGGAGGTGCTAATTAGAGGTAATTTCATATAGATTTACCTGCCAATGTATTCTGTCTTCCAAAATACTACATTTGTTTACTTTGGGAATCTCACAGCTTTGTGGATATAAGACACTGGGAATGAAGCTAATATGTGGCAGCTCTCTGCTCAGGATGGCACAATCAGTAACACTTGCCTTTGTCACTTATCTTTGAACAGGACTGTGAAAATTCTAAAAGCCTTTCAGCAGTCCTGAAAAATAAAAATGGGAAGAAAGCAGGGCTGAGAAAAACAAACTATCTGAATATCTAAGCAGAGAGAGTACCAGAGTGTGGCCAAATTACATCACTATTAACTGTGGTAGGATCCCAGAAGCAACAAAACCAACCAGATGAAGTTCAGTAGATTCAATCAAAGGGAAGAAATTAGGTGGTCACAAAACATGGTTTGCATTTATCGATATTTAAGTGCAGGTATCTACATATGTTAAGAAGACTACAGCATTACTTCCAGCTCCTGCATTTTTGGTATTCCTCTAGATGAATTCAATCCCATGCCACTTTGGAAAAGAGGCTGACCAAACACACTGAGACAAAATGCTCACAGCAAGGAGATAGCAAGGTTTTGTCACTGCATCAAGAGATAAATAAGCAAGGCTAAAACCACAGAAGCTGTGTATTTTGCAGAGGTTGCCATCATGGCACTGCACTTTTAGACATCTTCCACCTCATGGACTTCACATGGCTCCATTAGACTCCTAGGCTGTCACTGTAGATCAGGAAAAATCAAACATCTTAGAGTGAGATCTGCAAGATCTATCTTGTAAGGCTGCTTCAGTTTTCCGGGAGGATATGATCATCCCTTCCAACTCATCTCAAACCAAGACAGCGTCACTGCTCTCCAAATCAAGGTGTTTATCTTGGGACTTCAGGGAGGGACTCAGAGGCCAACACTGCCAGGAATCCTACACAGTCACTCTGCACCTTCTTCCTAAAGTACAAGAGAATGTGGAGTTCATCTTCCTTTATCCAATATGAAACTTTATCCACGAGACTGAAAACACAGCAGTTTAGTTGTACGCTCCCTGTTCTACAAAAAACTGGAGGGATGAGAAACTGAATTCCACTCTAGAAGACATCTGGACCCAGTCTCTCCTTTGCACCCCTGCTGTGTTGATTCATTTCCTACTCACTAGACAGTGGATGTCATCACTGGACTGTAGTGACACGGCATATATTATACATGAGATTCTTCTTCCTTAGTGTAGGTGTTTAGAAAACACAAGGGTCCTAGACAGCCCAAGCTCCCGTTAGCGTTAAAAGAAAGCAGAGTAGTGGATCTCAGGTGCCTCCTCATCTTAAAGTGGATGCACAAAACAGATTCACTAAAATCACATCCTGAAAATACTGATTTCTTCCAATTGACTGAGGATTGCCCTAATGAACTCTGATGGATGCACTCTTATGGGTACGTACAATACCTCTAAGGCAACACAGTTCTTACTGTTGACCCATAGCTTCACAAGAAAAATGTTCTTGAGAACTGACCTGACTCACAGAGAGTATATCTTTCTCAAGTCTGTTTTTTGTTCTCCCACACAAGAAGGTATTTTTGTAAGGAACTGATTATATGAATTTGATAATTTCTGAATAAATAGTTCACACTTTGATATTTTGGAGACAGTTAATCTCACCAAGAGAACCCTTTATTGCTCATTCACAATAGCGGGTTGGGAAACTTTCCTATCTAAAGACTCAGTGCATTCTACACCATTTAAAATATGTATGTATCCTATGCAAGTACTCATATTTGACTGATAAAGTGTGTGAAACAGAAAACAGTAAACAGTTCTATGATTTAAACAGGGTCACAGTGTCAGCAATGAGCAGGCAGAGATAAGCAGGCACTAGAACCCTCTGGCATTTATGATCGCAAAACTTCTTCCTCCTGTTGATCAAGGAGGTTAGGGGCTTTTATCATTGTAACTGAGTTCTTTTAAATGCTTTGCAAGTCAGGAACAGAGAAGCAATTCCTTAGAAACATTGCTCTATTTCTTTTCTGTTATGAAAAATCTACCCACATTCTTCAGAAGCAAGACAACTTGTCCAATAGTGTTTCCATCACCATGGAGTGCTTGGCAGCCATCATCACTTCAGAAGCACCTCAGCAATGTACATTTGGGAATACTTTCCACCACAGGTTTTCTCTTTCATGTACATTCTTGTCATTTGATATATACTGGAACATCAAAAGATGTGAAATAACTCATCCAAAGATGATACTGCTACCTTTAATTTATCCTTTACACTGAATCCCAGAAGAGCAACTTGAAGAAAAAATGTGGAGGTGTCAGATTATTAAAGCATATTGTCTTTTAAACTGTTTTTCCCCTCTTTTGCAATTTGCAAATCCTGTTCATAAAAGAGTTATTAAAAGCAATCAGTCTGGTTTCCTGAAGAGTACGATATTAATTATTCAGATCAAATTCCTTGAAGAACAGATGAGGTCAGACAGCAACAAGTGCAAGGGAAAGAGGAACTAAACATGTCCAGGCAATGTGCAGAAAATGAGGATGTCTGTGGTTCTGAAGGCAAATGAAAGTGATGTCTTCAGTAAGAGATGTGGGACACCGACCCCACAAATGCCTGCCCTGCTCTACACCCAGGTTATCTGATGGGCTTTCTTGCCTGGAATCTTGGGGAGTGACACATGTAATACACATTGAATTTCTCTATGCTCCTGCTTTATGTACCAAGCCTATTTGAAATAATTTGATACATGCCATCAACTCTAATAGCCTGAGAAATCTGGGTTTCATTGTCCTATAAGTGCTCTTTGCCTTTCCTACCTCTTTTTATGATGCTTCTTTTTAAAGCACCTCAAATAGCCTATGAATTAAGCAAACTCATCTTATTAGAAGAGTCTCCAGGGTGCCTTCATTACTCCAGCTTCTAACTTCAGACCCTGGACACAATCAATGAATGAATCAATAATAATCAATGCACAGAGCATTTCAGCAGGATTAATGACTGGCTGGGAGGTGCTGATGGGCAGAAATTAAGTCAAGGGCCATTAATCCCAGCTGGTCATTTGCCTCCAGGCAGTGCTTTGTGCCAAGGTCATTACTGCTATTCTAAGACAAAAATAAAAGGAAGCTGACATCGGCACATGGATATTTTTAACTTGGCTTTTGCAGAGTCAGTGGCTCTGTGTGACTCTTTCTATTAAATGTGAACACCATTCCAACAGGCACTTCCGTTGCCTAAGGTGTCCCAGCAGTATTTTTTCCATTTAGTGAATCAGCAGGTGTTTTCAACCACCTACAAGTTCCATAAAGATGTCCTAGGGTTTATGGAGCCTGGCAGACCACTGTCTCTTGCAGTGAGGATTCACTCACGCCCTCTCTACACCCATCTGTGGGTAGGATAACACTTCTGCATAGGCCAAATTCTAAGAATTTTGTCAACCACATATCGTGTCGACTTGGCCCTCAGTAAATCCTGTCAGCTCATGACAGAGAGGGATCACAGAAGGAAAAGGACTTCTAAAGTTCTTCTAAACCCCTAGGATGTTCATCTATCCACACAGATACACACACACACACAAACAGATGGGGTGCCATTAGAACTATAAACCTAGAATCATAGAATGGTTTGGGTTGGAAGAGATTAAAGATCCTTGAGTCCCAACCTTCCTGCCATGGGCAGGGACACCTTCTGCTAGACCAGGTTGTTCAAAAGTCCCATCCAACCTGACCTTGAATACTTGAGATGGGGCTCTGATAAGCCTGTTTCAGTTCCTTACCACCCTCAAAGTAAAAAAATTTCTTCCTAACTTCTAATCCAAACCTACCCTCTTTCAGTGCAAAGTCATTACCCCTTGTTCTATCATTAAATGCCCTTGTTAAAGGTCCTGCTCCAGTTCTCCCAAGCATTCCAAAACATTCCAGTGTGTATCCTGCGTGTGCACTCCTGAGGTGCTGTAAAGCTCCCACAAACAGCACACAACCTTTCCAAAGTATCCTAAATATTACCAACTTAGGATGTATGGCCGACATACTGTGTCTACAAAAAAATTTTAAGAGCAAACATTAAGGTCAGGACCATGCTTGTTGATCATCTATGCCAATTGCTAGAAGGTTGTCAGAGACAGTTTGGCAAACCCACCTGCTGTACCCCAGGACACCTTGTTCTCCAAAGCATTCCAACACATTCCAGTGCGTATCCTGAGTGTGCATTCCTAAGGCTCAGAGCCTGTCCCTTACTCCCTGTGCTTGCAGACTGTGTGAAGGCAGCTATAACAAAACCAACAGTGAGGGGACAATGCAAGTCAGGTTCCTTCACATCAGGATGCAGCTGTTTCCTTGTGCAAGGCACAAATATTATGGGTGGCTCTATATTGCTCTTGGTTGGTTGCAATGAGAAAGAAGCTAGACTGTCCTAATCATGCTAAATCATAAAGTTACAGGGCCCAGGAGGTTGCCTGGTTTTACCTGCTGTAAAATGCACTGAGGTGCATTCAAAACACTGCTCAAAATTTCTCCCTGCTTCAGGCTTTTCACGTCACTCAAGCAGGAAACCGATTAAATTGAAGTGCCCCTGTGTTCCATGCAAAAGCAACACACAGCTAAAAATGATAAAGTCTGAGCCTCCCCTTGTGCTGCACAACCCCACAGGTGGGCTAATTCTCCCCTGAAAATGCAAATACGAAAGCTCTAAAAAATATTTTAAATGGACATGGATCTTCTGAAAGTAAAGATTGTAGATGAGAATACCTGAGACAGCAGCTTCTACTTTCTGATAATTGGGCAAATTTAGCAGAGGTCTTACTTGCTTTCCTGGAATTTTGGAAAACTTGTATCCCAGGGAATACAGTCCAGTAAAAAAAGAAAGAGCAGAGAGCATTTGGCTCAAGAGACGATGTGAAAAATCCCATGAGGGGAGGAATTTTTCTTTGTTTCATTTGGGCAGAAGAAGAAAAAAACAGATGAAGTTTGTATTGAGTGCAAACATAATGTCAGTAGCAGCAGTCTACAGACTGGAATCCCTCCATGTGCTGTGTGAATAGCAGTTACTTTCTGTGTTATTTGATGTAATCCAGCTTTTGCTAAACAAAAACCACCTGGACAAACTGGTTCCTGTTCACTTTCTGTAGGCAAATGCTTTATAGATACTGCCTACATATATAGAATGATAATATAGAATGATTTATAGATACTGCCTACATCCCTCTTATGGTCTGTCATAGGATGGATGTCAGAAAGAACTGTATACATGTGTATTTTTCTCTACAGCAAAGCAAATTTTCTGTTGAAACATTAACAAGGCAAGCTGTGTGTTGCAAGAGAAGCTGATCAGGTGCTATTTTAATGCTTGAAAAAATTAATGGTTGGCAAATAAAGCAGTTTTCCGCACACAGTTTGTGTCATATTGTTTAATGAACGTAAGAGGAAAAAAACCTGGCTGACTTGACTTGAAATCCTGAGGAAATTAGGTAGAACTAGATAGAAATCTGGACACTGTGGGCTGAAAAATGTAACCTCTGTAGCTTCAAGAGAAGCAATGACAATCTAGTGTTGGCCTAATTATCTTCACTAATAACTGAATCATTCTCAGCCCATGGCTATAGACATATTATAAAATGCTTCTAGCGTGATTTAGAAGTTGGTGTTTACACCATTCAATTAGAAAATTGCTGCCTCACCCTGTACAGGCCCATATTTAGGTACAAAATGTAACTCTGCAGTGGTACCCTGGGTTTTCTCCCAGATTCACCTCCAGGCTTTAAGCCCAAGGTGTATATACAGACAGGCATATTCAATGAGATGTGGTGTTTGGGGGGCTTTCTGGAGCACCAGCTGCACTGCACGTCCCTCTCTTGTTGGTCCTTCAGCTCACACAAACCCAGCCAGTACTGCAAGCAGCATCCTGTTTCAGAGGAAATCCAGTGTGTTTGCTGGGATATGTGTCTGATGTCAGAGAGAGACCATGGGGAAGCTAACTGAGAAAGGAAGCCCAAGGAAGCGGTGTCACGGCGGCTGTCTCGGGACCACAGGCCCGTCTGCGCTCACACCGGGGGATTTCAGCTCTTCTGGGATCCGGGCAATGCACAAAGAGAGAAGGGGTCCTTGTGTGGGGTTCCCAGGAGAACTTTATAGAGCTTCTCCCTTGAGGAGATCCAGGAACAGAGCCACTCAGGTGGGCAAAGCAGGGCTTTATATAGGGATTTCGAGGGGTGGAGCAGAACACCAGGCCCAGCGGGATGAGGGCACGAGGGTGGAGCGAGGGGGAAGGGCCAGTGGGACACATTGAATCTGCATGTCACAACAAGGCAGGCTGGGAGAAGCCTTTTTCCTCACCCTAACAGGGTGGTTATGCTTGAGGGGTTTTCCCTCCAGGGGAGGGCTGTGGGCTGTTTCCCTGTCAGCCTCCACAGAGCGGTGCAGGGGTGGCTCTGCAGCGGCCATTCAAGGAGTCCCAGCGGTGAATTCTGTGCCAGTGCTGTCATTTACCTCAGCTGTACGTTTGTGCTTGTGCTGCCTGGCTTCTTTCATTCCTACTGCAATTACAGGCTGCTGAGCTGCTCCTGCCTGTCAAATCACTTCAACCCAGCACTCAGAAAGTCCATGTTGGGAGCAATGCCCAAGCCCAAGCTTCCTTGCCACCACTGCGGTCGCTCCTGGGATAGGGGTGTCCTTTTACCGGGCTCCAGAGGGGGGAAGGAGAAGTGGCAAGTGGCCAAGCTAGACTAGATGTCATGGAAGCAGGGCTTGGCAGTAAGGAAGGAAAAGGTGAAACAGTCAGGCAGGAAGCAAAGTCTAGCAGCTCAAAGTGCAGTTAAAACATCAGCCTGGAATGATTTCTTACCTCACAAATATTTGAAATTGCTTCCCAGGAGGGCAGATATGAGATATCTTGTGTTGTTTCTGACGAGAGAGGAGCTCTGTTCCTGGCTGAATAAACTGTGTTTGCTTAGAGAGAGAGAAAAAAGAGATTTTTAAAGCCAAAGCTGTAATTAAATGTGCAGCAATTCCGAGAGTATTCATACTGGTAAATGTTATTGACATTTCCTTTCTGCTTTTTCCAGCGGAAACAAATTATTAAGACCCTATTTTTGCAATAATGAGTTCTTGATAGACATAGAGTTTATTTTTTCTTCTACCGCTTTAGCCCTGAATCTGTTCTCACAAGTGAAAAATAGAGATAATTTTGTTTTAGCATTACTGGCAGTGACAGAAAGAGGAGCACAATGTGGGAACGCCATAAAATGTATGGCAAGACTGTTCTGGAATCAAGGAGTACAAGGCACCTGTGCCAGTCGCCACCTTCCAGCCACTGGAATGGGATGATCTGGGTAAGCTGTGGAAGCAGAAACTGAAAATCTGACCCAAACCACTAATGATATAGAAACCAGCTTTTAAAATATTTCCTTTCCTGCTCCAGGTAGTTGGTTAGACTTGGAGTTCCAGTTGCTAACTTGGAGTTCATGGATCTACTGCCTCTATGGTGCTTTGGTATCCGAGCTGTTCTACAAGTAGCTACTACACCTGTCCCCTGAGCAACTCCAGGCTTGCTTTCTCCTTTACTTTAGGGTCAGTTGGTTTTCTTTTTTTTCAATTTTCTAGATACAGATACTTTAGAACATTTAGCAAAGAACTCTAGAAATCTGGATAACTACTAAATTATACTGCTCAGCCTCTCTCCAGTTTACCACCAATTAAATGTTCTTATGATGCACTGGGACAATTATAATAATTGATGTGTTTTTAAAAGGAGCTGAGTCAAAAATACATTTCTGCTGGAACATACCTCATTGTGGAGCTGGAAAATGAAAGGAAATAGTATGATAATGTTTTATCATACAAGAATATAGAAAATAAAAATGTCTCAAATAAAAAACCACAAAATTCAGCAGTTTGATCTGAGCAGCACAAATTATACCAGTAATGAAATGTCTTTTTTTTGTTATTGTTTGTTTTGAAAAATATTTCATTTTATGAGCAAGCATGACTTGTAGGGAGAATGAATGTCTTTCATTACATGGAATGATGTAGGGGAAAAAAATATTCTCATAGGCATGCAGTCCTTCCTTTTCTTACAAAAATTCTAACACAACAAAAGAAATGTTATGTCAAAATCAGATTTTTTGGAAACAAGACATTCAAAATCAACTAAATTCTCCCTTAGCCCCATTGCCTTCATTGCTGGTTTGGAATGGAAACAAGTGTTAGCTGGGGGAAAAAAGGGGTTTTCAATTCAGCCATACCAGTACATTAGGGATGAAAAAATTCCAGACACCAGATTTAGATGAAAATGGAACCCTCTGCCAGGGTGCCTCGAGCAGCCTCCCTGGGCTTTAATCCATTGATTAGGATCTTGGCACCCATGATCAAATGACCCAACTGAGGCACAGCCCACGAGTGCCATTAACACGGTGGCTTTGCCCTCCCTGGGGCTGATGGACAGAGTGCTAAATGTGCCCTGGCACAACACACGCCCTGACAGCTTCCCAGGCTGGTCACATCACTGCCTCCTTCATCCTGCCTGGAGCAGGGCTCTCCTCGGCTGCTTGGGAGTGTTTACACTTCCCTCTGAACACAGCCCCCCAGTGTTTATCTACACAGAAATAAAGGCAAGTAAATAAAAGAGAGGCTGGGACTGTTTCCATCTGCTCTGCCCCAGAGCACTGAGCATCCTGCATGCAGCACAGCTGAGACTTGCTCTCCTGCTCCTCTCTGCTGGGAACAGCCTGCCTTGCAAGGGCTTCAAGCTGTTTTAGGAGCTGGTACCCATACCACACGGAAATACAAAGTCCTTTGTGCCTGATTTGCCACTTTGCCTGGCTTTGAAGAAAAGTGGGATGTGGAGATTTTTGCACAAAGCACTATTTTCTTTTAGTGTTTTCTTTATTGTGTGCAGGTTGATTTGAGGCATTTCTGGGACTTTAAAAATCCTAAAAAGGAACTTACTGCTCATTTGCAGTATCTCTAATTAATAACTTCCTCACAGAAAAAAAAAAGTAAAAAAGAAAGGAAAAAAAAAAAAAAAAGCTTTGACACTTTATTTCTCTGTGCATTGGACATTTGTTGGACACAGGGAGACACCACTACCTGGCTACTATAAAGCTGCATTTATTGACTCTTATTTCCTCTCTCGTCCAGGCTCCTTTAGGGCACCTTGGGAACAGCTGGGGCTCTAGAAGAGCACTCAGAGCTATTTGCAAAATGACTGCCTGGCCATGCTGCCCTGATGACCACTCCCCAGACTGATCTTCCTGCTTTTCCAGCTCCTTGTCCATTGCTCTCCTGATGCCATGGGAGGCAAGAAATAACAGCACAAACTTGCCCTGACTTGAAACCTTTTGGGTTGAAGGCAAATTGAAACCATCTTTGTTCCATGATGTCTTGGCTCCTTTGGATGGGCCATCTCTTACTGTGTTTCTTTCCATGTGCTTTCAAAGTTTTCCCCAGATATGCCAGAATATATCAGAAATAATTACTAGTTTTAAAGTGATGTATATTTTGGATATGAGCAATACAATTTAAACTGTATACCACAGCTTTCCTCCAGAAGCAGATGACAAAATATTGTGTACAAAATGCAGCATGAAAGCTGCAGGATCCTGCTCCAATGGGTCTGGTGGGCCTCCTAATTAGCAAGGACAATTGCTGAGAATGAGATTTTGGTAGGTGAGGTTGTCTTAGTGCTGGTGAGTACCTGTAGACACAACTGTGTAGAGCATCCTGTCATGCAGAGGTGCTGTTACATTTGCATGCAGTCTGCAATGTTATTTACATCTAAAGAACTCAACTGCAAATTATTTCTGGCTGCCCTCTCTGCTTCAGGGGAACACACGGATGCCCTTCCTTACCCACAGTATTAAACCATAGTCAGGGAGTGGGCAGTGCAAATGTGATTGGCTCTCATTTTGAGGTCCACATGCTTCATGGCATCATAAGTGACATGATGAGCCCCCCAGCCACAGGGAGTGCAGCAGATATTGTTGGACCAACCTAGAGGCTTAGAAAGGGAAAAAAAGTAGCACTGATGGGAAGAAGGGAGGAGGAGAGACACAGAGGAAACACAGACTATTTCTGTGTAGAAGAGATGGAGACTGTGCTTGAAGAAAAAGCTGGTACATAAAGGAAAGGAAATTATAGCCCAGTTTTGAAGAATTGAAGACATAATGGTCCATTGAGGGAGGTACAATTGAGACCCTCCTCTTATTCTGCTATATGGTGATAATATGAAGGAAGACAGATGTTACAAATGTGGGTGCTAATATTTCTACTGCTGTGTGGAAATATGCAGTTTCTTGTTCTCTGAGATAACTGTGAGGACAGCACTCAGCAGGCTTTTCTGGAGCAGACCCACCACACTCATGGGCAGAGCCAGAAAATTTCTCTATTCCCAGTCTAAGCTTCAAATCAGGAGACACTAGAGGGAACACAGGTGCATGATATTCCCTCATCCATAACACATCAGAAATTTTAATGTGTAACCTAAGGTGCCTGCTATGTGATAGAGAGAAAAATAGTGTTGGCTATGCTTTACTGAAAAAAACCCACACTTTTAATGTGTTTGTTCTGTTTATCTTTACTTAAAAAGAATACAACCTCAGGGATAATGGGGACTGCCTGCCTGTACAGAGTATTTTGTGCCTAATTAATTTTATGTATGGACACGAGCTGCTTTATCTGCTAGATTAGGTATCAGTTCTAATGTAACATTTCTTGCTTGTAGTTTGGGGCACAGGGCACCATTTTATTAGCCATTTTAGATTGCTTGTTTCATTTTTTTATGCTTCAATAAAACTCCTGGCAGAGTTGCCATTTTCCCATAGTTGAACAGACAACAATGCAAAGTTTTCAAACAAAAACCCTGGAGGTTTTACTGAGCTCCCAAAGATGAACAAAAGCAATGAGCACAGTCAGAGCTGTCAGCAGAAGTTGTTTTGTTTCAATGATCACTCCACCATGTAGGATTCTTGCCGCATAACAAACTCAAAAGCAGCATCTCCCAGAGACACTCTGACTCTCCAAGAAGTACCCTAGGAGAGGTGGAACAAAATTAATGGTTTGTACCTTACCCTTAAAGAGAGACTGATGATTACGTGGATGTGACCACAGAAGGCACTGCCAGCCAAAAATCTTCCTTCCTGCAGCCATCCCACAATCCCTATGCCAGTACCCTGGTGAGGATAAGCCAAACCCTGTCCCTCACTGGAAGGACTGAATAGCTCAATAACAGCTTCTACTTAAACTCCAATACATGGAAAAAACGTGCATAAGGAAAGCCTGATGTCCAGCATCACACAGAGCAGGACAGTCCAAAAAGGCTGAGACCATGGGAGGCCAGAGGAGGCACTCCTTGCATCCAAGCTCAGCAGCAATCTTCTCAGAGACACACTCAAACCACTCTGCAAACTGATCAAGGAAAGAGCTTTGACATCAGTAGAGCTTAAGGGCTTGGGCTGAAACTGAGCTTCAAATGCTCATCTCTGAACTGAGGACGATGGGGTAGTTTAGGAAGCAATATGAGCTTGAATATGATATATGATATGATATAGAAGAAATCTAAGAAAACCAGACGAGCAGCAGAACTCCCACTGTATACAAATTACTGGCTCTATGTATGCCAAAGTATGACCTCCAGCTAGTATATAATAACCAGCTTTCATGAACAGCACTCATTATATTGTGTCCATTACAGAAGTGCAGCTACATGACAGTGCCATAGGCTATAATGTTCTCACTTAGAGAAGAATTTCAATTTTCTTCCAAGAGACGTCTCCCTTTTGCAGGCTTCTTTTGTGCATCCTTTGCTTATTTTTATTTTATAGGATGGGGTGTGGGGTATATTTTTGAGATTTTTTTTCTCCTAAAGCAACAAAGGAACTGCACACAAAAAAATCTGTCTTGATTTGGGAGGCACAGCAAGGCAAGGATTCAACCAGTGTAAATCAGCATGATAAACAGCAGCTGAGGACTTTTGCCAGACAACTATAAAACTGCTGGATCAAAGTGTTTGTCAATAACCAAAAAAATCTCACAGAAATTACCTGGCTGGCCCTCTGTTGACACAACAGAAAGATATTGCTAAATCAGCAAGAAACCTTGGATTTTTTGTGTGATGACTTAAAAGAGGTTTTCTCAGTTATTCTCTCAGCTCTTCTTCCTGAGCACCAAGTGTGAGATAACTCAAGGAGCACAAGGCCAAGGAGTGGGAGAAACACCTGTGGGATTTTGGATAAAATACTGAATGGCATAGGCAGATCCAGGCAGTCTGGCAGAATTTATCAGCTGTGAGTTACTGCAGTTCATCTGCTCCAACAAAGCCAGGAAGCCACAAAGACACCTCCACATGCTGCTAGGCCTGTCTTCAGAGAACCTACAGATCTCTGCTGTATAGAAAGCTACATCTGACAGTTTCTTCAGCACCCTTCATTCAGTGGTGTGGAGATGGAGATAAGGGAGAGCAGGATGCCACTCATCTAATCCTGCAATACCTAAAAACAACTGGGAAGAACAGCAACTCCCCACTGCCTAGTTCCTTTTATTAGCCATAAAGGAAGTGGAAAGGAACAAACTCCAATAGTTTTGGTGTTTTCATAAAGGCCTGAAACCTGACAGCCACTTTCCCTAAAGAGATGCCAGTCTGGGTGAGTTCATGGCCTATGCTTTCAGAGAGGTATGGAGAAAAGCCTGGGAAAGTCTGTCCCCAGAGAGACAGGACAAGCAGGTTCCCACTCCAGGTGCAGCAGCTGTTACCTCTCGGCCCAGGTGGATACAAATATTCTGTGATACAGAACTGCACTGAAGGCAAAGAGCCCTCCTGAGGACTCTCTCTAGGACACTAAAGTTTTCCACACAGCCTGGAAATATTGTCCAAGGCTGCCTTGAGGGCACATTCCTGTGAAACCCAAGGCAGAGTTCACACCAGTCCCTGTCACCAATATCACAGCAGGGAACAAGTACTCCTCAAAGCCTTGACAGGGATGTCAGCTGGGTTAAATCTGAGGAGCAGCTGTCCCCAGACCAGCTCACTGTGGAGGCACCTGCAGCCCCCTGCTCAGCCTGGCTTCTCTGTGGGGCTGAGGTGGGTCTGTCTGGGCTGGAGCTACCTCTCCCCACAGCAGCCCTGCTGGTGCTGTGCTCCGTGTTTGCAGCTGGCACAGAGCTGATAACACACCCGTGTTTCTGCTGATGCTGAGCACTGTTCCCACAGTATCAAATCTTTCTTTCAATTCCTCCCTCAAGGACCCATAGGCTGGGTGTGGACAAGAGCCAGGGCAGTGATACAGTCAGGACAGCTGACCAAGGTGACCAAAAGGCTGTCCCATACCAGAGGATGCCATGTTCAATAAAAAAATCTTACAGAAAGGGTAAGGGGAGAACATACGTTATTAAGGTATTAAAAAAAAGCAACCACTACACATATTAAGATCTACTTCCCAGAAAGTGTCTGAACATCATATGCTGATGGGAAGTAGTGATTTTTTTTTTTAATGTTCTTTGCTTCCATACATGGCCTTTGCTTTCTTTCATTAAACTGTCTTGACAACAAGTTTTTCAGCTTATTTTCTCACCCTGTCCTGTTGAAGAAAGGGACTGAGAGAGGAATTGGGTGGGCCCCTGACAGACAGATGGGAGCAACCCACCACACACAGGATGTTGTCAATCAACAGTGCCAAATCTGCACATGAAAAAAAGCTTATAAAAAGTGAAATGGCCAGTGGTAAATCAACCTGGCAAAGAATCAAAAAATCACTACACAGGAAGAAGGAAAGGCTAGGGAAGGTGGACTCACCTCTAAATCATCAGTAGTAAAGCCATTAATGCAGAGTTAGTGGTTTCCTGGGTCATTGCTGATTGGAGAGTTGCAAACAGGCACATTAATAGAGACATCACCTTACTGTCTTCTCCTTTCCAGGATGTGAGCCCTTCTCTGCCTGCTTGGTGGTGCCACTGTCCTCTCTCTGCCTGGCTTGTAGCACACATCCCCAGATCAGATTTCTCTGTTCTGTCCCCTGCTAGTAGCCCTTGCCAAAGTAGCCCAGCAACAGCCATACAAACTTTGGGGAGTGATGGGAAGACCAGGGAAATTGTCTCACACTCCCTGAGTAACACCAGTCCTTTCTTGCAGTCCCAGTTTCCAGCTAAATATTTTTTTTTGCCAGTCTCTACTTTTCTTTAAATCCCACTGTCACCAATGCAATTCAGTTTTTCTGATTAGGCTCTCTGTATGTCTGTGTGATTTGTACTAACAACCTCTGAACCTGCTGACCAAAATAAATGGCAGATGTCAGAGCTGTGAAGTTCTAACACTTTATGAAAACCCTGTCAAACCTTCCAGTGAGAAAATCTTGGCATGAGGCTAACTTTAATGAGTAAATGCTTCAAAAAGCTTTGCTAGGCCACTGCTGGGTTTTTATTTCACTCAAGTAATTTCCTTCTTTGCAGCACGTTTAGGTAAGATTTTTTTCCCCACTGAGCTAAGAACTTGCTCGTGCAAATAACCCTGTAAAAACATTAGGAAATTTTCATGATGGCAAGCTAGTGGAGGAAGGATACCCCGAAGATACCCCATACTCTCTACAGGTGATGTCAGAGACGTAGAGGCTTATATTATCTTTTTTTGGCTGGTCTACCCATCTCCTTCACACAGGAGCATTTTATTTACAGGCTCGGTGAAATGGCAGTTTTGGGAGTCTCAGGCACATGGCTGACCATTAGGATTCATGGTTGATTCATGACACAAGATGAAATTAAAAACTGTTGCCAGAGTTCCTGAGCTCTATCTCTCCTGCATTTCCCATGATGGTTGTGGCAGCAGTACCTGCCCTAGTAAAAAAGCATCAGCTGGGGATTCACTAATATGTTCAAGTGCCCAGGAAGGGTGTGGGAGGATGTGCTTGGTGCAGGTATCACCTGTCTCCAGGAGGAAACATACCAAATGGATTTTAGAAGAGGTCTTTCCATGCACTAATTAGAGCAACACTGAGTCACCCATCTCATTAAACTGCTGATAGAGATCAACAAACACTTCCTTCACAAGATTTTGACATCTTCCAGGGGCTGCAGGTAACAATACAGAGACATATATACACCTCCTCTTCTACTGAGAACTTCTGTGAACTGTTTTCTGATGGATCTAAATGTTTGCTATCAGCTTCTGCAGGATTAAACTTGGAGGCTGGATCCTCTTCCCTGTATCCAGGACAGATACCTGGGAGTTGTAAGCTTGATGCTCTCCCCATCTGGCCTGGTGGACAAGGATGGATGCAGTGAGGAGTTTAATTGGTGATGTCCAATTCCTGCAGATTGTTTCAAGCCAGTGGCAGGAGGAAAAAAAAAGGAGGAGAAAAAAAGGCCATTAACAACAAAGCCTCAGCACTCTTTAAGCAATAATGTTTCTCCATATTTAAATTCTAGGAGAGGTGAAATGGCAGTTTTGGGAGTCTCAGGCCTTTCTGATGAAATTAACCTCACTAAATCTTCACCAGACTGCCCAGAGGGTGAGAATGCTCCTTCCTCACACCTCCTCTTACTACTGGAAGGGGAGCAAAAGAAGGAGATTCTCTGTCCCTTCTTTAATCCTAGTCTGTCTGCAGTTCCCTTAGCTGAAATTCTCATGACAGATTTGATGTCCTCTTTGACTGCTGAGAGATTGTAAAACAGCTTTTTCTGGTGAAACATCAATCTGTCTTGAAAAAACTTATGTTTTTCAATGGAAAAAATCATTTGACCATGACCATTAGAAATTTTTTTAAACAACTCTACCAAAAAAAGAAGCTGGAGTTGGTGATTTCATTTCTTATGCATTTTAAAATTAAATTTATATCAGCTTAATTTATAGAATGTGTGATATGCTACTATGCAGAAACTGAGGACCATGTCATAGCTTATTTAAGATTTGGTTTAGTATTTTAGGAATCATGAAGCTGTCAGTGTTAAAAAAAGAGTATTTTCATAATGGGCAATAATGTGTGCTTGAGTCTTGTAGGGCAGCATTTGTGTGTGTGTCCCCCACCCTTTTTTTCTTCTTATAAGTCAAAGCACAAGCTAGACAGCCTAAGTTACATTTCAGAGCATCACAAAACTCCCTTTGGCAGACAACTTATTCACACTGGAGAAAAAGCACTTTGCCAGGTTCAGAAATTAATTAAAAATGCCTAGTGTGGCTCAAGAAATCATACACTGAACCCCTGTGATACATTTTTAATGAAAAAATACTCCTGAAATTCATTAAATGTTATATATTTATACCCTCCAAATAATTCAAAGCAACATCTCCAGAACTACCAATGATCTAATCTCCCCAACTGAAAATTATATGAAATAAGACATTTGACATTCAGTAAATACTCCAAGATATTGTTCAAAAAACAAACAGGGAATAAAAAATTCTGGTAATTAGGAAGAATGAAGGGGAATATGTCATTTGATATAAATCAGAAATGACAGTTCACAAATAATTCAGTGCTTCCATTATTACACTGTAAGGGTTTTGTAGGGCGTACAGTGCTGCTTGCTACCAAATAACTTCACCCCAAATGCAGTTACTTGGGATAGCAGGTGTGGAGTTTCTGTATTGATTTGGTACAGGAGGACAGCAGCTATTTAGAAGCAATAAAAGATCTGTGAAGTGACGTGCTCCAAATTGACTGTATTTTTGATGGGTGTCTTGAGACACCTTGGAGGGATGTGGGTTTTAAGGATTCACCATGCTCAGTGCTCTCTCAAGTGTGTCTGATAAAAGAAGTTGTGTACCCAGAATTACTAATGAAGCTTTGAAGATTTGGAATAGAAATGTGCATATTAATCCTTAAAAGGGCTCAATTTTTAAGTCTACCATTGCTGCCTCCTTCTAGAAAAACATCCATTTCTCACCCTGAAAAATCATGTCATGTTTTTTTCATCATTCATGTTCTTTAAAAAAGTAAATTAAGCACTTAGGTCCCAGTGTCATTGAGGGGTTAGATGTGTGTTTTAAGTCATACTTTAAAAATTTAGATCCTAGTTTTGTTTGGGCAACCACGGAAGCAATGAACATCTACAGGAATGAATTGAACTCCCCTCACTGAACTCCAGGGGATTCCTTCCATGGAGCCCTACTCTCCAGAACATGGAAAGGATGCATAAGTGAGACTTTATCACAGAGGGAGACAAATATTTGTAAAATGTGGCCAAGATGACAATATTTGGGAGTTACATGCTGGCTGTGGATGAGTGGCTGGCATCACACTCAGTATAGTAATGGTCTCTGGATAAACAGGGTTTTGCACCATCTGTCAGGGTTGCACCTAAAAAGTTGGGCAAAGCAGGGCAGTGAGAAGGGGCTTGAACATATTTTTTCCTTAGACAGATGTAGTCTAACCAACTGCCCTGTTTTTACTGCCCATGCACTTTTATCTATCATTCTTAAACTCCAGTTAAAAGCTGACAATCCAGCAGAAAATCCAGAATTCTTGGGAATATTTGTCTACATGTGTGGTGTTCCTTTTCCTTTCATGCATATTCTTCTTCTCTTTAAAATGTTGATAATGTCCAATTGAAGCAATATATTAAAGATAACTTTGTGTTCGTCATTGCTACTGCTAAGGAAGTCCAGGGTTTGAAGTGATTTTAAGTTCTCCTGTGTAAAAGATGACCCATCTGGCATTTAATCTAAAATCAAAATTTTGATGAGCCGTTATGAGTCAGGGGAGTGAGAAAGAGGGAAACAGATACATAAGTGGCTTGTAGCATGTGACATGGGTTGCAGTCAGGCTGGTGTTACATCCTGACCTCAATGATGTAAGTGAGGCCACAGAATTTAACCCATTAAATGGCTAAGGTGAAAATGAAAAAGAGAATAGGGGGAAAAAAAGAAAAAAAAAAGAAAACAAGGGGATAAAAAGGAAGGGGGGGAAAAAAAAGAAAAAAGAAGAAGAAAACCCCCAAACACTTCCCTTCTCAGAAGTGGGGGGACAGGAAATGGCTGGGTAAAATTTCACCTTTCACTGTAGCAGATGCAGCCTTGCTGAAGATAGTGAAACTGAGCATAGTGTGCACAAAGAGCAATATGTGCTACTTAGCTGCTGCAGTGTGAATCCAGGCATAAGGGAGAGGTAAGCTAAGGGGAGAGAAGAAAATAGAAATACAATTCCCATATCTCTGGAAGTAACAATTTTTAATATTTCTTTTGAATAACAACAAAAAAAACCACCCTAAATCTTCCAAATTGAGTCAAAAGAGCAAGACTCAGCTTTTTTTGCAAGAAGATTAAAGAACCATCTCCAAGAAGCTAGAGCTGTTGGTTTTGGCCTCCCACAGAGTGTGAAGCAACTTCTCAGCACTGGCAGGGCACAAGCAAAGCCCAGCCTACCTGGTCTGAGACTCTTTCCCTGCTCCCACCCAGGTTCTGGACAACTTTCCCTCCAATCTCACACTAAATCCCAGGCAGAGCTGAGCCTGCCCCCATGGAAAGCAGTGGGCATTAAAATTCTAAAGATCTCAGCTGGCTCTGCTGTGTGTTTCTGCCAGCTGGGATCATTTTTCCATAGCTTCCTGATCCAGAAATATTCAAGTTTGTAGCTTCTTGAAATCCCCCTCCTCCTGTTGAAATATGGCATTTTAAAAACCATTTCCTTTATATGGAGACCTCTGTGGGTTTTGAAAACATGCCATGGGTTTAAAATATTTCTTTTAATAGTTATTCTTTTTTTACTGAAACAAAAGTCAATTTTCACAAAACCACAAATGTCTGTGGTCACTGAGGCTTACTAATACTTTCCACAAATATCTCAGTAGTTAAAAGAAAGGAATTTGTTTTAAATTCTGGCACCTGAAAACAGCTGCTGTTTGGTTTGATATTTTGCTGCTGTGATTTTTTGATAATTTTCATTAATTGCTTGGGAAAAAGAAATTGGATGCACTCTTTTGCAGTATTTCTTTAAGGTTCCATCAGCCTACCAAGTGCTAGCAGATTAGTATTTGTGGAAAATTCAGTGCCAATTGACAGATGAAATTTCATTTGCTCGGAAGGTCACCTCCTAGAGTCAGGTATTAGACGAATACATTGTTTATGCTACCTGAGCAGGACAATGAATGAATGCTTGTTGCTTTGCTGGTAAACAAATGTAATTTCTGGGATGAAAAGGCAAAAATCTCCACGTGGAATGGGGTGGGCTGTACAACAAAGGATGCTGGCCCAGCCTGGCCCTGCTGAGCAGGTGGGAGGACAATGAGCATCAGTCTCGGTGCTGAGGGAAGTGTGGTGGTGGCAGAGGACACTCCCACAAAGGTTTCACCTGAGAGCCTGTGGTGAAGCCCTCATGGCTCCTCCTTCACCCCAGCTGCCTTAGGGAGCAGGGAAATGCACTTCCCAAGAAAAGCAGGATTTGATGTAGGTGATTGACTCTGGGCTGTAAATCCTGGGAATCCTGCACTGCTCTGTTGCTTCAGCTTGAGCATTAACCTAGAAATTCAAGTGATTTATGGCATTTTCCTGCACAAGACAGGGACCAGGGTCTGAGGAGCTGGGCTGAAAGCAAAGCTGCTGGGGGTGCTGACTTGTTCAGAGCAGAGGTTCACAATGCTCTCTCACAGCACTACTGATCCTCAAGCTTTTGTTCACACATCATGTGGTCTTCATGACATTTTTACTTTGTGTTATCCCTTCCTGAAAAACTGAGCTCTAAAAGCCTCTCTTGTAACCAGCTGCCCTGGGTTACTGCAGGGAGAACCCCTTGAGAAAGAACAACACATGATCTCTGCTCTGGGCAGATGTGAAAGTCCCAAATCTGTGCCTGTTGCCACCACAGCTGGGCTGCAGCTGCTGCCACCAGCATCCAGCACTGTTGTCTCCAGCACACCAAAAGGGACTCGTCAGGTAGGATAGAGCAAGGCTTGACTTGGGCTTCCAGCAACATCTTGGACAGGCTGAGAGGGTGCTTTGCTTCAAAAATTCCTGATTCCTGTTGAAGAAACTTGCTATTCCCTTCACCACATGTGCAATCAGTTCTCATGCTTCTATTTCCAGCAGGCAGCTCCCCAGTGTCAGCCCAGTGCTGCTGAGCAGAGCCTGCCACTCCACAGAACCAGTGCTGCAAAGTCTATTACTCAGAAGAGGAGCCAAGGCCTGGCTGGCCATGAAAATTGAATTGTTTCGTCATGCCTGAAGCATGGAGGGCTCCCTCAAAGGCACAGTATGGGGAAGGTCTCTGCCTCTGGGAATCTCTGGCTGCTGCCTATTCATAAGGAATCTTTTTTCAGTTTTCTTTTTTTCTTTTAAAAAGGAAAAAGTACAGAGCAGTATCTGGATTTCTACAGTCTAAATCACAGAACCACAAAAAGGCTGAGGTTGCAGGGGACTTCAGGAGTTCATCCAGCCCAAACCCCTTGCTCCGGCAGTTCTGCTACAGCCAGTTCCTGAGGACTCTTGAATATCTCCAGTGAGGAAAACTGCCCAATCTGCCTGGGTAATCTGTGTCAGCATTCAGTCAGCCTTGCTGTAAGGAAGTGTTTCCTGGTGTTCAGAGGGAACCTCCTCTGTTTCAGTCTTTGCCCATTGCCTCTGGTCCTAGCACTGGGCATCATGGAAAAGAATCTGGCTCCATCTAATTTGCACTCTATCTTCAGGTATTTATCTGTGTTGATAAGATCCTTTTGAGCCTTCTCTTCTCCAGGCTGAATAGTCCCAGTTCTCTCAGCCTTTCTGCATATCAAAAATGCTGCATTGCTTTAATCATCTCCATGGCCCTTTGTTGGACTCCCTTGAATATGTCCATGTTTGGCAGCTCAGCTCTGGATACAACATTGCAGATGTGTCTCAGCCAGTGCTCAGTAGAAAAGAAGGATCACATCCCTCGTCCTGCTGGCAGTGCTCTGCCTGATTAGGCACAGGACATCATTGTCCTCTCTGTTGCAAGCACATATTGCTGGCTCATGTTCCACTTGGTGCCCACCAGGATGCCCTGTAGTGCACAGGTGATTTCTCCCTGTGGTTTCCGTGGTGTTTTCCACCATGCATTGGTGCATGAGGTTGTTCCTTCCCAGGTACAGGAATTTTTCCTTCCTTTTGTAGAATAACTGATCCCATCTTTTATAAATAAGTCCTTTAAGTAACTTTAAAACAGAGAAGAAACTCAACAAGAGGCAGAATGAAATGATGAAGTATGAGAATAAATGGAGCATCACTGAGGGCATCCCTGTTGGGGAACTGAGAGAGTGAGAAATACAGAGGAAGACGAGCTGTGTCCCTTTCCCTGCCCTGCCTGGGTCCTTTCCAGTGTGCTGTGTTAAGGCTGCAGCCACACCAAACCCTCAAAACAAATGACATGAGGTTTGCTCCAGGACAAAAAACTTGAATGTAGTGAAAGTTGTTGAGCACCCTTCCACTACTTGCTGGGATTTGCAGGGGGAGAGCAGCCACCAGGAATGCAGCCAGATGGAAAAATCCAGGGAGACCCATGAATACTGTCATGGCTATTTCTGCTTAGGAAAGTCCCCCTTGGAGCTGATTTTGGAGGAGTTGTGACAGTACAACTTCCCTGGCAGAAAAGATGTTGCTTTTCCAATAAAATATTTCACAAGTGGTCATCGGTTTACTGTATTACCAATTTTGAAGGTATTTTTAATGTGAGAAAAACTGAAACAACTTTCAACTTTCCAGTACTTACTTATCCTGTGTTGACAGATTAGATGAGTTTATATCATATTTTATTGTGTTGTGTATGTGTTAGAGCAATATTGCAATAATCTGGGCTATAAAGCCTTTGCTTTATCTTGTTTAATGTCCTACATCTTTGGGAGTAGAACTGTCATTTTAGACCAGTCTAGAACATTCCCCATTAGTCTCAGTACATCCTGTGGGAATGTCAAATGGAGTCAAGGGAGAGAGAGAGAAAAGAGCACAGACCCAGTTATAAATATAGCACATTCTTTTTTCTTTAACTGCGAACTTTTACACAATAAATGATGTCTTCTGAGTCTGGTGTGGTTTATATTGGGCACATATATTGTCAGTAAGAGGAACTCAGGAGTTTTCTGCAGGGAGTTCCTCTGCTTTTATTAAGATTAAAAGAAATTCGCTTATAACTATGCTTAATTGCCTGCTGTCTTGACATAACCTTTGAGAAGAGTGAGGGTTCCTCTTGCTTTCCAATAGCAGAGCATCCCCAGAGACCCTACTACCACATTTTCCTTCATCTGCAGAGGTGCACTGAAAATAGAGGATAAGAGCTTTCAGAGTCAAGCTATGCTATAAAGTTGAAAGCTGAAGACTAATGAGGCTTAGGGAGAACATCCTGTGCCTTGGTCCATAGAGCTGAAGGGCTAAAAAGATCTAAAAGGGGGAAAATTATGCTTGACCTATCCAGTGACATTATATGACGGAGTGACTGCAGCAGGCAACAAGGGAAGACTGATTGATGCCATCTACCTAGAGCTCTGTAAGGCCTTTGACACAGCATGACATGATTGTCTCCAAATGGGGAGACATGGATTTGATGTGGATAAGGAATTGTCTGGATGGAGGCAGCAGAGAGTTGTGGTCAATGGCTCCCATGTCCAGGTAGAGTCTGGTGATGAGTGGTGTCCCTCAGGCTGTGTCTTGGGACTCTTCCATATCTTCCACACCTTCATCAGTGACACAGAAAGGGAAATAGAGTGTACCTTCGGCAAATTTGCAGATGACACCAAGCTGAGCAGGGCAGTTGACACAACAGAAGGATGGGATGCCATCTGGAGGAACCTGGACAAACCTGAGATGTGGGCCCACAGGAGCCTCATAAAGTTGAGCAAGTCCAAGTGCAAAGTGCTGCAACTTTGTTGGGGCAATCACAGACACAAGTACAGACTGGGAGGAGAGCTCATTGAGAGCAGTCCTACAGAGAGGTTCTGGGGTTCCTTTTGGGTGAAAAGCTGGACATGACCTGGCAATACATGCTGGCAGTCCAGAAAACCAACCACATCCTGGGCTGCATCCAAAGCACCATGGGCAGCAGGCCAAGAGAGAGGATTCTGCCCCTCTCCTCTTCTCTTGTGAGACCTTACTCTGGACCTGCTCTTACAGGTCCTCAGCACGAGACATGGACCTGTTATGGTCCATGAGGACCAGAGGAGGGCTGCAACACCTCTCCTGTGAAGACAGGCTGAGAGACTTGGGGTTATTCAGCCTGGAGAGGAGAAGGATCAAGGGACACCTTCTGGTAGCTTTCCAGTGTCTGAAGGAAACTACTAAAAAAGATGGAGGGAAACTCTTTACATGAGCAGATAGAGACATGACAAGGGGAAATGATTTTAAACTTTAAAAGAGGAGATTTAGATTAGACATTAGGAAAAAAATGTTTACTGTGAGGCTGATGAGCCTCTGGATCAGGTTGCCCAGAGAAGTGGGCATCCCTGGAAGCATTTAAGACCAGGTTGGATGGGGCTCTGAACAACCTGGTGTGGTGGACTGTGTCCTTGCCCTTGGCAAAGAGATTGGCAGTAGCTGGATTTTAAGTTTCCTTCCAGCCCAAACCATTCTATGATTGCAGCTGAGTAGGCAGATGAGGCTCACCTGGAGAGGCAGAGGGCTAAGAGATGCCTGAGAGACACAAAGCAGTTGTAATTTTGTCAGCTTTCCTCCAATCTAATAAATGCATTGCCTCAGTGGCTCTCTGTAAATGTTGTACCACTTGGTCTCCTGCAGAGACTTTTCCCCAGAGGTCTCTGCCTGTGCATGCCCTTCAAATAAGGCCACACTGTGAAAATGTCTGTTTTCCAGGATACCTGCTGCTCAGGGAAGCTCTTTGCCATGCCCAAGTATTCTTCTGCAGCGTGCCCCTTTCAGGTGAGTGTCTTCACAGAGAGACAGGCAGACTAAAGCTCCCTTCAGATGTCTCCTTTTCTTCCCAATGATCCAGATGTAGAAGGAAGTTGCTCCCACCCACTACTCACTGGGAAAGAGAAAACAGGCTAAAAAAATCTGAAGCTATAGATCAGACAAGAACTGCAGTAGTTATCTGGATACCTCTGGTGACAGCTTAAGTGACCCAGAGAGACAGGTCTCCAGAGGCAATTGAAGTGTCTGCTGTCACAAGTGAAACATCTAAGTCTTGAGATGTCTCTTGCATCAAACTCGGATCTCTGGTTCCTCTGTGGAGAGGTCAGCTGTGTTTCAAGCCACCAGAGAAGCTGCAGCAGCAGGCAGTGATCTGCACCAGGGGAGACTGGCGACAATGAACAAGGAAAGAAGCAGTGAAGGAGATTTGCAGAAGACAAAGTTGATAAAGAGAGATGGAAGATCAAAGTGAGAGGACGGAGGGAGGAGGACAGCAAACTAGGGCAAGAAACAAAAGGGCAGATTGGGAGAAAATGGGAGGAGACTGAAAGAAGATAGAAACTGGGGCACGAGAGAGGGGTAGGGAAATTAATTGGAAAAGAGTATGAAAAAATGCTGCCTGAAAAAGGAGATGGGGAAAGGAGCAGAACACAGTGGACCAGAGAAGAAAACAAACAATACTTCCAGAACAGCAAATGTTTCCATAGAAATAAGATGCAATTGGAGAAGGGTATGAACCCTTACTTCTCCCAAAGTTCAATTAATATAAAGATATGCCTTCCCCAGCAACAGTCCATCAGGAGCAAATAGATATCTCAGACCAAATAATCATAAATGCTTCTCTTGTGCATTTACAAAACACTCAAAGCAGTCACTTTTAGACTTGAGAACATGTTTAAGACTCATATTTCTAAGGATTCAAGAAGGAAGGAAGAAGTGAAATTAAAGCCCCTTCTGCCCTCAGCAGGAACTAACAGACAGTTTTTCCTCTAGGGGCTTCGTTTCCTTCTAGCTCTTACACCCAGCTGGCATCACAGTGGCAGCAGGGCGAATACAGTTGATTGAACCCATTGCTGTTCTGTGCCAGAGATGGTTTAAGGTCTTGCAATCATTTTACTCTGCACAGTTAGGAGGTGAATTACTCCAGGGTGGGATTCCTTGATAGCTTCAGTAGTTTGAGTTTTAGTAAGAACCTCTCTTCCCTATGACAGATGCTATTTCTGTTCTTTCTTCTTGTGAGCAAGCCCTTGCCATCTTCTTACCCTGCCCCTTTCTTTGTAGTCCTGGTCAGAAAGTTGAAGTAAAAACCTCCCTCTCTGTCTCTGGTTGCATTTCTCCAATCCTTCCTTGCTGCTGTCAAGATGCAGCATCTCAAAGCTTGTTTCTCTCTATCTAACAAACCTCACATCAGTCTAGCGTGCCAGCCTCTCATCTCCATTTCCTGTTGGTTTTATGCCCTTTTGCTCCTCTTCTCTTTGAACTTTGCTGCCAGTACAGGAACCAAATCATGACTGGTACCTAGAGCTTGAGACCAAAGCTTGGCAGATCTGTCTTCTTCCCTGTGGTGCCCAGCTCTGTGGCTTGAGGCAGAGCACATTACTGTAGCAGAAGTCAAGAAATATCCTCCACTGTTAATTATCTGGTTAGTACTACCCAGTACCAAGAAGTAGAGCAGTGATGGCTACTCACTTCTTAGTTCAGTCTCCCATACCAATTATTTTTCAGGCTATCTAATTACGTGTTTTCCATTTTCTGAGTTCATTTTCTGAGTTCATTCCCTTCACCCCAAGACTGCAGTAGCAGCTTGAGACACACATGAGCTAAGCACCACATCATTTCCCAGTAAAAGTAATTCCTCAGCTCTATTATCCTCTTTCATTCTGCATCATTGTATCAGAAATCCACCTTGCTGACTGTCTCTCCACAGGTATCACCCAACAGAGTAGATACTATAGAAAAAATGTCAGTCTGTCATTTCAGTCTAGTTGAGGAATCAATTAAAATTTGGATGACAGCTGCAAGTAGCAAAGAGCACTGCTCAAAACTCCACCTGCAAACAAGGCTGAGCTAGAGCATGCCCTACGAGTTGTAAGGTTTATATCAGGCCTGGTGCAGGAAATGTAGGATGCATAAACATATTGCAGAGCAATAAAGCTTTAGTCTCAAATGCTACTATCAAGAAAGATGGCAACATAGTGAGGCCACAAAGGAGGAGGTAATTTCAGGATTAAGAATGGGACTACAATGAGCTACTGCTTTCTTGCTCACTCCCCCAAGTCAGTTAAAACCACCAAGCAGAACTGCCTACCTGCACAAACACCCTGGCAATTAGGTTTAGCTTTTCGACCCACCTCTCTTATTTGCTGGATCTAGTTTCAGACACTGGCAATTCTCAGCCACGTTTTCCTTTACCACCTGTATAATTATTCAGGCTACAACATGCATGTGGTATAGATATACCTAGTCTTGTAATTATTAAAATACTTAAATATATTATCTTCACTATTCCTATTTTTTTTTTCTGCAAAGGGATTGACATATAGAATTTTTTAAATTCAAATTTACAATCAGTTTAGATTCAGGTGCTTTAAGATGAAAAGTCTTAAAGTACATTGAAAATTCTGTCCTCTTATCTCTCTACAACTACAGCTATGAGGAGTGTTTACTCATGGAAAGGAATCCACATCCATCCTGGAACGTGCAACGACAATAGAAATTAAATTAAATGCATCTCAAAATAGTTTATTCAGGAAGTGGCCATTATTTTATTTTAAACAATCAAACTGACAAACATCACTGCCCCATCAAAGGCAAGTCAACAACAGCCACACCAAAAATCATAATACAACTAAAAAAAACCCCAAACTACTAAGAAGTGTAAGAAGATCGTAAATAGAATTATGTGTTTTGCTGCCAATTCAGAGTAGCTGGGTGGCAATAACCAGTGCATCCAGCCTGCTGCAGCCTACAACACTAGACCCATTTTCTATGTGAGGACACTGAAGAATACATCAGATTTATAGTGCTTTGAAAGCACACACAGGAGACTTTTCATTACCCAGGCCCCAAAGGAGATATAATTGGTTTCAGAATTTATGAGCAATAAATCCTTCTGCTTGGTTATTTGTTAATAAGTTCTGTTGATAATACTTTGCAGTGCCTTTCGTGCCTCCTCTGTGTGTTGTTGCAATGGAAGTCCAAGTTTTGTGTGTTGGACAGCTGGGGCATCACTAACTGCAAACTTAGGTATGAAAAACATAATATCTCATGCTGAGGCCAGAAGATAGTGCTCAGGGAGGTCAGAAACAGTCCTGTATCTCTGCACCTTGCTGCTGTGCTGTGCTCTGTACAAATGGTGAGGCAAAGGATAAGGTGTTTCTTATTTTGGGAAGGCACGTGAGTAGGCAGTGTTAGAAACATCCAGCAGAAGTAATGGCTTGTTTTTCTGATTTGCTGGTATTTCTACTGACTAGCAAAGTAGATCTGTAAAGCAACACATTTGCACCCCTATATCTGTTCCACCATTTGGTCTCCATGAACTTCTCCAAGTGAGTCCATCTCACGAGCAACAGCTCCCCATGAACTGTTGCAAGGTGAGTCCATCCCACAGGCAACACTGGGTACCTTAAGTGTCTTAACACCCTGGTGTCTCCCAGACACTCTTGGTTTGTCCAAGCACACCTGTCACCTCCCAAAGACATTCTGAACCCCAGGAGAACAAACAGTGATATTCACATGTCACTGAGCCCCCCAGGTGGGGTGAAGAGCACACAGGTCATTCTATGGCTGCCCTTTCTGTAAGGGTTAGACAGAGCCACTATCACAGAACAAAACCCTAGCAATCACAGGTAATTTCCAGGTGAAGAACGCTGTGGTTCATCATCATCATTGCATCAGCAATGATGCAATCCCTTGGGGATCAGATGTGAGAAGAACATAATTAAATGACAAGGAAATCCTTTACCCAAACAAGGGTTTTGTTAGGCTTGGTTTAAAAAAATTGCAATGAATTGTAAGGTTACATTCAAGAATGTTTGCCTGAAAGCAGATTCCACAGAGATTTGATTATTGTCTGTTACCAAATCACTTCTTATTTGTAACCTTTTATGTCTATAGCATGCCCTTGGCAAATTTAGACTAGAAGATCACTTATATTTTATAAGAAGATATGACAGGGCAGGCAAAAACTGGATTTTTATGGTGAGTTACAGCCTTAAAACATTGGAAAATAAATGGATGGTATAACCCTACCACTGCACATCTATCACTGCCACTCCGCCTAGGAAAAGGATCTCACTGCCTTGACATTGCTCCCTGCAGCTCTCTTTCTCCAAACAGCCCCGTGTGCAACAGGAACCATACTCACTGATAAAAAAGCAAAAATTTGACTTTTCAGAATCAAATTTTTGACTACCAGTAGTGCTCTTTCACTAGTGAATCTTTGGTTTCACTTATGTTGGAAAAGGAAAAAAATCATCAGCTTCCTGTGCTGCTCGGTACATCCGTGAAAGAGGGAAGGGAAGGGAAGGGAAGGGCAGAAATTTCATCTTTGCAGAAGGTATATTAGGGAAATAATCTCTCCAAATAAGACCTGTGAGACCTTATTGGGGTATTATGAAGGACATGCCCTCTCTCATTGCCCAGCTCTGTGGGGTCCCTTAGTCTCCTTTGCTGTCCATTCATTTTTGGAAGTGACATATGGCAGCAGTCACAGACTCTCCTTCATTATCAAATGCTGCTTTTCCTTTGGCCCTAGAGATACATATTTTGAATTTGCTTCGCATATAGAAGTGAAATTATTGAAATGTCTTCTGTGACTTCCCTGTGAATTGAGCTGGAAAGACAGCCTTCAATCACACCAGTGCCAATGAAAAGGGAAGGAGGAAGTGCACAAGGCTCCCATTCAAAGACTCTCATACCATTCGTCATAGTGCAACTTTCAAATACATTTGGAGGTGAGCTTCAGATGAGACAGAAAAGTCCTGGCAGGCTTTATCTTCAGCCCAGAGAGGAGATGGTCTCAGAGACCTGCTTGTGAGCTGGTTACAAGAGAGCCTTGTTGTCACAGGTGTGAACATTAGCAATGGCAAAGGCTCACAAAGGCCTAAGCCAGATCCAGTGATCACGTTGTTCAGCTGTATCAGCTGACTTCTTCAAACAAAACCTAAGCCACCTCCAATACTTGGAAAGAGGGGACAGGAAGAAGATAAAATGAATCTTGCTTTAGTAAAGAAGTAGAATGTAAAGAAAACAAACACAAATTTTAGTCAAACACAAAGGAGAGAGTTTTTTTCTGGAGAGTTGTCAAATCCTGATCCTCTTCCACATCTACAGCAGCAAAGGAATTGCCAGGTGCTCTGACCTGCCCCCTGAACCACAGGCTGCTCACAGTGTGTGCCTCCAGCACCTGGACCAAGCTGATCTGCAGGAAGGTGAAGCTTAATCCTCTGTCTAATGGGCTGAAACAGCAGAGTGCTCCATTTCCTTCAGCCATAATCCAATTTCCACATATGGAATAATCCACTTCACCTTCAGACAATAACTTTATCCATCAAGGATGAAAGAATGAAGCAGATTATCACTTTACTGAATGAAACCTATTGGTCCCTAAAAAAGCCCTTGTCCACATGTAGCTCTAACTGTTGGCTGCTAGCATAGAATGACTCTTTGTCACTGTTCCTGTCCTTTAATGCATGTCTGTATTCCTGCTCCACTGTGATATCACTGTCACATATTTCCCAGACTCCTTTTTAATTTTATTGTCAAGAAAGAAGCTTGATCACAACCTCCTAAAGCAGATTCTGGCTCCTCACTCAACAGACATCAGGATGTTGCTTTATCTAGTTTTACTCAAGACAACTGGCAGAACTTTGTTTACATATTGGTTAAGAAGCTCACAACCCCCCGGATGTCTGTGGTTAAGGATGGAGTGAGTCAGTGCTCACAACTAACAAGATTATTTTATCCACCTGCTGTTCTCAAGGTGCAGACAATGAGAAGACCAGATTGCTGTGTGTCCTAGAGTTTATCTACTGCTGTTGTATAGAATTTGTACTACACATCAGAGATTACTTAGAATAAAACCGAGGCACTCCTACCCTCCTTTTGCAAAACAGGATGTATCACTAGGGTGTGGGGGGTGATCCAGGACCTTCCCCTTCACAGAGTGACAATGGTTTTGCAGCTTCAAAGAACTGTCTCCAAGAGGCTTTGCTACAATTGCTACAGCAATTAAGACAAGGGGCTGCGCCACAGTTTTCTTCTTGAAAACAAATGTGGACACATTCTTGGGGTGTGCTTTAAGGTGTCTGGGGAGAACTACATCTAGGCTAGTTCAGGCATTGCTTTTAGTTATCTGGATGTATACCATGGTTTGAAAATCCATACAATACTTCTCCTTTGTGTATAGCAACATGAGTGCAAGAAACAGGTCACTGAACTTTGATTAAAAGAGAGCATAAAACACATTAAACTTGGTTTGGGGAGCTTTGGCATGAAAGTCTGTCACACAGTTGTTCAGATTCTTGCACCAAGTCTCAGCTGTTGATCAGAAATTCACTGTTATTTTAAAACAGTTATCTACATCCTTTGAAGGAAGGGAATGACTCATAAGCTTGGTCTGGGCTCTGTAGCTATGGAGTATGAAATTTTTTAATATTGAAATTTTTTAATATTGAAACAACCCATAAGTTCTAGACAGGATGGCTGGAGATAGATTGAATCATTAACAGATATACAGAGATATGAGCTGCATATATGTACACACACTGATATTTTTCTTCCACAATGCTCATTACTTCAGTATCAAAGCATGCATTTGCTTAGCAGCAATTCAAAGACCTGGAAAATCTTTGAAGGAAGCAGGGAAGAGGAGATTTAAGTGACTCCATTGCTGGAGGACATGGAGAGAGTTGGTAACAGTCACCTACTTTTCATAAGAAGGAGCATGAGGAGCATCATCTTAATAATGAATCTATATAGTTTGCATTTTATATTGGTAAAATTACACTGCAGTTGGAGTAACTTAACCCTGTCCTGATCCAGTGTTGGTATGTATGAGCAGTGTGGCACATCAACTTAAATAACAAGTGAGAGACTTCCTCCTCACTCCAGGTGCCTTTTCCTTTTCACAGAGGAACCTGGTCCACATAGAGTCAGCTGGTCCCAAAGCAGCGGCAGAGGAAACCCTGGCAGGAGTTGCAAGTGGGAGATTAGATTTAATTGAACGACATTTTGATTCATAAAGATCACACAGATGGAGAAGCCTGATTTAAAGGAAAGCTAAAGGTCATGCACTGCTTAGGCAGGAGTGGAATTTGTCCATCCTGCTAACTCTAAAAATAAACTTTTAAGAATGTAATAAAATTGGACTTAGGACTAGAGGCATTTTGTATATTTTGAAATGCTTATGTATGAGCTGCGTAGGACAGATGTGCCTAATAAAGGGAACAGGGAATTTGCATAGTGATTAAAAACATGGGCATGAACACTGTAAGTCTGCAAGATGGAAACCACATTGCTGTCCCAAGTTCACCTAAAAACTAAGACAATGATTTCACTGCCCCTGATTTGAGACCTCTCAGAACCAGATCAGCAGCAATATTTGTAACCTTTGACCTGTGGGTGCATATGATCCAAGCACTGAGACTGGAAAGGGTTATAGGACCTCATCCATTGGCTTCAGAGGATTCAGGAAAAACCCTTTTCAGCTTGTGCATGATTTTTTTTTTCCTAATTAAATTCCATGATAGGTAAGATTTGGGATAGTGAAAAAACTCAGTCTTCCAACCCCAAAGAATGATACATGACCCCACATGTACATCAGTTTCAATTAGTGTTACCAGGAAAGGCAACACTTCTGAAAAACTGGCTCAGGAGTACTGATTTCACTATAATGAGTAATGACCATGAAAGGATGGCAATACAGCTGGAGAGCAAGACTCAGAGCACTGCTCAGCTCGTGACTGAAGTGGATGTGCTAAGTCTACTGGGCTGCAAGCCCTGGCAGGTCAAGGCAGAACCCTGAATGAGGAAGCAAAGGGTGTGCTTGGTATGCTTTGAAGAAACGTGATTGCTGCTAATTTTAGCTATAGCTGAAAAGGTATATATTGAGCTTTTGGAAGTAATAAAATTGGCTTCATGCATCCAAACCATGGAGTCCACATCTCTATCAATCACCATCATGAAAGAACTCAGAGCTCACAAAATTAAAACAGCTCTTTTTCTAAGAGAAATATTTACAAAGTTTCTGCAGCTTTTAAGTCATGCATACATTGAGTGATAGTATGGATATCTCTATTTCTCATACCTACCAATCTTGCTTGCCTCCTTCTGAGCCCCAAGATTATTACCAAAGGCACCAATGACACAAGATTTGGTGGGTGAGTTGTCTGAGCCACCCATGCAGGTGACACATAAGTGCCACCTACCTCCTTGTAGGTCCTGTAGGTGATGAACAAGTAGGAGAGCTTAAATCAATTCTCACTGTCATAATAAAATACGAAGCAGTCATCACAGGCAGTACAATCCTTCCTTGAAGGTTATCAATCCAATGTGATATTTTGAGAAGACCAGCTGCTACAGAGAAACATTACATATATTATATCATCAGAACAGACTTCCACCCTAAGGGAGGCATATTGTTACCAGTTGTTTGAGGAAAGAATAGCTTAATGCAAAAATAAATACTCTTAAGGCCTTTTAATATTCAAGCATGAAATGAGGCTTCATCCTACAATACTCAAGTAAACACCAAACCATTTTCATTCCCTGTGCCCTCCAGTGAGAGCTGAGGGCCTCAATTTCCTTGAGAAGCTTAGTGTGCATACAGAGGAAGGTTGCCAATGTGAGGATGGACATGTGTTCAAAACTGAATTGTGTTTCTCAGAAGCAGAAGAACTTCTCCTGCATAAGTAGGATTTATCCTGATCATGATTTGAAACCCAGAAAGCAAATGCCAGTGAGATAAACTGGGAAGTGCTGTCTTTCAGTGGGACTTACACACATCACTGTGGGAAGAAGGGTGATATTTTGAGTGGCATAAAACTGCCTACAGACCTCAAATATACTTCTTTTTCATTGCATTATAATTTGTCTAGAGCTGTTCAATCTAAGGAGTCACTTCACCATGCATGAGAACAAAGTAGTATAAATCAGGCTGCTTCAGGAGCAGGTCTGATGTGAAACTATGCTTGAGATCTGGGCAACAGGAAAGATGGCTTCTTAAAGCAATTGCAAATACATAGAAACTATCCAAAGAAGAAAATTTACACTGATGAGTGCAGGTTTGCTGCATAACCATCTTATTGCAGGTCTTTCTGTACAGAGCCCAGGCATTCAGTGAAATGCAGATGTACATGAAAACATCTGGCATCTGAGAAGAAACCTACAGTAATCCAAGGCAGGGGATCAGCCCAGTGTGTCTTCTCTATGCCCCTGTGACTCTGAACACACAAAGCTCCCTTTCACTGCATCTGATCTTTGCTATGAACCTCACAGGGACATCTCTCTGGTGGCAAGAGATTGGAAGGCTTCCAGATTCAGAAATCATGGTTTTAATCCTGGCAGGAGCCAACACAGTAAAAGCAGGCCCAAAGAAATTATAGCCAACAGGAAATTCCAATCATCCTTTGGCTGTATCAGTTCCTCAGGGTCATAACCCAGACCCTTGTGTGTATGTAACAACTCTAGTTGTCATCTTCCAAATAATTAGCACAGACAGGATTTATGTGTTTTGCTGGTTATGGAGACTTGCATTTCATGATAATCATTTTGTAAGCTCTTAGACTTCTAACTAGCAAATTCAGAACTGAATTTATGTTAATTCAAGACTGAAGGTTCTTTACATGATCAAATTATTTTAGAGTCTGTATCTGTCTGATTTTAATACAAATTATTCCCTTTGGATTTTGCTCTCAGTGAGACTTTTTGTGCCAGAATCAAAAGAGAGTCTAAGGAATTCAGAGGGTGAACTCCTCAGTCTGTTGTTCTGTTAACAGTGTCCCTACAAACACACAAAAGGGATGTACAATGGAAAAGTAAGATGCATTCCTGTCTTCACCACTCATTAGTGCTGCTTTGGGGTTAGAGTAGCACCTCACTTGTGCTATGCCAGAGCAAGGTGTGAAGCGATTACCATAAGAAAGATCTTCTTGTAAAATAGGGCCATCCTATCTCCTTGCTAAGAGCTCCCCAAAACTCTCTTCCCCTGGTCTCATTGCTCAGGGGCACGTCCTGCATATACAAATACACCAACTGGCAACCTATTTACTTGGGACTGGCCACTCAATCCCCTTTTCCCTCTATTTTCCCACCTTTGTTCCTCTCTATACCAGTCATATCCTTCCCTTTCCCTGTCTTTGGTTTCTTCCCCAGCCTGTCCCATACCAGGTCTTGTGGAATCGCCAGCAGCTCTTCCTCCACATCCTATCATGTGTCCCATACCCAGGCAGGGATGCCTCTCCCAGCTGTGAGGTGAGCTGGGGAGCTGTTTTCCCTGGAAGGATGTTACCTCCTGCCCATGAAGCTGAGGTTCTCCTGGAATGGCCCTGCTCAGTTTAGTCTTGTGGCTCTGACTGGGATATTATGGTTCCATAGCTTGTCCTTCTGCCTCTGTGTGCGTGTAGATCAATTACAGCCTTGAATCACACAACATAATAGAGTTCTTCCAAAACACATTGCATCAGATGAAAGAAGATCCCGAGGACAGCCCTCTGGCTCTGCATCTGTGTCTTGCACTTCTCTGTATGGCTTTGAATAAAACACTTGCTCGGTCTGTACCATGGGACATAACACACTGGGTGAAGTGGAAGAGGGTGATGATGTTGGGCACCTTTTTAATGGTTGTGAGATACTGCCAAAGACTTGGTTGAGAAAAGATTTAAAGAAGGGAACACAGAGAGCTGTGCTCCAACCAAACTATGTTAGAAACAAAAAGGGAAGAGAAACATGACTGTTCTGAGAGAAGGATACTTTGTGGGCACTTGGAACATTTAAAGAGCACTGGTATTCATTTAAAGAGCACTGGAAAATCTTGGCTGTATGGAAGTGATCTGCACTCTCTGCATCATGGAATAAGCCTCCATGGGGGCATGGGACAGGAGAAAACCAGAACTCTGGACCTGTGCTACCTTGTACTACCACACATCCTTTATCCCAGACTGCACAACTTCCAATACCAGCCTTGCTGCCCTAGAGAGCTGTAGTCCATCCATTTTCCTCCTTTGGGGCATTAAATGCAGGTATTGATGCTTGTTTCTTCTTCTGCCTTGAGGCCAAGGTAAAGCACTACTACACTTGCTGAATTCATCACTTTGTGCAAACTACACTTATATGACAGCAAATCTATAGAACTTTCCCATGTCCATTTACTCTGTTGTTCAGCTGTCCAGAAAAGGCAACCCATCAGGTCCCTGCCAAAGGGCACAGTAGCTGCTTCTTTCTCCTGGCTCAGTAGCATCCTCTGCCCTACATTAAGTCAGACACAAGAGCAGAAGCCTCCCTGGGATTTTTTCCTCAAAGATGCAAAACAACCCCCCCAAAGCCCCAGATCTCTATTCTAATAAATTATTTGGGATATTTCCTCTCAGCAGTTCATCTTTAATTTTTGACAATCAGTTTATATTTCCTGTTTTCCATAAGCCATAAACATGCATGAACCAGGAAAATAAAAAGAACAGAAGAGGAAGATAAGTCCCAAAAACAGGTACCAATGTGAGGGAGGGAAAATCTTGGTCTATCTGTGTTATCAGTCATGAGATGATGACAAAACATCACTGTGAAAACAGGCTTTGAGTCTAATGTAGTGTTTATAGGGCAGTAGAAATAAAAGTTGCTCCAGAATAGAAATCTGAGATTGCCTGATAGGTTTAGATTGAAAAGAGGTCTGGTGGGTCTTATATTACAGTGAAGTCACTTCTGTTCCTAGGGGATTCACAATACCCTAGATTTTCTAATTTCTGTAGTTGTTGGTGACATTGGTCTTTCCATGCCATAACAGAGACTTCAGAAGAATATGGTTTAGTGTTTTAAATTGAGTTCATCCAGAAGAAAATAAAGATGATGCAGTTTGTAGAATTGAGTTTTGTTAGGAAATGCTGATTTGAAATATCCCTGGGAATGTATTCATTGTAGCAATCTTCCATTAAACCCTAAACTTGTGTGGTACCTTTGAGTTTGGAAGCCATATGGGGTCCCAAGGCTCTCCACTCTACTATTAGGTATTAGGGTCTGTAACCAAGTATCAGTTCTCAAGTAATCCCAAATCCTTAAAAACTTCATCCTGGATTTTAGTACCACTCCCAGTTTTATCATAAAAGTTTGGAAATCATGGGCACCCCAGGCTGACAGGGGATTTTCAGATCTTCTATGTTATCTGAGGTGGATGGAGGAATCTGGAAACTAAGAGACAATATTAAAATGGGAAAGATCAGCAGCGAAATCCAATCAGGCTAAAGTTGATTAACCTGAGCATTACTCTAATATTTACATTTTTCATGAGGCATAATATTGCTGGACCTTGCATTACTAAATCCATCCTATGCACAGATTGGACTTATTTGAAACAGTTAATTTTAATTAGAATTCAGTAAACATATCTTCACAATTTTACTAATACCACTTTGAGGGAGAAGATGCTGGCAGGACAGTAGATGTTTGGTTGTGGAGTGAAAACCAACAGATGTGACCCAGCAGGCTGCTGATCCCTTTTTCTGCTCCTTGTTATCTTGCCCATGTCTCACAGCTCAGCAAAGAAATCCCACATGGATGGAATGAGGCAGAATGTTACTGGTGGCCAAATCTCTTCTTATGCAGTGAAGAAGACTCAGAGACAGCTTTTTAAAGTAATTTTTTCAGTGAAAGTTTAATATCTAAACATCCTGAAAATTTGTCCTCAGCTAGTGTGGAAAATGAGCCTTAGTCAACCCAAGTGTTAACTTTGGCTTGCTGCAGCATGCAAGGGAATAGTTGTAGGTTCCAGTTTTAAACAAAACAATACAGGAGTTCCCAAACCTCAGCTCTGCTCACAGTGTCCTCTTTACTCCTGAGCTCCCATTCCACCCATTTTCATGATTCATTTTCTCCACTGACCTCACAGCAGCAACCCTGTCAGGTGTTGGGAGGAAGCACATTGACACAAAGGCTACACAGCACTGAAGGATGACAGCCCTTGTCATCTGAGACCAAACAGGAGTGTCGAGGCTCAGTGGGTTGGGACAGTCAGACCCTTCCCTAAAGCCCTTGTGATTAAAGAAAAAATTTTAGAAGTGTGCAAACATGGTTGTTGTTGTTGTTGCTGGTTTTGTTTGGTTGTTTTTTTGTGGTTTTGGTTCTTTGTACTTCATCTGGGATTTGCCATTATGGTGACCCATGAGCAATGCAGAACCACCATGCCAGGACACTCCATTCTTGCTTCTTCCACCCCCTCGTTGTGACTGTTACATTGCAAAAAGCTCATCTCCCCACCCACAGGAGGCATAAGGGATGTGGGGGAGTCCCAGTACCCCAGCCAGAGGCACGAACACCTGCCAGGGCTGCCCAAAAGGAGCTTTGGCTCCACAGAGTGGCACCCCTGTTGTGGGCAGCAGCTCTCTGGGTCTCCTCATTGATTGAGGAGAGTGTCTGCATGGGGATGCATGGGAACAACATCTTTGGATTGTGCAAGGCTTGTTAAGGGTTGGTGAGGGGGGTAACCAAAGGCAGGGAAAGGAAAGCATTAGCAAGGATTAGGGGGGGAACAAGCATTGGAAAATAGCAGGATAAGGGGATAAAGTGGCTGGTCAAGTGTAAACAGGCTGCTGGCACTCTACTTGCCTGGCCATGCTCTGTGCCTCATGAATGCTATCTATCCTGTCTTCTCACCATTTCAAGCCTCATTTAAACCCTCATTTTCTGTGTGAGAGACTCTCTGCTTGTATATGGGGACAGCTCCAGGTGCAGCAACTGGAACGGGACCAGGAGCCATGGGATCTCCGTGTCGGTGGTGCAGTGGTCAGTGTGTGGCCACCAGAGAAGCTGGAGCTGGAGACGCCAGGGAGTAGGTGACATGGCCTGGGAGCCAGGGGGTCAGCAAGCCTCTGAGGTCAAGACCAAAGGAGGCTGGAGAAACCAGGAGAGGCCCAGAGAGCTTTCTGTGTGAGCAAGCTGGTCTGTAGTAACAACTGCAGTGGGGCTGTGATCCCAGGGACTGGCGTCTCCAACTGCCAGCATTGGTGTTTACTGTGTTCATGTGTGCTCTGTGTATGTCTGTAACCTGAGTGTCCAGGATTTGTGTATGTGTGTCAGTATGTGGTGTGTAGCTGTGCCCTCTGTGTGTGTCTGTAACCTGAGTGTCCAGGATTTGTGTACGTGTGTCAGTATGTGGTGTGTAGCTGTGCCCTCTGTGTGTGCCTGTGCCTGCAGGGAATGCGTGCCCAGCCTGGATGCTGCTGGGACCTGGGACATGGAGCTGTGCCAGGCTCTCCTCCCCCTGACTGCTGGATCCAGCCTTCCCCAGCAGCAGCCACTACCACTGCCATGACACCTCTAGGTACAGATGGGAAATGATTTCCATCTCTGTCAGCCCAACATCACTGCCTCAGTGGAACAGGCCAAGGAAAGGAAAGGGAGAGCCCAGCTATAAACCCCAGGATGTGGTAGCAGCTGTATCCATCAGTCGTGAGTCTATCTGATTTGTGGATTCCGTAGCCTCTCTTCCCTTCCTCTCTCCCCAATTTGCATCCCACCAATCTCATCTCTTCTGAAGGGAAAATGTGTAATTACTCCTCAAATCTAGCCAGTGTTTTGCTGCCTCCTTCCTTCCTGCCTTCTCAAACCTAATCTGTGATCAAATCCACCCACCAAAGTCAAATGTCTTTCCAGGGATGATCTTTCACACAATCTTGGGAGCAGTTTTCTAGTTTTGTGGTTGGTGAGAATAAAAAATTAATGTGTTTTTTTCCGTGTAGAAGCATCAGTCACGCATTGTGTGTACACTAAATTCACAGGGTCATAGAAATTAGAGACTGGAGAGCCCAGGGGAGAGAACTGCTCCAGCTAAGGAGCTGTGCAAAACTGTACTCTGCATTGCATTAAGCCGAGGAAAGTCTTTGAGCATTCCTGAACTGTCATGTCATCCTTGTTTTCTTGTCACCTTCTTCCTGAAACACAGGTGTGGGCATTGTCTTTCCCAGAGAAAGTATCTTATTAATTTTAATGAGCAAGGAAGATGTGTGCTGTTGAGGAACAAGCTCAAATTAAACTATTATTATTATGTAATCAAATAGGGGCCTTTCAAAGTGACATTTAAAGAGCCATGTCCTTATTTTTAGTTAAAACCTGCACTAAGCTGGCTTATGATCCATCAACATCCCTGTCTGAGGATCTGACCCAGATTAGATTTATTTGATTCTATTCTCAGGTTATTATATACTCTCCCATTATGGATCGAGTCTTAATGCCAATCAAATGGCATTGGAAAACCTCCAAATGGTTTCAGCTGAGTGGGAATGGCCCTGTTCAGACCATGTGCTTAAGGTCAGTGTCTGCTCTCAGGTATAAATCCAGCAGAATGTCACTGAAATCAATTGAGATATAGCTGATTTATAGAGATGACATTGGCAGTAGCAATTGACTGCCTCCAAGAACCTGTGGCCTCAGCTCAGCCCTGAGCTCTCAGGATGCTCACACAGGTGCTGAAGTCAACACACTCGAGGACCTGCTGTCTAGCCATCTTCTGACTCTCATTTGAGCTCTTTTGGTTTAATTTTCTGAAAAAACAGACATTGGGTGCACTGATTCTGGGGTGGAACATCATGATGTGATTGAGAAATGTCAGGTTTGCTGTAAATTCATTGTCATATGTTCGCCTATCCCTGTGCAAGTGGGAGCAACAGGAAGAAGGTGTCCTCCTTTCCTCTGCCACCTCAGCTGAGGGGCTGAAACATCCCTGAGTTTCTGTGTGGAAACCAGGACTTGCCCTGTGCTGTGCTGCTCCCACCACCCCACATCCTCATTGAGCCCCTGCAGAGATCCTGGAGATGCCCTCAGAAATTCTTTCTCTTGCATGATGCCTCCTCCAGGCTTCCCAGCATTGGGTGTAACTTTGCTGATCACCTTGTTGGCATCTGGAATTCACCCCCCACTTTGTAGATTTAAAAGTTCAGCAAAAGGGCAGCCCCATGCAATGATTTGGAAGGTTCCTAAAATACTGTTGCAACAAACCTTTTACTCCCACTCCAAGCAGCAGAGGTCTGGACATAAGAAGAAATGCACAAGGAGGAAGAAAAAACCGTTTTCATTAGCAGTGACTTGCTGACAATGTGGTTTCTCTGTCAAAACCTGTGACCTGAATTATCACTGCCTGTGCTGCTGAAGGGTTTATTGGAAAATGGATAGCTTTGCAGGGAAAAGAAATCAGACTGCTGGACATGACATTTTTTTAAATAAAAAGAAACAAACCCACTTCCTTATATTGCATATAAGCAAAGAGGACATGATCAGAATATTCTTGATGATGAATCAGGCTGCAAAGTTCATCTGGTCCATGTGAATCACAGGTCAGGGATGTTCAAACTACCCTTGTGCCCTCTGCAGCTAAAGCCCCCCAAAACGCATTCTCCCACCTGTAGTTATTTAGATGCTGCTCGAGTTCCTGGTAGGCTGAAAAAAACTCCCAACCAACATTCAAAGGGATGTCATGGCTGAGGGTTGTCCTCACACCATCTCCTGTTTTGTATGAACATCATCCCAGTGGAGTTCTGCAGCTAGCAGAGGCTTAAGGCTTCTGGCAGCCTGGAGCCCTCATTCACATGATGTTCCCAAGTCACTGCCAAAACATCAGGGGTGGAGGAACTTCTTGGGCAGCTGTGAGCATGATAGGTGTATCCTGCCCCACTTCTGGATGAATGTATTGCCAGGAGGACAGTGAACAGGCTCAGATATACAATCCTTTTGGTGGTCTGAAGGACAGACTTGTGTAAGCTCCTGGACAAACTCAAACACTAAAACAAGACAACACAGGGTGGCCAACAAGGCCAAGTGCAAGGTTGCAAGGTCCTGCACCTGAGTCAAGGCAACCTCAAGCATGAACACAGGCTGGGAGAAACACGGATTGAGAGCAGCCCTGAGGAGAAGGGCTTGGCTGTGTTGATTGTTGGAAAGCTTGACATGACCTGGCAATGTGCTCTGGCAGCCCAGGAAACCAACTGTGCCCTGGTCTGCATCCCAAGCAGTGTGGGCAGCAGGTCGAGGGAGATTATTTTCTCCTTTTACTCTGCTTTGGTGAGACCCCACCTGCAGTGCAGCATCTAGCTGCATCCAACAGAAGGGTGTGGACTTCTTGGAGCGAGTCCAGAGGGTGGAGATCAGGGGCTGAAACAGCTCTGCTATAGATAAAGGCTGATATAATTGGGGCTGTTCAGCCTGGATATGAGAAGGCTCTCAAGGGATATTCAAACACCTACCAGTAGCTAAAGGAGGCCTACAAGAGAGTGGAGAGGGACTTTTTCCATGGGTAGATGGAGATAGGACAAGTAGCAATGTCTTTAAGCTAAAGGAGAGTCGGTTAAATTAGATTTTTTGAAGAAATTCTTCCCTATGAGGGTGGTAAGGCACTGGAACAAGTTGCCCAGAGAAGTTGTGGATGCCCCATCTCTGGAACATCATCATATTCTGCCATCTTCAGAATATTTATTATTGATGCCAATACTACTGTTCATCTTCATTCTTTTCAATGTTGTAGTGGGTTGACTTCAGTTGAACACCAGGTGCCCACTCTATTACTCTCCCTTCTCAGCAGAGGAAAAATAAGATGGAAAATAACTTATAGGTTGAGATAAGGCAATTTACTAAAGCAAAAGCAAAAGTTTACATGCACTGAATCAAAGAGAAAAAAAAAAATAGTTGTATTCTCTACTTCCCACCAGCAAGTGATGTTCAGCCACTTCCTAAGAAGCCAAACTTCAGCACCGATGGCAGTTTTTCCAGACAACAAATATTGTAAATAACAAAAGCACCCTTTTTGTCCTCCTTTTCTTAGCTTCTATATCAGAGCTGATTTTGTACGGTATGGAATATTCCTTTGGTTAATTTGGGTCAACTGGCCTGCCTGTATCCCTTCCCAGGATCTGGCCCACTCCTAGCCCCTTGATGGGGGATTTCTGGGGAGACAGTGCTGATGCTGTGCCAGCTCTGCTCTGCAGAAGCCAAACACTGCTATGTTGCCAGCACCTTCCCAGCCACCAATGGCCAGCAGAGCACCGTGAAGGCTGCCATGGGAAAACAAACTCAGTCTCAGACAGACCCAATAAAAATGCTTTTCTTTCTTCTGACTCCAGAGTTCCTGGATTAGTCAGATTCTCCTTTTTTGTAACACTTGTGCAAACGTGACCAAAGGGGAAGTCGACACCCTGCAGACACAGATGAGTTTAGGCAGTCAGAGTGGCCAATAAGCTGAGTGCTTGACCACTCCCCTCCCAGCCAGTCTGTCTTTAAGTCAGCTTGGATGAACCACAACTTTGTACCTGTGTTTGCCCCGGTGAGTATTTTTTGTTTCATTTTTTGAAGAATAATGGGTGGGCTTTTGGCAACAAAATGAGGATCACAGCCCGTCTTAGGTAAGTTCTTGCTTTCCTCATAAAGAACAATTAATCCTATCTTTATCAATATTTAAAGGCTCCTAAACAAACATCACCAGTCAGGAGGGGAATACTCAAATCTGCTAAATTTTTCTATAGCAATCTCAATTTTTGAAAATGTGTGCATTACTGTAGAAGCTTTTTCATACTTCTGGTTGGTCCTACATGGCTCAGTGTTGTGCTGTGTAGAGATACCCAAGTCATGTCTGAAAACACCAAGTCAAATACAGAAAGCAGGCTAATCATATTAATGGAATTTTCCAACCAGACAATCAGTCTTCCTGAAAAGCAGGATAAAGAAGCCAGGAAAGCCTGGCTGTCTCATTCAGGACTGTTGCAGTTTCTTTGTGTGCTCCTGCACTGTTCTGCATAAATACCCCTTCATTTATTTGCTGAAATTAATGCAACAGCATGCAGTTACTATGGTGATGTGGGCTCCCTGACTGTCTTAGTCTAAATCCATACCCACATGTGAGCTGGTTCTTGCAGTGCCTGAAGTGTGCTGGCTCTGGAGTGCAACCAGACTGGAAGCCAATGTGTAGGAAAGGCTGGGTGATCAGGGAATGTGGATATCACTGACACAGACACATTGGCTCTGCAGTAGCTATGGACTTTGTTTGAGCGTCTCAACGTCCCTACATGCTCCATGCATGGAGGGGACAAGCACAGATGACCTTTAATCTGTGACAATGACACAAAGCAATGACACAATTTGTGTCTTCCTTGTTGCTCATGTACTCTGCACGATGCTTTCCTTTTGCCAGCCTCCTGCCTTTAGAGACAGGAGAGAGGATAGTTCTGCCTTATTCTCTTGACTGCAAAAGGCAAGACTTCAAAAGTAGGTGGAATTCATGCAGTGACAAGGTCCTCAAAGTCTCTGCAATCCCTTGAATACTGTGACATCCTCTGTTTCCAGGGCTTCAGGGCATTTCACAAACACACAGTTCTTTCACTGGTCTTCTGCATAAAGGGCTCCATTTGTAATTGCTAGAAGTAACTAGGGAACTTCCAAGAGCTTTAACAATTTCTCTGTGGCTGAGAAAAGGGTGCACTTAATCAAAGCTGTGGTTTGCTGTGAATTACCCACTCAGCTGTTGGTGACTGGCTTTACCCTCCAGCTTGCTCATTTCCCTGGAGCCTCAGATACCTCTATGCTGCCATGAGGATTTTATCTTGTTCAACCTTTTCTTCAGGAATAAATCTGTGTCCAGTGGTGTCTCAGTCAGCAGGTTTGTCTGCCTGGTGCAGCTCCCCATGGCACACGAAGTTGTGCTGTAGCAAATTCTGGAAAAGAACAAAGCTGCTCAGCTGCTCAGATGTGCTATAACAAAGATGGTTTCCCTGCTAGGGTGGCACAGAAATGTTTGCTCTGTTGAGAGATTAAAGAGCATCTGCAGAGTTTTCCGCTGACAGGAATGTGTCACTTCACAGCCGGCTGTTTGCAGAAGTGCCCTGTCATTACCCAAGCACCCTGGCTGCAGCTGTGTGGTGCCCAGGGAAGGAAAGAGAAGTGGGCTCATTGCACAGTCTTCCTGACAGATGACTTACCTGCTGCTTGGAGCACTAATCAGTGTCAAAACAACAGGGACTACCGGGCTGGAAACATATTCATGGGTAGACTTTGCAGAATGTCGGCAGATGCAGAAATTTTGGAAAAATTAGGGGGGGAAAAAAGAAAACAAGAAAAGGGGGTGGGGGGTGGGGAAAGGAAGACTCAGGGATAAAGGAAATTTATTTGCCTAAGAAGTTGGGGATCTTAAAGCTCTCATTTTCTTAAGTACCTTTAAAAACCACAACTGAGATCCATGGATGTATTTGAGCTCTTTATCTGTGGAGGGTTATATCTTTGGATGTTCTTTGAGTTCTCACTGAGTCTGAAGCTCTTCAGGTGGTCTCCAACACCTGACACAGAAAGAGGAGGGGGCTGTGAGCTGCAGAGATAGTTCTTCATGGAGACCTGTGAGGCTGAAAAATGCCCATCCATGGGTATTGTGAAGAAGAAGAATGAGTGTCTCAAGCTGTTTTGATGCCTTGAGAGGCTATCTAGAAGAGAAGCTAGACAATGTTAAAGGAATAAAGTAGGTATTTATCAAAAAGGACTTCAAAGGATACACCTTGGGCAGTACAAGAGCCTGGCTGAGGCTACACCCAAGATGGACAATGGGTCACGAATTTTCACACTTTTATAAGTTTTGGTGCATTTACATATTGGGTTAATTGTCCAATTACAGCTTCAGGTTATGAAGTCCCATCCTCCCAGATTTCTCTCCTCAATTCACAATACTTTTTGGCCCCAAAGCTACAACAGTGTCCTTGGTTCTCAGGCTGGAAAAGGATTGTTTTGTCTAACTAAAATGTGACGAGAACTTGCTAAGACTTTACATGAAGTTCAGAGTTATATACTAATGCAATACAGAATCTGGAAAATGTGAAAGCTAAAACTTAAGGCATCAGTTTCAAAGGTCTTTCCTGGTGATGGGAGAACCATGAGAAAGTGGAAAGACTGCAAAAAGAGAGGCTTCAACATATCAGGTTCTCTAGCAGCATCAAGGCAACAGCTTCAAAATAAATTTGCAGATTGTTTTAACCAATCTAAGGCAGCACAGCTGTCATGCAACAACAAGCCCACTGGGACAGGCACTGATGCATCTGAGCTTTCAGCTCTGTCACACCTCTGCATTTCGAAGAGAATTGTCTCCCATTAAACTTCCCTTTGCAGAAGACAGAACAGACCCAGCTGGTTAACATGCCGTGCTCCCTCACACAGACTTTCCTTTTCCTTGTTGTTTTTCTTGCAAGGAAAGAATTATTTTAATGCCATTTAAGCTGAAGGAATCTGGCTGCTGTTACTGTGCACTGTAATTCTGCTGCCCTTCTGGCACAGCACAGCCCTTCCCTCTCCATGGCAGCAAAAGGAAAAGGAGAGGGCAACGAGATCTGGACTACACTGAGGTGATTATTTTAAAAAGCTCATTGAACAGACCATTTGGGCAGTACAGATGTCACATGCCATTAAAATAGGAAAGGAATTTGCTCTTTTCTCTAGCAGTGGGTTTTGCCTCATTGAAACGTAATCCAGGTAACTGCCCCATCCAGAATGTACTTCCAACCCTGCAGCTTGGGACTTACAGATCTGTTTGATGCCTTAGGTAAACAAAGACACTAAACTGTTCCTCAAAATAAATAGGAAGCAGAAGTCTTGATCTCAAAGCTAAAAAACATCCTGTGTAACCATGCAACGCCTCTCCCCTTATCTCTGTATGTCCACATTGTCTCTGTGTGATGTGCACAATCACCATCCCATACCACCAGCACAGTGAATTGGGTAGGTGTGGTTTTTTGTGTTCACTGGCCAGTTCAACTCACCCCACTTCATAGCCATGACAGTCAGAAATTAAATGGAATTTAATTTCAAATTAATTTTTTAAGGTGTAGGACCTAGACTACAGCTAGCAAGCAAAGTAGTTAAAACCCAGATCCAGGCAGTTGTAAGGCTTTTCAAGGGTATGATGCTTGAGAAACTGAGGTCAGAGGATCCCTGAGTCAGTGAAGGCTTAGATGCTAGCAGGCATTATGTAGGCCAAAAGAGGGTAAATGGTGGCTGTAAGGCCAGCAGAAGCCTTTGTGGTCATCCCTGCTGAACTCCTGCATAATGTACAGCAGCATTTCCTCAGTGCTCACACGTTAGGCACGGGGCTCCTGGCTGAGCATGAGCCCCTTTAGAAGGGCAGAGAGCCAGCCTAAACTCTCAGCCTTGGGTAAAGATCCCAAAGGATGGATAACACCTCACTGCCCTCGAGAAGGAGATGTTAGAGGAGGAGCTTGGATTTGGCCTGGAAAACCTCTCATCTCACTGCTGTCATGTCCTAGCTAGGACTAGCACCCTCTAGGCCCAAAAACGGGCCTGGTTGCTGCCTCAGAGGGCAGATATTAGGCCTTGAGCTTGTTCAGAAGTTAAGCTGTTAGTTGATGTCTCTTACCTGAGAGAAGAGGCTTCACAGCAGAACAAACCCCAGCCCTAAGGAGTCAATCCTTGGAGGAGCAGGCTCCAGAGGGGGTCTCTATCCCTCAGCACCGCTGAGGGGCAGCAGCTGGTGGCTCCTCTCACAGCCAAAAGGAGCTGAGTGTTTGTGAGGGTCACTGTCAGCACCAAAGGTGGGACAAAACCTTCTCGGGGTTTACTTTGACCTTCTGATGAAGCTTTGTTCTCCTTTTTCTGAAAAGTTTCCAAGTCTCACCAGGGTGAGACAGAGTGTTAAAAGCAGCATTCAAAGATGCTTGAGCACTGTGTAAAATATGAATCAGCACCCACCCTCTCTCCCAAAGGCAGGTTTAGCTGGCAGCACATCTCCCCTGTTTGTGCTGCTTATTCATTGGCCTCGCTGTGATGAACTTTCATCTTACAAATCTATTCAGATTCACTTTTCAGACACTGTCTCATTGGATGCAGTGAACCTGGAGCTGTACATAGGAAGTATAAGGCAAGTTGTAACTCCAAAATACCCCACACCTGCATAAGGAATCATGCAAAAAGGTTGGTTAAAGGTGAATTCAAGAGCTCCAAGGCAAAATCTGTTTGGGCTGCAGATGTGTGAGGTACTCAGTACTTTGTGCTTTGTCTGGTTTCTGTTTCTTAACTTCTAACTGAGCATCTGAAGCCTCTCCTTAGATCTTCAATGTGCTGTGATCTGCAAGTACAGAACCCTGTTCCATGGGAGCTCTCTGCAGGGCTACCAGTCAGCCCACATGGCTCCCAAATGCACTCAAGAGATCCTCACTGATTTTCACAATAATGCAAAATCCAAACCAGGTGAATCATCCCCAAATCTCCAAATCAATGTTAACATAGCATTCAATATTGTAATAAATTTTGGAAAGTTCTGGGTTGCATTCTGGTTTCTGAACCTTTAAGGGCACATTCAGTACATGTTCCTAGCAAAATTAGAAATCGTGTATATATAAATTAAAATACAATTAATATACATTTATATGATATTTAAATATTACTATATTAATATTTAAGTACATAAATGTTAATATAATTCATCAAAGCTAGAAATATTATTTAGAAATATTATTTTTCTAAATTGTAAGATATTCCCATGTATATTTTTTCCTGTGATAGTGTTAATTTTCTTTATAGCAGCTCATATGGCACTGCTGTGTTTTGGATTTGTTCTGAAAGACAACGTTTTCGTTACTGCTGAGCAGAGCTTACACAGAGCCAGGGCTTTTCTGCTCCTCACCCCTCCCCAGCAGCGAGGAGGCTGGGGGTGCACAAGGAGTTGGGAGGGGACACAGCAGGGACAGCTGACCCCAGCTGACCCAAGGGATATTGCAGACCATTTGGGGTCACACTCAGTGTATAAAGCTGGGAGAGAAGAAGGAAGAAGGTGCATTCAGAGGGATGGTGTTTGTTTTCCCAGACAGGGAGATGGATCCCGGCTTTCCCAGGGATGGCTGAACACCTGCCTGCCCATGGGGAGTGGGGAATGAATTCCTTTGCTTGGGCATGCAGTTTTTGCTTTACCTGTTAAACTGTTTTTAACTCAACCCACGAATCTTCTCACTTTTACCCTTCCCCTTCTCTCCCCTATCCTACATGAGGGGATGAGCTGACTACCAGGGTTAAACCACGACACCCTCAAAAAAGCTATTTCCAGAAATGAGGGATTTCAGTGAAACAGCAACACTTCTGTGCACTCTGCTCAAATAGTGGCAGTGATTTTGTTATGGATGAAGCCTTAGCACAGATCAGTTCTAGAATTGCCACACAAATATTGCTTGTTACATCCGTAATTTGAATGCTGCGTATTCAGAAATGACAATTCAGCTTTTTAAAACTGAGCACTAAAAAGTAAAAGCTATTTCCAAAAGTCCATGAATAACTTGCTTATGCAATAACCTCCACAAATCCAGTGTCAGAGTTAAACTTTGAATCCCACAGACTTTAACTTGCAGAAACACACTCAGCCTCTGCATATGCTACCTTGGGAGATGAAGATCCATCTGAAAAAGTCTATAAATTTGAAAAATAACTCTCATAAAACCTAATGTGATTTATGTAAGCACATTAAGGGGCAAATACCCTGAACAGTTGGTTTAAGTGCTTAGACTTATTTAAGTTCATATTTCCATATGGTTACATTGTAATTTTAGATTTTTTTGTTGCTTCATACTCTTCTTTGTTAAATTTGAGAAACAAATCAAGGTACTGGCACAAAGAAATTAAGCAACAAAGATGCCTGCAATGAGTACTTGATTGTTCCCACATGAAGCAATGATTCTTTCTAAAAATTCCCCTAATCCTCAAAGAAACATCATTCCAATTGTCACAGGGTTGTTTGTGTGATTGTCTGTGAACAGACAATCATCAAAAATTTCTGATACAAGAAGCAGAAAAATAAGTGAAGAAATGAACAAACTACATTTATTTTTTTAAGAAGCAGGATTACATTAGCTAAGATTAGTTTCAAAATGCCAGACATGGTTTGAATTCTTAGTGAATTATTTCATGTTTTTAACACTTCCACATTTATCCCACAAGATTTTCACTTTTGCCTAGACTTTACTACCCCTGCAATGATCCACCACTAAAAATACTCAGTTTATCTGGAGCTCTCAAACTGGCTTATGTGCTGTTTTTTAACTGCAGTTTCCAAAGATCTTGAAAATGATTATTTAAATCAGCACAACACATTGTATGAACCTTCTCAAACCAATGCAAGCCCACATCATATTGATTTAACTGAAGTCGACTCCTACCAACTAAAACTAAATGGATACAAAGCACTTTTAGAGCAATGTGGAACTGCAGGGGAGTGGTGTGATCTCACCTGCACATCTCAGCTCACTGACTGCAATAGTGTACAGCAAAATTCAACAAGAAAAATCCTTTTTTTGAGGAATTTCTTCTCTGCTGCAATTCATTCTTCCTGTCCCAACAGAACGTGGTAAGAGCAAGTGAGAAGACAAAGTAATAAATATCATAATGAATTTGCTTTCATTATCTGTATTGGACCAGTTTATGGGTAAAGAGGAGGTTGATGTTCAGATGACAGAAAAAGTGTTGGCTGAAACTTGGCTCTCTAGGATGGCCTGAACATCTGTGGGGACATAGAGCTAAGTAAAAATGGCAACACTTGTCCAAAAGTGCTGTTCATTTTCCTGAAAGTATCTGCAATCAGAGCTAGTAAGCATGACGGGGGAAAGAAGACAGGGATGGAGAGAGAATGGGCAAAACAGAGGTGAGAGAGAGACAGATGGGAATAGGACTCACCTGAACTGTTCCTGCAGCTTGTGGTGGAAGACCTCCATAAGGAACAGCAGGATTCTCTTGGGAAACTCCTTATTTCTCCCAGCCAGAAAGACTGGAAGCTCCCCCTCAGCCCTACATGCCACCCATGCAAATAGGCGATATATAAATATATCAATCATATTTATCACGTGAGAACATTCCAACCAGATTTTCTTAACACAGGGATAAGATGCTGGGCAGGAGAAGGGATTTTCATTACACTTCTTTCCTTCAGACCTAATAAGCCACAATGGACTGATGGTCAACACCCCAACACTTAACACACTTGGTATGAATTAAAGGGAACCTGCTGAGATACAAAAATCTTTTGGCATTAGTTGCAGAGAGTATCTAATTCTTAGCATGTCTTATTCAAGTGACAGAAGGGAAAAAAGCTATCAGAAATGGATTTATTGTTCTTTGCTTTATAACTTGATAGACATAAGAATTTATTTAACAATAAAACACCTGGCAGCTGTCTGGCAGGGCTAGTGGCTGAGCCTGGTACAAGAAGATACAGCTGAATGGCTAATGTTGGAAACCAAGCTGGATGGAAGGAGCTGAAACCTGTGATGCAGCAATGCTTTTTAGTATCAGAAAAAGGGGAAACAGTTATGGAACAAAAATATCAAGATCAATAGTTACATAATCTGCTCTTTTTCCAGGGGACCAAAATTATTAAGGCATTTTCTCATCTGAGCCACATGCAACTCATTAAAAAGGTACAATCAATAGCAAGCGCAGACTGTGGACAGCATAAGTATTGAAATTCAGCTCTATCTCCCTAACCAGATTTTCAGTGAACTGCCCATGTGCATCCCCAGCACTCGAGAGTGAGTCCTCTCATACATAGGCAATAACACCATGCATCTGCTGGAGATCTGCAAAGCCTCATCAGTGTGATGTGCAGAGGAGGATGCCAAGGAAATGATTCAAACCTGGGAAAATGCCTTAGTCCAAAAGTCAGATTCATTTTGCCTAAATACAGAAATCTATAAGGCAGGCTGTGATATGAGAGGTAGCCAGCACAGGGTTCCTTGACTGTTGCTAGAGAGAAATAGGAATGCTGTGAGGGACATTTATCCAGTCTGGTTTGAAGATTCACTTTGGGATGGGGTGAACTTCACTGTAAAAGGGCTCATTGCTCCAAGCTGACTCCAAGGGGTTGGTGACTAGTGCTGTACAGCCATCTGTTGGGTAGAAGTGCACATCTGGCCAGATAGATCCATGTGAGAGACTGAAAAAATTCCATCTACTTAATTCATCAGAAGCAGACCACAGTGCTAACATATCAAGGAGATGTTAATGTAAAGACAGTTTTGTTTCCAACGGGCATTGTTAACAGCAAACAGAAACAGGAATTAACAGGTGTAGGCTGAAGCCAGATACATGCAAAGAAAATACAAAGTGAAGGGCTTTGTACAATGAATGAAACAAGCCAATGCTCAACAGTGGTGGATCTGGCTTGATCAAGAAGGGGTGGCTTCTTGATCTCTAGGAGCCTCCAATGTCTTCATGAAACATCAGTGCTCCAGTTCTACTTAATGTGGATTAAACGAATAAACCTATTAACCTGAATAAAACTGTATTGCTCCATAAATCAGACCAGATCAGATTACTTCAGAACGTCTGGCTGGTCCCTGTCTGAAATTTGTTTTAAAACCTGCATACTTTTCTATATCTAACAGTCTTCTCCTCTGTTCTGCAGGGGAAATAAATAAACACATAGAAATACAGTAGGTTCTTTCTTCTTTGAAAGATAATCCTTTTCAAAAAGCACTGTGTTCTACACAGGCATGGCAGCGAGCACAAGGATTTCATCTGCAAAGACAGGAGCAATTTTGCAAGCCAAATAGAACAAGTCACCTGAGCTGCTGCCCCTGGAATCAATGGTTCTTCAGTCTTGTACTTACTCCAAGTGACAAATGTAGGTTAGAGGGGTTGAGTTTGTTCAGCCCCCTCCCGGTGGTACTGCTGTCCATAACCACCCGGTTTCTGAGATAACAAGAAATATTTGCCCTGAGCTCTGCATCATTGGCTCAGTTTAGATCTTAGAGAATTCAGTAGAACATGTTCTTTGCCTCATGTGAACTGATGCCAGTTCCTCTGACTCCTTTGTGAACCAGAGTTAGAGTATCACAGGGGAGCTGGGAGCTGATGCATGCACTGTGCTATGTCATCATGTCTTTACACACGTTGTTTCTTGCTTTGCTCATTTTCCTTGCTGTAAAACGAGAAATAGTTTTGTGGAAACATGAAACTACCATTCTTTATATAAGGAAGTGTGGGTCTAATGTATCACGGCAGGTTATTTTCTCCAATAGGAAACCATGTAATATATTTGTCAGGAATGCATTAAGCCCCATATGCAAACTTCAGAGAATTTGCTCTTCCTGGAGGCTTTCTTGCATCTTTTTGACTTTTGATATGATGGTTACCAACATTATTTTAATTTACAGCCTGAATACCTTCCCCTGCACATGATACTCTTTTCCCCTTCATCTGCTATACATCCTCCCTTCCTTGACATTTACTTCCCCATCAACCAACAGCAATAGGATCCCACCTCAGCTTTCCTTTTACAAGGTTGAGCAAATCTCATTCACCATTTCAGGGCTTCATCCTGCCAGCAGCTTAAAGTCATCATGTATATCACAATCTTTCCCCTCCTATGCTGGAAGCAAGTAAATAGCTCTTATTCCAAGGCAGATTGTTTTATAAATTTCTAAGGGTGAGGTTCACTCAGTTACCTTGCTCTAAAGGGTATCTTGACAACTCCCTCAAATGTGCTGACTGCTTTCCAGCAGTTAATCTCTCAGTCTAGGTAACTTCTCCTACATGAGTCTTGGAGATAGTTTCCAATATTAATGATTCCATGGTTCTGTGCTTTATTTGGATACCTTCTCTTCCTGAGTGGTGCCTATTATCTTGGGTGACGTTGTACCCTGCCTCGTGGAGGAGTGCTGTACAACACTTTGAACTACACTGGACATGAACCTTGCTCCAAGGGCCTGTTTCTGCACCCTGGCTGCAGGCACAGCCTCGTACATCAGCTGGACTGCTGCAGCAGTGAAGGTGAGCACCTCAACATCAGGAAAAAAACAGTACACCCAGTAGGATTGTAGGAGATTGGGAAATCTTCCCATGTATCCTTAGGAAGCTATATTGAATCCACTTTCACTAAAAGCACCAAAGGCTCTGTCTGTAACTCCACAGAAGTTTGGTTTGGGCTGGAAGGGACCATAAAGATCATCTAATTCCAACCTGCCTGCCATGAGCAGGGACATCCTGCGGTTTGATTACGGGGCCTTGGAGAGGGGGCTAGAACTAGACTTAACACACAGTCCAACCACTATGATCAAGCAGTGTGAAGTCCGTTTATTCTCTCAAAATGGTGGGTTATATAGACATTGAAATAGTTTACAGTAACAGGTTCTTTCTGATTGGCATGCAAAGTGAAAAGAATGCAAACAATTCTAGGAATTGTTAAGGAAGCTACTTAATAAACAATAAGCTACTAAATAAACAATGTTAAGGAAGCTACTGTGTTAATCATACAATTATTCTATTTATAATGAAAGCAGACCTTAATAAGAAATTTCTTGCTGCGACACATGACCTAGCTAACTACACACAGGCCTAAAATCAAGGCCTACAACCCAGATAACTCAGAAATCACTCCACACCCCAATCATGGCCCAGGTCCTTGAGAAATTTGGTAACAGACATCCCTCACTAGTTTAGGTTGCCCAGATCCCCGTCCACCCTGGACTTGAACACTTCCAGGGATGGCACATCCACAACTTCTCTGGACAACCTATTTCAGTGCCTCACCTCCCTCACAGGAAACAGTTCATTTATAATACACAATCTAGGTCTACTTTGTCTCATTTCAAAGCCATTTTCCTTTGTCCTATCACCACATGTCTTTAGAAAAAGTCCCTCTCCAGCTATCTTGTCCTTGAGGTCCCCAAAGGTGCTGGAAGCTTTTCTCACTGACTTTTTTTATCTGGGCTGAACAACCCCAACTCTCTCAGCCTGTCTTCCTAGGAGAGGTGCTCCAATTCTCTGATCCTCTTCAAGGTCTCATTTGGAATTCCAACAGGTCCACATCCTTTTCATGTTGGGGACCTCGGAGCCAGATGTAGTACCCCTGGTGGAATCTCACCAGAGCAGAGCAGAGGGGCAGAATCCCCTCCCTCACCTGCTGCCCACAGGGCTTTGGATGCAGCCCAGGGCACTTTTGGTTCCTGGACTGCATTCAGAGCACATTGCTGGGTCATGTTCAGCTTCCCATCCATGAGCAGCCCCAAGTTTTTCTCCTCAGGGCTGCTTTCAATCTGTTCATCCCACAGTGTGTGTTTGTGCTTGGGATTGCCTCAACTCAGGCGCAGGATAGACCATGCTGCACTACCAGTCTGATTCTTCCCTTTGCCCCCAGTAAAACAGCCAATTATCTGGGTATCTTTTTTCTGCTTAAGTCCAGGTAAACACAATATATTATATTAATATAATTCCTGAGAATAATTTCTCATTTTAATAAACTTACAGGGTAATCTTGCTTACTGTCTCTCTGATAAACACAGATTTGCATTTTATCCCACTTTATTTCCAGATGGTAAATAGTTTTTTCCTTCTTACTCTAAAAAATGACACTGTATTAAGCTTAGACTAATTTTTATCTGGTTTTCTAAATCTTTGTTTTTCTAATTTCTTAGATGTAGGTTATGCTCTGAATGCAGCACCCGTCTGGTTTACATTAAGACTATTTTCAAGTCTGTGAAATCTTTTGTCCAGATCTCATATCTAATCATTAAATTCCTTGATTTTCACAGCTTCGCTCTTCTGCCATCAGGGAAGTGTACTCCAAAGTGACCTGTGATTTTCTCTAAATGTTGATTTGTTAATATCAGATCTAAAACAGCATTGCAACTGACTTAGTGCTGCTTTAGTGAAGAATTCTGCTAGCTTTAGCACACAGAAATAATGTGACATAAGTATTTTCTAGGCAACATCTGGGGAATTGATTTCTAAACATTTTTAGCTTTTTTTCTTTAGCAGTTTCTCCACTGGTCTGTCCTACACTGAGCTCCAAGCTGTGGGTTAACAGCAGATCTTCAGAATTATCCCTGCACAAGCACTCGCCATCCCTCCTTGGAGGGATTCTGCTCATACCATTTATGCCTTTCCAGCCTATCTCAGTAGCTGGAATGGACTGAAAAGTTATTTTGACCTATATATCTGGCAAGAAAGCAAAAACACACAAACTTTTCTATCCTACCTGTGTTATTATATTGCTTTTCTACCACTCAAAATAAATGCCTATCCATACTAAATTAAGTTGTGTGAGTAACATCTGCCAGGTGTGCTTCAGTGTTTTATTCACAATTTTCCCTGGGGATGAAGTCTACCTGCAATTACCATTTTGTGCTATTTGTGTTTAAGTGAACACAGAATGTACAGACCCTGGTATGTATGTGATGTCCTTTGAGGAAAAGAATTTATCTTGAGAACTGCATGGTGGCACAGCTCATGTGCTTCTGTGACATTCAGGAGAGATGAAACTGTTAGCTGGTGCTGATCAGACAAGCACATAAGCCTGACTTTTAAAAGGTTCTTTTGTGTTACTATATTTATTTTATTGGAGCCACAGAAAAATGAGTTCTTGTCAAAATGTGTCTTTAACAGGCTTTGCTTGCCATTCTTCTTGTGGGCTGGAAAAGCAAACAGAAGCCTAATAGACACTTCAACCTAATCAACAACATTTATTTTCTGAGGCTAATTTCACCTTCTGGTTTATTCTTGACTGTCCTGGGGGACAAATGAAATGCAATAAAATTACATGATGCCAATAACTTCACAATCACTTAATGCACATATTTTCAAGTCTGTGCTTGGGAATAGATGGTACTCAAGGCACTGTGAGGTCCAGATGGCCAAAGGTAAATTAGGTTTATTTTACTTTTGTGATGTCCTGTAGGTGATGTCTGAACTGCAAAGAAAGGTCATTTATATTGGAGAGATTGAACATGCTACATGTTCAATCTGTGAAACACACAGGAAGTACACATGGCTGTCTCTCTTCACCATGTAGTTACTTACCTTCATCCTCATTTTAGGTGCTTGTGCCATTTATTCCTTCTGCAGTAAAATATTTATGGCCAAATGTTTTTATATTGCTTTAATCTTCCTGTATCCTGACAGAGGTAGAATCATAGAATCAGTAAGGGTGGAAAAGACTTCCAAGATAATCAAGTCCAACCTTTGGCCCTGCCCACTAAGCCATATCATGAAGTGCCATGTTAACTTGTTTCTTGAATGCTTTCAACGATGGTGATTCCACCTGTACCTGTGTTATGTTTTTTTTTTCTATTTTCATATCCCATCAGTGGCTTTTTAATTTTTTTATAAGTGTTTATTATTCCTCTCAGGCTTTATACTGTTCTTATAGTGAAACCTGCATTTATTTAAGAGTACAAAAATGAAGAAGTATTTCATAGCACAGAGAGGTTTTTATGTGAGTTTGTGGGAGCTCCAGATTTGTTGAATATTTGTGCAAATCCGGCTTTTGGTGTTTATGGTGTGCTTTTATGTGCTGCAGTACTGAAAGGTTTCTCTGACTTTCACAGACATTTATTGAGAACAGATTGTACCAAATCACAACCTTTACCCATAGCCAATGCTCCTGTATACAGCCCTAATGAGTCCTAACAGGTAAAAACAGGTCTCTGTGTAATAGTTTGGCCTCACAAGAAACCTTTCTCTGATGTCACAGCTCTCTCTGATGTGGGTCTGCACCCTGGTCCTGCGAAGCAGAGGCTGAGACCAATGACTGTGTGTCAGTACTACTGAGCTCTTGCAACTCCTCACCATTTGAATTCCAAGAGCAAGCAGGGAGGAGTGCTGTTTATTGTTTCTCTTCTCTTTGCTCTTAATGCACCTCGGTGCCAGAGCCTGGCTGTGTGAAGCGTGGAGGCTGAGGATGTCATCTAAAAGCCTGCTTTAAGCCTTTAACCCTTGCTTTTAGAAGACTCTGGAACAGGGAAGGCTGTTCCAGACCAATTACAGACCTATGACATCTGTCAGACATGTGGGGTGTGGTTTGCAAAAAAACCAGCAAGAAGACCAAGCCAGACATAATAAAACTGTGTGTCAGTCATGCCACAGTCTACAGCCACCAAATAGCCTTATCAAGCTTGTTAACATGTTGGATCAAGTGCTACTGCTGCAAATTATACAGAATAAGAGCAGTGACTCTTACACATTTGAATACAGAACATGACATACCTCTTCAGTGGAGATAAGGTAGGTATTCATATATCACCTGTCATACATACATAGACCATCTGTCTCTTCTGCCAGTCGGAATAAATAAATTGTGCACAGTCCATCTGTGGTCAATCTTCTTAGATTCATGTCTGAAAAGTTTGGAAGTATTTAATCTCTTCCACACCTAGTCATACTGATCAATAGGTGTGTTTCTGTATGATGTAAAATAATTAAGAATCATTAGCTAATATAAATATATAGAGAAGTGATTATTATAAATATATGGATAAGTGATTTTAAAGGGAACCACCTGTGTGGAGCTTGGTCTTGACCTGGGAGCATGAGCAGCAAGGTCAGTAATCACTCCTGCTCTGTTCACTGAGACAGGAACTATCCAATGGCATTTTGGCCAGCGCAAAGAACAGTCCCGGTCAACAGAATGAGTGGGAGGAGCTGAGGATGGGGCACTAGTTGGCCGCACTCCTGGATCCTTTCCTCTTTCCTCCCACTGGGAGCACAGTGCAGTGGTAGCACTTAGCGCATCTTTTAGAGCAAGCCAACCACTTTTGAATGACAATTTATTTACATGGGCAAGGAGAAATAGCTTCTTGGCAACTGTGTATATGCCAAATGCTGATTTTCTATTTTAACTTCCAGACACAATGGCAATTGGCTTGTTTGAAAGACGATGGATTATGAACTGAAGGGAGAGCTAATGAGGGGGGAGCAAACATGAGCCCAAATCTGCACTTCCCCAGTGCACTGCCTCAATTTACAGCTTGGTGAAACACTTGAAATTGGGTTTGGGCCCAAGGAGCTTTTGAAATAACCAAACCAATTTATTTTTAGCTGCAAATATGGAGTAACTTTAAAATAGAAATGAAAAGCTGGACAATCCAGGAGAACAAGGAAGAGTGTGGGAACCAGCTGATAAGGCTGAAACCCAGGCTGCCTTTGAGCATCTGCAGGGTAGATGCCTCCTCCCTTTCTTGTTGCAAGCAGTCAGGAAGGGACAAGAAATGAAATCCATAAAAGGTCGTTATGCACCAGCAATTAGCTTTGCCTATTAAAACTGTCAAGAATTACTCAGATGGCATTCCTAGTACAATATTTAGGGAGTTAACAGGAGGTTGGCAAAAAATACTCCAGCCATCCTTCAAAAAATAACCCGAAGACAACATGTTTCATGGCTCCTTCTCCAGCACCACCTGGGTCCATCCCTTTTGCAGCCTTAGAGCAAACAAATCACAGCTCCTCTACCTCTACATTGAGATGAGGCTTCTTAAGATGGGAAAGCCATAGTTCTGCCCACATCTGGTTTAGCAGTGTGTGTAAGAGGAAAAAAGTGCTGCAATTGCTTCATTTCTCCTCTTTTCTGATCAGCGCTGGTGATAATGGTTTCCTTGTTATGGCTTGTAGACTCCAGCATGCTGCTGTGTTGAAGCATAGTAGGGCTCAAATCTGACTCTTAAATAAAAAAAGCTTTTGGTTCCAGCACAGCATGTTTGTAAAATATCTACTGACAAGTCAAAAAGTGTTCCACATGGCCTGTAAAACATATGTTAAAAATTATGCATCATAGACCAGCTTTAAATTATTCATTTTTAATTCCTTCAGCCTTGAAGGGCCTTTAAGCATTGACTACTGAGAAACAATCCTGCCACTGAGGGAACAGCTATAAGATAAAAAACTGGCTACTTAGAAATATAGAGAAAAGTGCTTTACCTAGGCACAGTTTCTGAATTTTAAAATATGAATAAAGGTCTGGATCCCCACTTGGTAAAAGCTGATACAGCTCCTTTGAAGTCTGCATAACTATCCCCCATCAGCAGTTGAAAGCCCTGGCCCAGACTTTAGAACAGATATAGTTTCTCTACATAAGATGACAAGCAAGATTTGCATGGTTAGTTCAAACTATTCCATATTCACTGAGCTGTTGAGGAAATACTGTCTGTGAAACAAATCCTGGATTCTTTCCCAAAACTATCTAAATGACACTTGCTAGTGAAATGCTACAGCATGAGCTGGGTTGGACCCTGCTGTAATTCCGATGGCATTATCAGAGAGCACTTGTTACCTCCATGCTCCTTGGGGTGCATCAGGGAATTGAGAGCATCCGAAGGAACTGAGTGAGTGTAACACTGATATAAAAAGGAGAAACAGGCTCTACACTTGCTGTTTCAGGTGGATTTGGTCTTGTTCTCTGTTCTTGGCTCAGCCAGGCGCTGGCAGAGACCTGCGGATCTTCTCCATGCTCTGCGCTTCTCCATGCTACACCTGTATCACTGTGTCCTGCCTCCCTGAGGTATCTCTGGGGCAAACATACTCCTCTTCCACCTTGCTTTACAGAAAGGAGCCTTTCTGAGCAAACCCAGCCACTGCAGAGTTCGCCTCCATATCTCCTCCTTGCAACTTGTGACCAAGGTTTGTGTGGCTGGAGGGGTGCACCATATCTTATCTCTTGTGTGCTCCAGAGAAATGGTGCAGAGACAGGACTGAAAACACAGGAAAAAAAATATCTCAGTCCCTTTCTTCAGTCACAGAGTCATAGAATAGTTTGGGTTGGAAGGGATCTTAAAGATCATCTCATCCCATCTCAACCCCCCTGCCATGGTCAGGGACACCTTCAACTAGACCAGGTTGCTCAAAGCCCCATCCAGCCCAGCCTTGAACGCTTCCAGAGATGGGGCACCCACAGCTTCTCTGGGCAACCTGTGCCAGTGTCAGCTTGATTAACTGTTAATAATTAGGACATTCTCTGCTGCTGGGTTAAGCTTTCCTTGATACAACCTAGTGAAATTTTATATGTTGTATGATGATAAATCAGTTGTTTTACTAGATACATTCTTTTTTTTTTCTTTTTTTTTCTGTTGAACACATGGACAGACCAGGTGTGGTACAACAGGTAGTAAAATGCAGAGTACTCAGACTCTTCTATCTCATCACTGTCTCACTCCCTCCCTCTCCCCAGAAATGCTTGGGACAAATCTCCTGATGCACAACCCTATTACTGGTGAGCTGTTCCCCAGAGATTCTTTTTCGTAAACAGTCCCAGTCACCCACTATTATTGTGAAGCAAATGAAGCACCAAATTCAACCAATTTGCCTGAAAATGTGAGAGCATCAAGGCAAAAAGGTAACAGAGACACTAACAGACGATCAAATTGGAGCTCCTCATCCCACCCCCAGCAGTGTCAAGCAGCTCCTGGGAAAAAGCAGTGAACAGCTATTTAATAGACTGTTTCCACCCCACAGTAATTCCTTGTATTGATACATTCCTCATAAAAGAAGACTAATGTGCTTTTTTTTTTTTTAATGCTCATTACTGTACATTAAATCCCTTCCAAACCCTGTTTATGAAGGATATAACACTATGCTGCTCTTCAGTATCCAGAGGCAGGATTTAGTGGTGGGGTGAGTCCCTTGAAGGGCTTGTGTGGGCTTATGCTCCCTTAGCAGAAAGCTCAGGCTGTCACAGGTGCTCTCACCCACATGCAAATGCCTGCACAGCGCGGTTCATGATGTGACACCGGTCTAAATCCACACTCGAGCTTTCACTAATACAACTCTATGGAAACAAGCTCAGTGGTGATTGATGAATTACAGCTCCTACATAGCACGTTACAGTTTCCACTGGAAGTACCTTGTGCTGGATTTAATAAACCAACAACGTGGGCAGTTTCAGTAACTAGATTAATCACCTGTAAACTCATCTGCTTCACAAAGGGAGTTGTGCACCGGCTGTCCAGTGTTACAGAACATGTTTTTCAGAGGTCAGGAATGCATTCTCCCCTCTGATATGTGCTGTGCACGTTCACTGTGCATATTTGCCTGCCTACGGAAGGGTGGAGGAGAGAAGATCAGAGATCATTTGCTTCTTTGGAGGTGCTATAATCCCCCTACTTCTAGTCATGGCCCCAGTCTTTACCGACTGACACTAAAAAAGCCAGCATTATGTTGTTAAATAGTTTTAGCAGACACTTTATCACTTGAACGTATCTGTCTGGGGGATTCTTTAATGATGCTGCTTTATTTTTAATTCTACAGTTTTTTATAGTCACCTTAAAAGTGTCTGCTGCTGGACAGAAAGAAGAGGGCTGAAGTACCTCTCCTGTAAAAAAGGCTAAGGGTGGGGATGTTCATCCCAGAGAAGAGAAGTCACTGGGGAGACCTTGTAGCACCTTTCAGTACCCACAGGGGCTGCAAGAAGGCTGGAAATGTTTGTTTGTTTGCTTGTTTGTTTTCCCAAGGCAACGTAGTGATAGGACAAGGGGGAATGGCTTTAAAATGAAAGAGGGTAGGTTAAATTAGGTATTCGGAAGACATTCTTTCCTGTGAGAGTGGTGAGACAGGTGACCGGGTTGCCCAGGCCAGTTGAAGATGACTCATCCATCAAAGTGTTCGAGCTCAGGCTGAATGGAGCTCTGAGCAACCTGGTCTAATACAAGGTGTCCCTGTTGAAACTAGATTATCTTTAAGGTCCCTTCTAACCTAAACCATTCTATGACTTTGTGAATATCGACTATGCGCTATTTTTATTAGCGATGCCACACAGATTTCCTGCCCTGAGAAGCGCCGAATTTCTTTCCACTTTCCCTGCTACGATCACCTTTGGGATCCACCCAGCCCAACTTCAGACACAGCAGTTTGGCGAACACAGACATTCCTGGGAGGTGACTCTCTGGGGAGAACCCGACGGGAGCCGGATTTCATCCCGGCGGGCGCTCGGGGTGACTCCGGGTTGGCATCGCACCTCTCCGCTGCACAGCCCGCTCAGCGGCCTGGGGGAGGGTGANCACAGACAGCGCGGCGGCAGCAACCACAGCAGCGGCCGTCCGTCCTTCCGTCGCCCCGGCCATGGGGCTCGGCCGCCCGCCGGCCCCCGCACCCCGCCGTGAGTACCGCGGGACCCCGTCCCTCTCCCCCTGCCGCCCTCCTTCCTCCCGCTTACCTGCAAATCCCCCGCTCCCCGCTGCCGCAGAAGGCGCCGTGGGAGCCTCCCAGCCTCCTGACTCCTCACTCGGCTGTTGAGTTGGGGTTTTTGAAAAATTATGTCTGCGATTCAGAAGCAGGGGTGGCCCCGGCGCTGGCGGAGCTCGCAGCATCCTCCGGCTCGGTGCCCCGGCACTCCGGAGCGGGGAGGCTTCTCCCCATCCGGCCGGGATTTCCCCGCTGGAGGGAGGTAGAGGGGAGGTGGCGGGTGCCGGGGTGGGCTCCGGAGGAAGGGGCCACCTTCGGGCGATGCTCGGGGGGCGACGGCGCCGGGGAGCCCCCCTCCAGCTGCCCCACCGGGGACCGGTCCTGCCCAGCGCCGCCGCCGGGCGGGAGCAGCGGGAGGCACCAGCCTGGCGGAGATCGCCCTGGCTGGTTTGTGGTGTTTCTTTCTCCCCTGGGTAGGATGTGTGCCGAAAGAGTAAAGCCAGTGTTACTCCGTTAGAGGGCAAAAAGCAGACTAGCTGTCTTAGGTATCCGCTCGCACATTCCTAGTTGCAGAATTAATTTCCAGAGAAGCGTAAATAGCTAATCTTCGAGGTCAGGCGTTTCTTTTTATTGTACTTGGTGTGTTTGGATTTATCTCAGTAGCAAACATCCATCCCAGGTCCTTAGTGTGATTGTGTGTAGTCTTGGCACAAATGAAAACAAGCCAGTAAAAAAAAAAAAAAAGCCTTGATGTATATTTACTCATTTGAGGCACACAAGGTTTTTCAACTCTTTGTAACGGTTGGGCTTGTATGTATCCAATATACTGAAATAACTCATTCATGTAATTGTAAGTCTGAATTATATATTTGTCTGCTGGGCACATATGTTGAAGGAAAAACCTCCCTAATTATGGATCTTTCAGAGAGATTGGAAGGGTGACAAAGTCCTTGTAATCTTTTGGGTCAATTTTCATAAGCTCCAAAAGCTCTCTTTGAAAAGGAAATTAAATTTCAGTGTACAAAAGGGACAGGAGATTCAAGGATATAAAAAAAGAGCCTCTTATTCTACTTTGATCTTGTCCTCAGGAGTTCATTTACTTCGGTGCTCTTCAGTGACACAAGTTAAGATGAAGAGTTGCCTTTAACTGGAGTCTTCCTGCCTCTTGGCATTTCGGGAGGTACTCAATTAGCAGCACGCCCCTCCTGTGTATTATTTACACAGCTTCAGCTGGAGGGGCGGCTCTGTGTGAAGCATCTGCTTGGAAACGCGTGGCTTGTGACATACCCAGCATCCTGTGCCACCTATGCCAGCCAGTACCTTCCACGAGGCTGTGGGTCACCCCTGCTCAGTTTTTGTGTCCCAGCCCGGCTGTGCACAATGCTCCACAGAGCTTCTCTCGTGTTAGGAGAGGTTGGGGTGGCCCTGGGCTCCCTTTCCTGCCGTCAGCAGAGGCAGGATGTCATCTGCAGGGCACGGCTGGCCTTAAGGTCCTTTCCGGGCTTATCTGGGAACCTGACAGTTTCTAATCTGCTTGAGCACATGTCCAGTTGGTGGTTGGGGGTAAAGGAGGGAATGGTTGGATGTGAATAAAAAGTGGATTTGTTTATTAGTTAATAGCTTGTGTTTTCTTGATTATATTGGAAACAACAAAGCCCCAGCATAGGTCTGCAGTGAACTGAGTGCTCTGTTCCTCTAATTTTTCACTTAATTTACTCTGTTTTGGTGCTGCTGTAGGGTAATGTTTCTGTGTCAGGAGGTTTAAATCCTGTGCCTCAACAAAGTCCCGGTCTCTGGTTCTGCCAAACCAGCTTTGAAGTTACCACTAAGTTTTTAAACTACTGTTCTGCTAATACACATTTATTTTACCTTTTTGCTTAGTAGTGAGTAGAAGCATTGTCTCTGAAAGTGCAAAAGAAGGGAGAAATTGTATTACTTACTCTTTTGGCTCATTCACGTGGTGCACAATCTGATTCTGCCGAGGAGACAGCGAGTTGCCCTGTTTATATGAATTTGTCACACATCCCTGCCAGAAACAAAATCGAAACCTTTGCAGTTTTTCTTCCAGACTTGATTCTACTGCTAATGATAACAGCCTCTTAACTGAGGAAGGCTGCTTTTCAAACTGAACATAATTCTATATAAGACTTGTTATGTGCTTATCAATTTTCTTTTTTTGTTTATGTAAAACTGGGAGCAACTTGAGAGGAAATTAAGGTCATGTGGATGGCCGTTCTGCCCTCTAGGTTATAAAAACATCTTTTATGTCAAGTGAGTTGCAAATGCTGCCATTAGATGATGGTAGAAATAAATTTTTACTTGCAACATCTTTTACACCTATTTTCAAAAGCGAAGTGAAGCAGAAATCTGCTTTTAAAAAGCAAAGGAAAAAGAGCAAACTCAGCTCCCCTGCATATTTCAAGTGCTGTTAATCCCACCACCTGGTGGAGCTTTTCATGGCTCTGGCTGAGGAAACTCTGAAAAGGATGCATTTTTTGTCTTGTTTCAACACTGTCACATGCTGCATGTGGAGTTTCTTCAACTTTTTTCTTTTTCATATCAGACTTAATTAATTTTCTATGTCTTCTGTATCTTTTATACTTCGCAGAAGGCAGCATAGGCATATTGGTGTCTCATCTGAAACAGCAGGTAGATGAATGGGTGAAGTAGGGGATTAAATTTTCACCTACAAGTACTTCTTAAGTGAAAGAATTATTTTTAATAACCAGCCCCTCTGCCAAGATACTGTGGTGGAACATTTCATTGCAAGCCCAGTTAGCTTTGTACTAATAATTCTTATATTTTTATATAAATATTACTATAAAATATTTTTATTTACAGTAAAAAAATTGCTAAACAGCCTGTGTTCAATCAAGCTTGCAAGGAGCAGAGAGGCAGATATATTTTTAACTGATCTGAGATTCCTGATGTAGGTTATTAAAATATGGGAATGAATTCCAGGAATTAAGGTGAAGTATGGCAGACATACTTCATCCCCCTCTGCCTTAGTCTTGCCTAACTGCATCAAAGCCTGTCTGTTATGTTTATGGTGTGCCTCCTAACTGATAAATGAAAATGTAACTCACAGGTATGCAAGCTGAAAGTAAGCTCTGGGGTTATCTGTCAGCTCACAATTCAGAGGAATTCCTTACACCAGCGAGAAAGCTCCTTGACCCATACAGACATTTCCTGTGCAAGACATGCAGCCTTGCAGGCAAAATGCTGTTGTAAATGTTTGTATTGCTCTTTTTACCACAGTGCCTGTGGTAGCAGCTAACAGACCAGTGGAGGCCATGGCTAGCCAAGGAATGGGGCAGGTCCCATCTGCCTCTGCAGTCCTGGCAGGAATGGTATGCCTGGTGCCACTGGTGGGATGGACAGAGCATGCAGAGCATGTCTGCATCCCCCTCTGGGCTGGCTTGGTGTCTGACCCACTGTGCAGTGGGATCTGCTCTGGATCACCCAGCATGTGCCTGCTCCAGGGAGCTGGGAGTCTCCTACCAGCCTTCAGGCTCTTGGCTTCTCAGCCACAGTCTCTCAGTGCTGCTTGAACCGCCTGGGCTGCTGGTGTCAGGACAGAAAGATGTGGCTGTCTGACACCTGGTGTTGTATTTGAGACTTCAGGAGGGTGGGTTTGATGTCCGAGGTATCTTCAGTGGTACCTCAAATGTGTTTGGCAACTGAATTGACCCTGTGGGAGCTATATGTATTTTCTGGGCACAAACTTCTATCTTCTGAAATAGATAACCTCATCAACATTAAGTGGTCTCTGTTCAGGGTGTATGCCTGTTAGTTGCTCAAAGTTGTCACTTCTTGTGACCTCTCTTGCCCTGATAAGTGCTCTGAGCTGACCTGGCATTAATTACAGCAGCCACAGAGGAACTGCTGTCACCCTTCTGGTCACCTTTCCCACTCTTACCCCAACTTCCTCTTCCCACTGGTGCCAAGTGTCCCATGCTCTGGTTTGTAAGTAGCAAGCTCAGGTTCCTTTATGTAAAATGTCCTATAAAACTTTGAAAAGCGCTTTTAAGTCAGAGCTGCACAACCCCCTCAAGCTGTGAAATAGCTGTGGAATGTGGAAAATGGGGGATCTTGACAGAGAGAGAGCTCTTTTTAAACGGAACTCCCCCGTAGTTTTGGTAGAAGCTTGCTCTGAAGCATGAGCTAAGACTAGGAATGTCATCAGTTGTAAAGACTGTAGTAATTGTTAAAATGCAATTCTGGGGGAAAGGAGGGTGGAAAGCAATTCTTTCCTAGCTTTGCTGCACTTTGAACTGCCTGTGATTAAGTTGCTTCATCTGGACTGATGTGCACGTTGTTCCTCAGGGAGAGGAAGATTTGTGCCCTGTGCATGATGACCAAACCTGTGAGCAGACAGGAGTTGTACTATTTCAGGAAACCTGTTAACCTCATCAAGCCACATCTGTTTCTCTGGGCCAGTCCCACAGCTATTTCTGCCAAGCAATTGCAAGGTATCCTAGAATGCAAAAAGAGACACAACAAAAGTGGTTTAAACCTGTGCCTGGTGACAAATGTTTGAAGTGTAGCTGTCTTTCTCTGAGGACATCATCTCAATATAACTTTTTTTTGCTTGTTTTTTGTAGTAACCTTTCCATCTCTTTGGAAGTCCTTTGTCCCAGCAGGTTTTCAATGCAGGCTCAGCACTCTGTAGCTTTCCATCCCAAAAGATTTGACGAGGGGACAAGGAGGAATGGGTGACAGGTTAGAGCCCAGAGTCCAAGCACAACATTTCCCACCTTGCTGCTGCCTGACAGAGGACTGCTGCTGGCATGGAGGTGACCACGCATGCTTCTGGTATCCCCAAAACTCCTGCAGTGGACTCCTTGGTCATCCCTTTGCAGGATTTTTCTGCAGAGTGAAAACTGGCACAGTGACACTGAGGTATTAAGTCTGGATGCAATTTTAAAATGTCTCTGGACAATATGATTGCTATTGACATTTTTCCACGACCTGTGGTGTTTTAAATTTTTTTAAGTTTTTGTTTTTAAAGCTTTGGTACACCAATACAAAACAAAGGTTTTCTCTTTTAAAGAACACTGCATTATTTCTAGAGGTTGGATCTTCAATCAAGGACTTAATCTTACTTATCTGAAATACTTTGTGTGCTGAGACATCACAGTGCTGTACCAGCTTGAAAAAGAAATCTAATTCTATCAAATCTGCCAGCTCAGTTAATATGACCCTGCCAGGGAAGCATGAGGCATCACCTCCAGTCCTTTTAGGAAGGTGTCATATTCCCACTGCCAGCTCAAATTCAAAGCACAGTACCTGTGGCCAGGTTTGGATTTAAAAAAAAAATTTTCTAAGGTACTACTTGCATCCTGGCATGCAAAACCACAGATGAAATTAGAAGGTGTCATCTGAGTATTTGGGTTGAAACACAGCAATTTGAGTCCTACAGGCAGTGCTTTGAGATTAGTCTTGAAGCAGAGACCTGCATTACTCCACCCTGAGACTCCTACAGACTCATGTGTAAAGAGCATGATGTAGGGCTACCTGCAGCTTGAATCAGAGCTGACCTGACAGTTTTTGTCTCTTTTTGACACTCTAAAGTGCTGCCAGGGTGTGATTAGGACACCCATGCCTGTATCTGAAAGTCCTTTAGCCTGATGGGATATGGTGATGCCTTCTACAGAGCCTGCAGCCTGTATTACTGTAGGACTTCTGCTGGAAATGCTGTTGTTCTGTGCATCTCATGCTTTCTCTTACTACAGCTTCGCTTAAATCAGTTTGTGCAAATTATCTGACTTAAAATTTTCTGGTGACAACACTAAAATAATACTCATTTACGTTGAATTTAAGCAATTTTTAGTTAAGCAAAGGGAGGTCAAAATAATTACGGTTTTTAAAAAGTGATGCATTGTTGCTTTTAGATTTACTTTGTCTTAATTCCAGGTCCATTTCAAACCTCTCAGGTAGTCAAAATCACTAATTTTGAAAGAACCAAGTTTGCCTTCAGAGATGTCAGAATGATTCCTCTGAATTTGATGTGACCTGCATTGTCACAGTTTGTCAGCCAATGGCAATACTGATATAATAGCTGAATTTGGGGTTTTGTTTCTTTTCTTTTTGAAACTATTTTTGTAGTGAAGTTGTTATTCTTTGGAAGGTTTACCCTATTTTTCTCTTCAGGGACAATTCTGTATATTTAAAGTAAGAAAAGGATCTCTCCTGTTCCGCAGTCTAGTGCTTATTAGAAGAATTAGAACTCTTCCTTCTTGATCTCTCTTCTCTTTTCAGCTCCCCAATCTTCTGCTTTTGCCCTTCAGTTAAAATCTGCCTTTACTGAGAAGCACTGACTTTATGATCAGGTCTCCTGTGGCTTCACTCTGCCTGTTAAAACAGATCTGCTGCTCTTCTCAAGCAGCTGGCTTAATTCTAGCCTAAAAATTTAACCTGAGAAGTGAAAATGAACTTCTGCTCACCCCCCCATCCCATTAACAAACGTTGAGCTTTGTACTTCGGACTCTTAATACTGAGGGCTACCTAAAATCTCCAGGGGATCAAGCAGTACCACTGGTGAGATCACAAAGCAGGTAGATAAATTTAAGTTTGCAGGCAGGACATTGATGCATGTACAGGAGCTGAGAATGCCACAGCCACTGGAGCTGTGCAAGTTTTCATGCAATCACAGAACATCCTTGGTTGGAAGGGACCCACAAGGATCATTGAGCTGGCCCTGTGCAGGACATCCCTGGAATCCCACCCTGTGCCTGAGAGTGTTGTCCAAATGCTTCTTGAGCTCTGTCAGGTTGGTGTTGCAATCACTGCCCTGGGGAGCTGTTCCAGTGCCCAGCCACCCTCTGGGGGGAGAACCTTTTCCTGGTATCCAACCTGAACCTCCCCTGATGCAGCTTCAGGCCATTCCCTGGAGTTCTGTCACTCTTCTCCTGCGAGAAGAGATCAGTGCCTGCCCCTCCTCTTCCCCTCCTGAGGAAGCTGTGGCTGCAGTGAGGTCTCCCCTCGCTCTCCTCGAGGCTGGACAAACCCAGTGACCTCAGCTGCTCCTCACACGGCCGCCCCTCAAGGCCCTTCACTGTCTTCATAGCTCTCCTTTGGACACTTCCTAATATTTTTCTATCTTGTGTTATGTTGCTGTTGTTATGATGAAGTTCTCTTGTGCTCTGGAGACTGTGCTGTAATAGCAACACAGAAATACAAGGGAAAACTGCATTACCCTTTGGAAAAGGTCAGGAGTTAAGCAAACCCTTGCAAAAACTTCTCTTGCTTAGGAAGGCAATGTTGACATGTAAACTGGCTCTTAGAAAATATCATATGGAAACCAAAGTTGTCTTATCTGGTGCTAAGAGGAAGAAAACAATTTGGCAGGGCAGTGTGAGGATGCTTTATAAATTTGGTAGAAGGCAGCTCCCTTCTCTTGGGTTGCTGGAAATGCTGCCTGTGGTGTGGCTTGCTGGTATAAGTGGGGACTCTGCAGTGGATTCATGGAGAAAATCTGGGCGGGGGACACAGCTGTGGTGTCAGGATGTGGCTTTGCTTCAAGGTCACAGCTATAGGCAAAAAGATGTCAGCTCTACCAAGGTTATTCTGATGTCTGCAATGTGCTGATGTCAAGTGCCCATGGAAGGACAAAGTGTTTGTGAGATACTGAGAGCTGCTTCAGGAGAGTTTTTTTCTAGGTTCATCTCCATTTCTCTCTTTCCTGACTAGGTACTGAAATGTCCTTTAGTCCTGCTCTTCAGGTTTTCTTCCCTGTCATGCTCTAATCCCCCAGACAGTAGCTAAACCCCACACAGCCACTCTCCCACATTTCCTGCAGAGGGAGAGAACTGGAAGGATAAAAGTGAAAAAACTCATGGGTTGAGACAAATTTAATGTGTAAAGCATAAGCTGCACATGGCCAGCAAAGCAAACTAAGGAATTCACTGATCACTTCCCATGGGCAGGCAGTTGTTCAGCCATCCCCAGGAAAGCAGGGCTTCATCCCACATGATGGTGAATGGGAAAATAAATTCCATTGCTCTGAATGTGCCTCCCTCTCCTTTTCTGCTCCCATCTTTGTATGCTGATCATGATGCTGTATGATATGGCCTTGGGTCAGTTTGGGTCAGCTGTCCTGGCTGTGTCCTCTTCCAGTTCCTTGTGCAACCCCAGCCTCCTCGCTGGTGGGGTGGGGTGAGGAGCAGAAAAGGCCTTGGCTTTGTGTAAGCTCTGCTCAGCAGTAATGAAAACATGCCTGCATTATCAACAGTGTACCCAGCACAAATCTAAAACACAGTCCAGTACCAGCTACTGTGAAGAAAATTAACTATCCCAGCCAAAACCAGCAGAGTCCTTTTGCATGTTCTTCCTCTCATCCATCCTTTTTCCACGAATTCTCCTTGCTCAAAGAAAACAGACTATTCCTGCAGCTTCCACCAACCCCCTTCCTCTCCCAGGCTTTGTTCTCTGCGTGCCAGGATCAGAGTGAACCAAGACAGCAGGAGAGCCAGGGACACTTAAACTTTGCATCTGAGGACAAATGTGTGGTTTTGAGAGGACACACTTATGGCTGAGAACCTGGAGTGAAGGCCTGCCCCTTCTCAGCTCCCTGCTCAAGACTTTCTGGCTGCAAAGGACAGTATTTCAGTTTCCTGGAGGTTCAGTTCAGCCTGTAAAGTGGTTGGAGATTCCAGTAAAGATGTAAACATTGCCCTTTTGACCAACAGCTTGATTTTTGAACTACAAAAGTAAAGGGAAATCCACCACATGGGAGTAAAGGGCTTTAGAGAAGGGATTTACTCTCTGCCACTCCATTGAGTGGTGCAGTTGTCATTATATAAATAATCCATGTTTCTGTTTTGTTTGCTACAATGAGGTTATCACCATAGTGCTACAAGGCTTGTGCAGTTTGGTGCTTTATCCATGTGGCTGTCCATGAACTGCTTTTTCTTGCCTGGATCCTAAGACCTTACAGAGGATCATAGTGTCATTGACTCACTGTGGCTGTCACAGCATATTTTCTGTTAAAAAGTATGCACAAATAGATATGCAAAAGTAAAAACTGCTTGAGATACGGAGTTACAGAGAAAAAGCCTGTATTGTGCTGGCACGATGTGTGAAATAGCAGCAGCTTCACAACTTCGTGATGAAACTGTGAGGATGCTGGAGCACAGCTGTCCTGCATTCTGCTGTTAAATCCGTGTCTCTCCAGTTCAAAGACAAGGATGTTGTGTGGGACAGTTTGTCAAATGCTGCGTACAAGTTCATGTAGATGATGCCACCGGCTCTTCTCTCATCCCGTAGCCTTGTAAGACCCTAATATGCCCATTAGAAGGGCATAGGCTGTAGAAGGCCACCAGATTTGTCAGGAACAATTTGACATAATACTCACAATTCAGACAGTTAATTACACTGACAAAAGTTGTGTGTTAGTGCCCAGGTAAAACACTGATTTGTGTTTCTCCAAAAGCTCTGTAACTCTGTTGTGTAAAACATCCAATGCTTCAAACAGAAATTACCTCAAGCAGCTACATAATTGGTTGTGAGGCTAAAGAGCAGAGGACCAGGAGATGGATACTGGCTGTTGAAAAATACAAGTTTATTGAAAAGCAAACCATGATATAGTAATTGTAGAGGTGGCTGAAACACTTGGAAGTAGCAGTGAAACAAAGGAGTTTAGGATGAGCTGCTTCTCCCCAGGGCCAGAATCTCCTGTTGATACTGAGTTGAATTGCAATTCCATAGCAACATCCTCTGCCAATACTCATTTTGGAATGTTTTTAATAGCTGAAAACAATGGAGTCTGTACAGAAAAGAATCAATAGGTTAGAATTACCAAACTCCTTTGAAGGGGATGTCTCTGTTTCACAGAGCACCAGAAGAGGCTGCTTGTTTCTTCCTCTGTTGCCACCTGACCTGCTGCTGCTGTAGGAAAGGGGCCCATTTGCTGGGCTTTGTTTCTGCTGTCTTAAGAGGATACACACTTTTCCTTTGCCTGTAAGTGGTCTGGATGAAGAATTCTATCATAATAATCAAGTTGGAAAAGATGTCTAAGATAATGAAGTCCAACCATCAAACTTGCACCACCACCACATTCACCATTAAACCATGTCCTCAAGTGCCACACCACAAGGTTTTGAACAATTGGTGAACTCTACCACTCCCCTGGACAGCCAGTTCCAATGCTTTACAACCCATTTCATGAAAAAAAAAAGTCCCAATGTTAAATTTAAACTTCTCCTGATGCAACTTGAGGCCATTTCCTCTCATCTTGTCACTTTTTACTTGGGAGAAGAGATGTAAAGTCACCCTTTGAGTGTGAATCCAACAGAATGGGTGGGAGCCTCAGTAGGACCATCCTGCAGGCTAGGGTTAGGTTACTCTGACAGACAGGTACTGGGTAGCCTCTGCTCACCTCGTTAACTTCCTTTCCACATCCTTTTGCCTTTTTCTCTGTTCTGCTGCACTTCTCATGAGCTTGTGATAAGGCAGCTTCTTATTTAAAGGCATGGAGATAAATTCTTGTTTGTTCCAGAATTTTTTTTTTTTAAATCCAAATTTTATTCTTTAGAAAGAGAACTACAACTTCCTTTCAGGTAGTTGTAGAGAGAGGGAAGGTCTCCCCCCAGCCTCCTTTTTTCCTCATAAGACTTGTATTACAGTCCCTTCACCAGCTACCTAAAGCTAAAATTCTAGCAGATTGAGGCAGTAGTGCTCAGTGTGGCTGCTGTCTCTACAATTCCTTTGAGAAAAGCTTCCCACACTCCAGTGGCAGTAGCCCTTTGTCCCTTTGGCTTAAAATACCCAAGTCCTGTCTGTGGTGACTGTCATCACTGAGAAACAATTCTAAGAAATTCTCCGCATTTTCAAGTTATTATCTTGGAAAAAGGACAGTTGTCTTGTGGGAGCAAGCTGGACCAAGAGTTATATCTTAGTGCAGCAGAAGGCTGTAGAAGATATAACTTGGGTCCTCCTCAGGCAAGCTGTCAGAGACACGCCCAACTTTTCTTTTTTCGTGTGTGCTTGTGAATTTTTAAAGAAGCATTGCTCAAGATGTCTTTTTTTCTGACTTATCTTACCCCATGCAAACTTAGAAGTGCTCTGTATTTTAAGAAACAAACCCACCAGACACAGCTCCATTTTGGAAAACAGCTTTTCATTAAGGTATAACTCTCCCCTACCGTGCTCTCGGAGCCACTAACCTTACTTTTGGCATCGTATTATGAGTCTGGCTGTTGTCTTCCAGTACAATTTTTACAACTCTGCTGTCTTGCTTGGAAATTTAGTGGCTCTGATATGCAGAAGATACCAGTGTATATCTTCGGTGAGGAGCTTCTCATGGATCACACTGGAGCTGGAAGGAGACCCCAAGGCAACTTGATGCACTTGCTATGGGGGTTTCGTGGCAGAGGAGATTCCCAGGGGAATCCCAGAGGGTGGGATTCCCGGGGGGCATGCAACCCTTCCCACTCTTGGAAGAGACCAGCTGGCTTTCCAAGGCGGCTCTTCTGCAGGGTCTTGGTGCCACTGGGACTGGTGCCACCTGCTGTGTTGCTGACACCCTCCTCACTTCAACAGTGAGATGTGGCACACTGCCACCTGTGCCCAAGGGTTAAGTTAAGGGCAAAACCGGGAGAGATTTGCTTGTTTTGAAAAGTATCTCTTTCACAGTCCCTCATCTCACAAAGGGAACCCATCCAAATTTGCCTTTGTTACTTTTGTATCTGATCAGACTTCAGTTGACAACTCTAGTTCTTGAAGCTGGAGATAGTGTTGTTAGGGCACTGACACTGTTCTGAATATTAAAAATCTCTTGCTTTTATAGCTGTCAGAATCAATCTTTCAGATCTCTCCCTCCAGCTGCTGTGCTCTCTTGTGAGCTGATTGTTACTCCTGGGCAGGTGAGTGTCTGCATTGTTTCGCCTGGCACCAACAATATTGACTTCCAAGGAAAGGAGGGTGTTTCTGCATCTCGGATCAAGTCGTGTTTTGTTTATGATACTCTCTTCTGTCAGAAAAAAATGCTGCATAACACTTTCCCCTGTCTCCAAGAGAGAATAGGGTCGTGCTCAGTAACCTTGAGTGTAGACTTGTCATGTCTAGTGAGCTCATTAGAGCTTGATCTGCTCATTACCTGGAGACTGTTGAAGGCAAGACCAAAATATTTCAGAAGTCAGCGAGGGCAGCATGCTTCCCTCTGAGTGAGCATGGGAATGTGTTCAGCACATGTATTTGAATTGATTGCTGAAGCTGACATCTGCTTACTGAGGTTTACAAAGCTTGTGGCTTCTCATAATCTGTAAAACACATGGCATTTGTATGAACAGGCTTGTCAATGGTAGTTCCCTTACCCAAAGCCAACTCTTCCATCTGTATAGCAGAGCCCTTTCCTTAGAGCCATCAGTCATCACTGTCTAAGAGTCTAGCTGAAAGTGAGTAAAAAAAAAATTTTCCTTCTTACTTTTTCCTTCCCCAAGGAAATTCTTTCACTGGTGTGGCAGCCCTTCCCAGTCTACTTATAGCTCCTATTGAATTTCAACTTCCTGTCCAAAACTGTTGGGATGTGAGATGGTTAACAAGATGTTGTTCCTGAAAGGCCACAGGACAAGGGATCCTTGTCAGCAGTGCATGGTGAAAGATTTCAAACCTGAGGAGTGATCTCTAGGGCAGGCAGCAGGCACCCAGAGAGTGTCTTGGGTGTTGAGAGAGTTAAAATTGGTTTGGATTTTTTTCAGGAGGTGCAGAACAAAGCCACAGCACTGGCATTATCATGAAATACATCCTTCAGCCTGCCCAGGTGGCTATTTTAGGAGGCATAAGTGATGTAAGCATCATGGAAGAGAGACTAAAACACTTGTTGTGGTTTAACCCCAGCCAGGAGCTAAGCACCATTCTCTCACTCCCCCACCAGTGGGACTGGGGGGAGAATCAGAAGGGTAAAAACTGAAAAACTCATGGGCTGTGATAAAGACAGTTTAATAGGGAAAGCAGAAGCCTTGCACACAAACAAAACAAGGAAGTAATTTCCTGTTTCCCATGGGCAGGCAGGTGTTCAGCCATCTCCAGGAGAGCAGGGCCCCATCACAGGTTATGGTGACTTTAGAAGAGAGTTGTCATCACCCCAAATGTCCCCCCTTGCTCCTTTTCCCCCCACTTTACACACTGAGCATGACATCTTGTGGTCTGGAAAATCCCTCTTGGCAGTTGGGGTCACCTGTCCTGGCTGTGTCTCCTCATGGGCTCCCAGTCTTCCCTCCACCATGGCAGTATGAAAACCACCCAAAACACAGCCCCAAATCAGACACCACTCCCCACCACATAGTGCTTGTGCAGGCTCATGCCATCCTTCTCAGTGGGTAACTTCATAGTTCCCCATCACTTGTGGGATTTGTATCTTTATCTGAACAGGATGGAGATTTGTCACTTGGCTTTTTTCAGCAGGGTTCTCTAGGTGCACACTGAAGACCACTGTGCTGGCAGGGGTGCACCACACCATCCTGAATGGCAGAAGTTACATCCTTTTGGTTTAGCTGAACAGACATGAACTTTTCATTAAGGTGGTGACTTGGTTCCTGAGCTTACCTGAAAATAAACAAGGTGCTGGCTGGCATGGTTATATTTTCATTGCTTGACCTATCAGAGGAGACAGTGACAGGGAAAGGACACAAGTAACTTTCAGTTGACATTGCATTAATTTGTAGCAATGCTGGAATTTCTATTGAGATGCTTCCTAAGTATGTTGCAGGCATCCAGCAAAGGCTCTGCTTGTTCTTTCTTTTGATATATGCCCAAAACCAAAGACAAATGCTGTAAAATGGAGTAATTAAATGTGTTGATTTCTTGTAAAAATGGTTACTGTAGTCTATTTCATAGTTTGGGGGTAAGCAGGATCTTTAAACATATCTTCACTCTGCTTGTGTAATTTGAAGGTGGCCTTTTTTCTCTTTTTTTGTTGTTTGTGGAGGGTTTTTTGGGTTGAGTTTTGTTTTTTCTTTTTAAAGCACCAGGCTTATTTAAGAACTTCATAGACAAAAATATTTTACAATGCCAAAAATCTTCTGTTGTGTGTTCAGAGCAGGACTTTAGAGCAGTGCTTTAGATGGAATGGGAGAAGGACATGAAAGAGAATTGTGTTGTACTTAGCAGAATTAGAATAAGCCCACAAGCACATGGTTTGTACTTTTTAATTCCAAGAGCCTGAATCTGATCTCACTCCTACTAATCTCTAAAGGGATTATTCCTGATTTACACCATCCTGAATGAAATCAGAATCTGGCCCTGAAAGCCTGTTTGTACTTCAGACATTGCCTCAAGGCAGCTGACCTGTAAATATGAAAAGGAGACCTGAGTTCCTGTGGGTTAAGTGTGTAAATTTGTCAAGCTAAGGCAACTACAGCTTGTTTAGCAGGGAAATGGTACTGCAAAACCTCAGGCTAGAACCCATTTACCTCTATTGGACTAATAGGAGGTAATCAGAGGATCCTCTTTGGTACAACACAGTGCTCTGTATCTGCATAGCATCTTTCATCTGAGGATATTAAATAACTACTTCATTGCACTTCTGGAAGCTGTTCAGCCAGACAAATCTCTTTAATGACCTGCCATGGCTCTGGTTGCTAGCAGTGAAGCAAAATAAGTTAGTACATTGAGTCTCTGGTCATGAGTGGCATCTGTAAGAAGAGGTCTGCAACCTAGAACAGTGTGAAGCTGTTAGCTGAAAATACTGGAGTTCTGGAAAAAAAGTCTATGTCATACTTAGCTGCTGAGTAGAAAATTGATTTTTATTAGCACAGGTTCAGTTAGTGTTCACTGAGACAGGTACCAAAAGCAAATGTACAGTTTCAGGGTAGGAAAGCACAGGTTGCCTTTAAGTCACCATGCCAACTTCTTTATGGCCCCAAATTAATATTCTTTTTGTTCATGATTTGGTTGTCTACATGCTCATTTTTAAGGCTGTGTTTATACTGAGATTAAGAGAAAGTTGAAAAACACTTTTTCATGAGGCTGCTCTAAAGGAAACTGGTGTATTATTATATACCTGTGCATATTCTCAAATGAACACGACACGTTGTCATTCTGCAAAGCACAATTTTGGTGTGGTGACACATTTGCATCGTGTTTGGACATACTAAATGCAGCCATACACTGGGAAACCAGATGGGTAGCCTCATGCAATGGCCCACCTATTTCTTTTTAGATTTTGTTCTTGAATTCTGTTATCAGCTCAAATGTCTTAGTAACTGCCTCTCTGCCATGTCAGTTTGAGATGCTCCAAGCTTTAGACTACAGTAGCTAGATGACTGTGGAAGGTCCTGTCTTTATGGACTGTAGGATGCCTACATCCCATGATTCACCCAGCACAATGGAAAAAACACTGAACCTCTGGGACACTTACCCAAAAGGCTCAGGATAGGAAGATTTTGATCACACTGGTTCAGTTTTCCCATGCAAACATCTGCTTCTGCTCTGGAGCTGAGCTGCTTTTTCCTTTCCAACCTGAAAGCATGGTTATGACACTAAATATGTTGAACCAAATTTGACATGAACTGCCATTTGTCTGGAAAACACCCTTAATTTTCCTTACCACAAGTAAGAAGGTCTGCTACTTCCTCAAAGGTGTATTGAGTTTTATTGCTAGTCGCTCCAAGTTGTTAGCCATGGCTGATGTAAACCCTGCCTGTCTCTCAGCAGAGACTGGAGGAACTAGTGACTGTATTCCTGCAGGTGAGATTCATGGATTCAAGCTGGCAGAGCTGGTGAGCAATGCTGAGGGGTTGGCATTAGAATAGAAAACCCAGCTGGTTTTGTGTCTGTAGTTTATATGAGGAACCCAGAAAACTCTGTAGTGAGATCTCTGTATTTTTCTGTTTTCCATAGAATAATCATCATCATCTCAGGTCCATATCTCTCTACTTTTCTATATTTACCTGACATAAACCAGAGTAAGTGCTATGTAAGCAAATGTGGGATTTACTGGGGGAATGAGAAGTGGTTAATCTCTTCAGCAAAGCTCTCCCTTCCTTCAATCTCGCCTCTGCAGCAATGTGTGCATCAGCCTGGGTCCTCTTCAGTGAAAAAGAGTGATACTGGACCTTCCTTTGGAGCTTTTGCTGTTTCAGTGAATCAAATTCTCTAAAAATTCTCCCCATCTATATATCCTATGCTGTAGGGTAAGAGACATTTTTCCCTGTTTGTCTCTGCTCTCAGCTGGTCCCATGAAGTCCCACAGCAGATGTAAAGGTGGAGAAATTTTAAAATACACCACATAACAGATATAAAATCTACTGCCTTGCTGAACTGGTTAATGTTGCTTAGCTGACATTTCTGCAGTGTAGGAAAAGCTGCATATTACTGGCCAAGCACTTTGTAATTTTCTGTTATTTCTAAAATGGATGCCAGCAATTGGAAATATTGAGTAATTTTTAATTGAAGTGATCTGATCAGTGGGTGATTAGTTTTTGGAGTGCCTTGGATGTGTGCTATGTTGTAGAGACAAGCCATCTGGAGCAGGGCTGTGGTTTAGCTGCTGTAATGAGTACCCATGGACTGCAGTTCCAAAATGACCAGGTTTATTACATCGATGAAGATCTTGAGTAATTCAAATAATTTCCACAGATCTAAATGAACTAAAATGAGAACATAATTTGGCCTGAAGTTTTAGTTTGAGGCTCTCAATTATTAAACCAAGGATCATCAATGCATTTTCTACTATGCTTAAAATAACCAGCCACAGCAAATCAGGCTGTCGAGTTCTTCCTCTGCCTGCAGCTTTTACCAAATTTACCATAGCCAGGATTTCACCACGTTTTGCCTAGATGGCCAGTGTGACTTCATTAGGTGCTTCTTATATTTGCTGCTCCTCTGAACTATAAGCATCACACTCTGCTTCTGACCTCGGGGATGAGCTGGCAGGGGAGAGGAATCCTAGAGCCACAGAATGAGTTATGTTGGAAGGACCTTTAGAAGTCATCTAGTCCCACCCCCTGCAATGTGCAAGGGACACCTTCCACTAGATCAGGTTGCTCAGAGCCCTGTCTATGCTGGCCTTGAACGTTTCCAGGTGTGGAGCACCCACCACTGCTCTGGGCAGCCTGCTGCAGTGATGCTCTCACTACTGGGAATTACTGGGCAAAGAGTCCCACCATAAATCTGGCTGAGTCACAAAGCTTGCAGCTTGCATTGCTGCAGGGTACCTGTAGCAGCCCTGGTTGTGTTGCCAGGCTTGTAGCTGCTGGACTTAATTACTCCAAAATGAAGACTGATTTGTGGTATCACACCAAAATTAATCTTCTCTCTTCCTGAAATTTTCATTACACCGTCTTTTTGCTGAAGTCCGATCAGTCGTGGTGATGTGCAGCCCTGAAACTTGAATCCGAAGTGCTGCCCTGTATTCAATGTATCCAAGGGGTGTTTGGAGCAGTGAGGGTTACTGCAGGAAGTGGCTGGAAGGTAAAAAAAAAAAAAGAAAACAACCTTTGAGAATGCTTTGATCTGAAATCAAATATCTGCACCAAGGAGGCAGTGTATTTTTAGGAAGAGGGCACAGGCTGCATGTAAGTAGATGCATTCTATTTGATGTGCTGAGATCAAGGTGTTGGAGTCTTTAACTGCTCATCTGGCCATCTTATCTTGTGTTTTCCTTCTTAATTTTTCCCTTGTGTTTTAAAATTGTTTTTCTCACTTGTTCTGTGAAACATTCTTATGCAAAGCCAAGTCTCCTCCAACTCAAGTGAGCTTGTTTGTAGCACAATAAGAGCAAAGAGGTGTCAGAGTTTTGGTTTTGCATAAAAACACATCACTTACTTCCTTTTTTTTTTCTTCCCATGCTTATTAAATGAGCAGTACTTTAATGAAGCATTTAATGGAGAAAATAAAACAAAAAAACTTCTATATCCTCTAGATTGTTCCCAAATCCCTGAATGAAAAATTATTTAGAGATTAAAGCCCTTGCTGTTTCCTGTGTCACTGCAAAGCAATAATGAGCAGAACTTGAAAAGCTCTGCTCTCTCCTGGTTTGGAGTACCAGCCTCTATCACAGCATCAAACAGCCATGCCAGCACTTTTTCATGGTACCAGCTGATGAAGTTTCACAGCAGATTCTCCCCCAGTTTAATGCTGCTAATGACTATGTGAATGAAACTTACAAAATAAGCACAAGTTTGAAATCTCAGCTTCAGCATTGGAGCTTAAACAATCTGTACAGGAAGAGGTTGTTGAGAATGTAAGCATCAGTTTAAAATTGTCAAGTTTTCCAGTTTTATTGCCATTTCCCCAAAGCCACACTATGCACAGCAGACCCAGGAATAAATGGCAGGAATCAGGTTCTGGCTGTAAGCAGGGACAAGTGGCGTGCCCTGAGTGCTGGCACATGATGAACAAGCCAGTGCTCGCTCTCTCAGCAACAGGTGAGTCACTTGGGTAATTCCTATTTTAAACAGCAGAACTGGATTCTTGCTGCAAACAGCCTCAGAAAGCCAAAGAGGACTAAACTTCAGGTTAAAACCTTGTGTTTTGTGTCATTACCTTCTTTTTACTCCTGCAGTGACAGTGTGTCAGAGGGTAACAATGGGAAGGGGAGCTTTGCTGCATGTGGGAATAATAAAAACCAGTTAGGTCTACCTGTGAGATCCCAATCTGCAACAAGAGAAATAGAGCACTTGTCTTGCCTTCTGATGTAGAGGAGAGAAGAACAGAGGCAGGTTTAGACGGAATTTTAACTAAATGGATTAGGTTTTGCAAGCTGCAACCCTGTAGCCTTTAATGTACTGGATGAGCAGAATGAGTGGCTCATTTACTGAGGGAGTGGTGAGACACTGGCACAGGCTGCCCAGAGAAGCTGTGGAAGTCACATTTCTGGAAGAGTTCAAGGCCAGGTTGGGTGGGGCTATGACTAACTCACTCTAATGGAAGGTGTCTGCCCATGGCAGGGGTTTGGAACAAGAAGATCTCAAAGGTCTCTTCCACCCCGAGCCATTCTGTGATTAATCTTGATATGTAGCAGACATGGTTACAGATGACAGTGTGCTGAGAGTAGATGTCCCTCAGCAGGATTTGCTGTCAGCATGGCAAAGATGTGGGATGTTGTTTGAGGCGTTATCCAGGTGAGATGCTGCTGCCTGCCTGCCATGAAAGCAGAGGTGAGACCCACCCACGTGGCCCTTGAGCAGAAAAAGGGTGCATTGGAGTGAATCTGCCCAGGTGCACAGCAGGGCCCCATGGAATGAGTTGGGAGAGCTGCCAGCCCCACAGTAACTGCAGAGCTGACATCTCCTTTTGAGCAGAAAGCCTTGGTGGCCCGAGGAGTTTCTGCTGCCCAGGCAGGTCCCTAAGCTGAGGTGCTGTACAGTCTGCAGTGACTCTGGTGACCACTCAGAGATGTTATTCTCCTACTTGCCATGCAGTGATGGAGAGTGGAGGGAGCTGCCACCATAGAACTCCTCTTCTCTGGCAGGACAAAGCCTGTCACTGTTTTATCTCTGTCTCCTCTTGGTCCCAGTGCTGGGAAGGTGGGGTTGAAATGTGGCAATTGTACCTGTGCCAGGGAAGGTGGTTTTAGGTTTTCAGAGTTTCCTGAACATTACAGCTCTAATACATTTTGTCCCCAGACATGTCTTTATTATTCATTTCTGTGGCTTTTCAGGCTAGCTGCTCAGAGCACTGTCCTCCTGGGTGTCCTGGGTTGATGATGAGGACAGGAAGGGATAAGAGAAAGCTGTCAATTGGAGCCAGTGATCAGAGGAGCCAAGAAAACAAACAACTAGGAAAAACACCTGGCTTCTGGGACTTATTTCCTTCAGAAGCAAAGTGGAGAGCAAAAACATGTGGGATGACTAAGATATGAAGGAAAACCATGCTCATGTTTGGTGACAGGCCCTGCCTTTCCGCACTGAGGGTAGGGCTCGGTTTCTCCAGCTTGCTCCAGGGCTAGTACACGTGTGGCTCTCATGGACAAGACTCCCACTCCATCTGCCCCTTCTCCTCGCTGCTGGCTGACAGAGCCACTGGCAGGATCGATACTGGGAATGATACCCTGCTGCAACCCCATAATGTAAAAACAATCTTGCAGAAACGAGCCTTGGAGGGAATTGGATCTTCATTTTCCTTTGAGAATACTCCAGTTTCTCTCAATCAGGAGAAGACTGCTCTCCTTATGGATTGAAAGACTGTGAGTGCATGGAGGACAGGCTTGGTACAAGGTGAAAACTGTTCATGTTCCTTTTGGAACAAGGGGAGTTTTCCTGTGCTAGAACTTCCTTAGAGTGCAGATACTCTAAAGTGCAGATGTTGGGTACATTTGACAGAGTATGAGCATCTGCAAAGCATGTGCAGCTGTCAGACCTGGTAATCTGTCCTCCTTTTATGGGTCACAGTGAGAAACAGGCACTTTAATATGTCATTTGTCTCCTTTAGAGGAGGCATTGGAAAAATAGGCTCTGGAGGTGGGACTTCCTCTGTGCTGCCAGTTAAAGAAGCCTTGATGACATGCTCCGGCTTTGAGGTGTGACATGAGATCAGCTGGGTCCTGCCCCAGCACAGCTGGGAGTGAGATCCTATTAACCTCTTAGCTGGGGATGCAAGTGCCAGAGGGCAGAGGCTGGGGTGTCTAAATGAGGGAGCTAATGCTGGGTCTGTGGTTGCCTTCTTCTGTGGAGAATTGAAGCACCAAGGTAGTGCCCATGCAGTAACCCAGTGTGTAGGAGCCAGGGAGGGTTGGACGGTCAGGAC